>VXBP01002916.1:0-68120 GCA_013400115.1 Rhinopomastus cyanomelas | reverse complement strand
CTTCCAACCTTGATGATACTGTGATACTGTGATGCTGTGATATGTGCTGTGCATTCTCTTCTTTCAAATCTGTTCTATTGTGGTATTCACAAACGACTTTGTGATATGAATAAAGTAAAAGGGAGAAAAGTAAGCATGAATAGTGCAAAAAATAGGAGAACGCCAAGAACGTTTCTCAGCAATATAGCAACACCCTTGTTTTAAATTTATTTCTTTGATAAGAGAAGCCCTAAAATGGTGCAAACTAATTTTCTTGGCTATCAAGATCAGAGTGTTTTCTCAAACTACAGTAAGTTCTTCTCAAATTTGTTTGCCAAACAACACTTTAGCAAAACGCTACACCAGTTGCCTCATAGACGTAATAATTTCTAAGAAATATCTTTTACATATTTTTTGATAAGTTGTTAACCACACAAATGTAATTAAAGAAAAAGCTGAAGTCTGTAAATTATGTAACAAAGATGCATCATTGTTTAGCAAGAAAAAAACCTTCTTTTTCAGTAGCACCCGTATCTCTGAGGTTGCCTGACTGTGGTAGCTGTGACACTCATAGCCAAAACTTCCAAAGCTTGCTGTCACGCAACTTGCAAATACAATTAATGCCTCTGACCACTGGAGACTTTAGAGCTTTACTGTAACAATGATATTTGAGGTAGTTTTGCTACTATACAGTGTTTGGTCAGCTGGTATGGATGCCACTGTTTCCCACTTGGTTTGTTGTCTGTAATGAAACTGTAACCTACAGTTGTATCAAATACTGAGAGAGAAGGAATTGGGAAATATTTCATCTGTAGGCAACAAGCTTCCTTTTTATTTTTTTTGTTCGGTTAAACCAGTATACAGCTTGATCAGGTTTTTTTGCTTAAATATTGATGGCTAGAAATTTCTAGACCTTTTAAAGGCAAGTGTGTACAGCAGTGAAAGTTGTGTATCCTGAAATGTTGTTTATAAAGGTTGTTATCATATCATGGCTAAAAATATCATGACTGTCTTTGCTATGTCAGTTCAGGCATCCACTCACACTCTATGTCTGTCTCTGACACCGGCCATTGGGGATGACTGAGAACATTATAAACATAGACTAAGACTTACTACAGACATTCTTCAGTCTCCACTGCTTTAGCACAAAGCTATTCAGACTTAGATGTAGTCTCTCTACATTTTAAAGGTGTTGAAGGAATTTTTTATTTCTTCCATGACTTTGTCAAATTTCTTCTGAAATCCTTGTGACTTGTATATCTCTGTGATGTCCTGGGATGCAGCATTTCTCACTGACTACAGGCTGTACATGGGAGCAGGGGTTTTAAATTTTGTATCAGCTAGAATTCTTTAACACCTATTGGTTCTTATTAAAAAAAACAAACCCTAAAAGCTTGTTTTATCTTCATTCATGCTATTCTGTTTGCAATTTTATGTCCTTCTATCATACCAGTTCTGCTTATCTGTTTCCCAGGGCATTGATTCTTTGTCAGCTTAATCATTTCCAATTATACTTACAATTATCAATATAATCTTCCTCAGAGCTTTTCCAGTTTATATACTGTTTTAAGATAAAGAATCTAACCCTACACAATGCTGAAGATTAATTGTACCATAGAGTTATAAAGAAAATATCATTATGCTGTCAAGCTCTTTTCTTTTCTAATAAAACATAGCATCTGATTTGCTTTTTTTATCTCTGCTTGAGCTCTGAGATGACATTTTCATGGAACTATCTATTATAGTCCTGAAATCTCTTCTTTAAGTAGTATAAGCCACTTTGCAGACTATCATTAGGCATATAAAATTAGAATAGGGGATTACTTTCATACTTTTAATTTTCTGCATGAAACTTCATCATTCTTTCAATAAGGTCTTTCTTCCTTTTTTCATGATAGGCCATAATCTTTAATTTTGTTGTCTAATCACAAATACCAGAAAATATTATCACAGTTTTCTCACTTTTCTAGGGTATTCCTGAATCTGATGAATAGCATGAGACCATAAAGGTCTGTAGGACATGGCTTCAATGCAAAAGTCACCCTTCAGTCCAATTCTTTGTTTCCAGTAGTGTTTAGCTTCCAGTTTTCCGTTTAAACTTTTCTGGTTTCGATTCTTTAAGGATTTTTAATAAGATATGTCTCTCAAATGCATTTTAGAAAAATTAGGTAAATTATATCAAACTCACATTCCTTGTTCATGAGTATATAAAATATTTCAAAGAACACTTCTACTTGTAGGGAATGTCTTTCCTTCAGAAAATCATGGTTATGGCTTTACTGCACCTGTGTTTCAACTCATGTGCTTGTAGTTTGTCTCATAGAGGTAGGAATTTCCAGCCTGGTCTTTCTTGCATTGTTTTCCTGAACCTTGTAAAAATTTTGCCATCAGATTTGACGGCAAATCCAGTTTTTCTGATGCCCTGCATTTTCAAGCCAGAAGAACTTAGGTTGAATTCAATCTGTCCCTGCTGTTATCTTATTGCTCGTTTTGTTAATGGATTTTCTAGTTCATTTACACACACTTTAAGGCAGAGGGAATTCTTCAGAAAGGATATCAACAGGAGAAACCTCCTTCTGCTGCCCATGGTGAACACAGTTGTGAAATATTGGTTTGTTTTCTGTTATAACCTTATAAATTGAGCATACCTTTTATATTCTGTCAGGCATCTGCTGGCTTTAAAAAGTCTCTGGAAGTCTTCATTCTCCTTAACGTGCCTATAGATGTAAATATGTACATACATACCCTCTCCAAGCACTTTTCTTTTTACTGCTGACACAGATTATAATCCTTTCCATTGCTCTTCTTTAAACATGGCTTTGATGTTTAAAGAAGTTATCTTGTTTCTAACATTCTCTTTTATTGTAAGATAACCTAGTCCACACAGTGCCATGTAGACTTTATATTAGTGTTCCTAAAATCTTCAACATGTGCTATGCATTTGGCCCTAGTTGCTAATAAATTCTTTTGTGCTCTCTTCAAAAATTTTTGTCTTCTAGTTGTTCTTCCTCATGAAAGCACTAGCATAATGAAGTAGTTGCTTGCTGTTTTTTTTTTCCCACATGCAAGGAAGCTGTATTAAAGTATATACCTCTGAAAGCTGTCCACTAGCGACATTTTCAATACGCCCTTTGTGCTGTTCACGATAGGTTTTCACATCCTAGGTTCTCTGCATAAATGTGGCACAGTGTTAGGATCTGTTTTCATACAGACCAGTCCTAACTAGAGGTAGGCACAGTCTTCAGTTGTTGTCTGGCCTTCAACACACATTGATCTCCCTAAACATGTCACAGTCTATGTCAAGCCATGTTCCTATCTAGCTAAGATAATAATAAAGTAGTATAACAATTGGCTTATTTTATGGAGATAGGACTGGTATTACTATTTAGAAGTTTATCTCACTCTCAATAATTTAAATCTGAAATCTAAAAATAAAATTATCTTTCAGATCACAATTTGTTCCATTTATCTGCACAGCAGTGATCCACTAATCTAAAATAGGCAGCAGATAGAGAAATATAAGGAGAATCAAAATCCTCCTTTTAGCCCGTATCTTGTATTCCTATTTATGACAGATTAAATATGCATTACAATTTCGATGTTTCTGCGATAGTATTTTATTCCTGATTAATAGCTCGAATACTGAAGCATACGTACCTGCCAGACATTTATCTTATGGATTAAAAAAAAAATGGAGAGAAATGCGCGTAAAAGTCACTATACTGAACTGGTTACAGGCCACAGTTTTATTATGGTGACTCTGTGCTTTTTCATCCTCACCAGCATTTTCACCCCAGTGTATAACTGTACTCTACCTGTTCTCAAACTTGTGCACAGCAATAGGGCAAAACCATCTGAGCCATGGCCACAGATCCAGCACATAAGGATCTTGCATGCTGCTGCTGGTGATCACTTCTGGCTAATGCACAACCATAATCTTCCTCTCAGTCCAGAATTCCTTAGCTGTTACATCCTTACCTGTAGAATATAACTGAGAGATAAAATGGTGGTGTGAAGGGCCGCAGCATTGCAGTGAGTGAAGGCATCTTGTGAGTGGGCACACACTGCTAATGCAGACAGCTGAATTACAGAGGCAAAGTCACTTGAGAGCACATGCTTTGGTAGCTATGCCAGACATAGGCTGTACTAATAGTGAGTGGTGTGTGGGCATGAGTTTTGCTGACAAGAAGTGCAGCTTATGTATGGGGAGCGATCTGTAACTCCCAAGGAGCTGTGGAGACAAATGACAATCATTCCCAGACTAATTACTTCTTAGGTGTTAGGTAGCTCTTTCCTCTTTTTTTTGTTTGAAACCTGAAACACAGTTTACAGAACATCCTCAATGACAATTTGAGAATATCAAAGGGAAGATGCTCCACATGATAATCAGTCACTAGGGCTCAGATGTTAACTAAATCAATAACAAAATCAATTTTTTTTTTCTACACTATACATTTTTTTTATAAACCAGGGCTTAATTTATAGGATCTCTCTTATTTAACCTGACACATCTCCACAAAAAAGTCAAAATTCATATAATACTAACTGGTTTTTATTACCTGATATCTGTATAATAAACAACAACAATCCCTGATATGACAACCTCTGGGAGCAACTAGAAAAGCTGCATTGATCCTTCTTGAACCCAGGTCTGCCAGGGGAGTGGTTTGTAGTCATAGTGAGCAAGGCATAATCATAAGTTTGACTGTGCGCTTATTTATACACTTCATTGCAATCTCTTAGAAGTCTTGCTACCTATACCATTCCTGTCCTGTGCAAGTACTGCAGGCTGTTTACCTATCAGTTACAATGCACTATGTAAAGGGATTCATTTACTGGACTGATTAATTTCCTTTTCTCCTCTGTTACATACAGTTGCTGCACAAAGTTAATCAGTCATTTGTATCCTATCCATGTCTACATTTCGATGAAAAAGGACGTGAGACGGTTAAATAGAGCTTTTAAAAATATAAAATTTAAATTGCTAAATTCCATAATTTTTCAGGGTGAAAAGCACGATATGAACACAAATTTACAGTCAGTAACGTGCTACTGTCAATTAAAAATTCTGCTTTTCTGTTTTCTGTCTAAAGTGTCTGTTTTAAGTACCTGAAGTTTCTGTAAACCAATCAAATCAAACTAATCAAACTAAACCCCAACATATTCTTATATAAAATTCTTCAAGAGTTGGAATGGACTTCTTGTAAAGTCTACCAGTTACAAAACATGGTCTTAGTTTGCACAATAACAGCAACAAGGTCTCCGATTGTGTGAATGTAGCTGACTGTACTTCATAACTTAGAGTGCTGCAATGGGAAAGACAAACTAATCCAGGACTGAAATGTCATTGCTGTGAGCCAAGGAATATTTGTTTGTCTCCAAATGTTCATGCACAAATCTGAAGGTGTGAAAAGACTCAGCTTCCCTCTGTAAAAACTGTCACATTCATAAATAGTAATAGATTTGTTCTGCAATGTACTTTTTCCTCATCAGCAAGAAGTAGTTAGAGCAGGCCTCCTTCAAAAATGGGTTGAAAACTCATGTTCACAGTCTTTGATGCTCACAACACCATTGTATTACACTGATATATCCTGGAGGGGCACCATAGCAAGTGCAAGTAATTTGGGTGGTTTATGGAGTGGTTTGATGACAGAATTAATCAAGTAGTCATACAGCTCCTGAACTGAATGAATGTAATGAGCTTAACATACTTAATGAACAAGGAAGGACTTGTCAAGGATGTGAAAGTAACAGTGACCATAGTGGCAATGAAATGATGGAGTTCAGAATCCATAGAGAAGAAAAAAAAAGCAAAAAGCACGAACGCAACCTCAAACTTCCAGAGAATAGAATCTGGCTTTTTCAAGGACCTGCTTGTAAGACTGCTGTAGGAAATTACCTCGGAAAAAAAGAAAGGTCCAGGACAACTGTTTGGTTTTCAAACTGATTTATACCCAAAATCAATAATGTTCTTCTTCTGTCAAGTTGAGAATCAAGCAGGACTGCATGGATAAATGTGGCTCCTGACAAAGTTCTCGCATAAGACAGAAGTACACAGAAGTTAGAAGTGGAATCAAGTATCTCAGGAGGAATTCAGAGACATCTTTGAGCATGCAAAGATGAGGTTAAGAAAGTTCCAAGTCCATTAGGAGAAGTCCATTAGGAAAAGTGTGTCCCTGTGGTTGAATGGGACACACATCCTCATGTCACAGGAGATGGGAGAAGACAATGTACTTGGTAGTTTCATAAAATTTGGCCAGTCAAAAATGTGAATGTTTCCTTTAATGAATTGCTTTTAATTTTTAATTTTTGTCAAAACTAATTAGATATATTAGTTTCAAATTGCGTCTGAACAATATTCTGTGCTTAATGATATTCAGGAAAGGTGATGGAACAATTTGTTCTAGAGGCTGTCTCCAGGCACATCAAGGACAGGTGGGTCATTAGGGACAGTCAACACGGCTTTACAAAAGGAAAGTCATGCTTGACCAACCTGATAGCCTTTGATGAGGGCATAACCAGGTGGATGGATGATGGCAGAGCAGTGGATGACATCTATCTTGACTTAAGAAAGGTGTTAGACACGGTCTCTCACATCATCCTTGCAGCAAAACTGAGGCAGTGTGGCCTAGATTTTCGGGTAGTGAGGTGGATTGTAAACTGGCTACAGGGTAGAAGTCNGAGCTTCCGGAGAGGGTCCAGCGAAGGGCAACAAAGATGATGTAGGAGGAGGAGCACCTCCCTTCTGAGGAGAGGCTGAGGGAGCTGGTTCTCTTGAGCTTGGAGAAGAGGAGACTGAGGGGTGACCTCATTAATGTCTACAAACATTTGAGGAGTGGGTGTCGGGAGGATGGAGCTGGGCTATTCTCAGTGTCATGTAGTGATAGGACGAGGGGCAATGGTTGTAAGCTGGAACATAGAAGGTTCCACATCAATCTGAGAAGGAACTTCTTCACAGTGAGGGTGACAGAGCACTGGAACAGGCTGCCCAGGGGAGTTGTGGAGTCTCCTTCACTGGAGATGTTCAAGACCCGCCTGGATGTGTTCCTGTGTGACTTGGTCTAGGTGATCCTGCTGTGTCAGGGGGATTGGACTAGATGATCTTTCCAGGTCCCTTCCAATCCCTCATGATTCTATGATTCTATGATTCTATGATTTAGCAATCTTCTATGGGTTTCATGAAAGGTGTCTTAAATGCTTAAAAATACAAGTTAATACAAGTGTTAATCTTGAAAACAGTCTTTTTCTTTCTTTAGTTTGAATTGCCTAGTAGCATTTTGAATAAAGCCAGATGTAACTTCAGTGAGTTTGTCTTTCTGAATCACAAGAACATGGAAAAGCAGCACCAAGGCAGAAGATAGAGCTCAGAAATTTGTACTTGTAACACTTCTGTTGTTTCACATGTTATTTGGAACAGAACTTGCTGTGTAACATTGTTCAAGCTTACTTGGTAAAAACCATTTGACACATTTTAAAGTAGTCTTTGAAAACTCCTAATTTTCAAGGTCAGTTTTCTTATTATGAAAGTACTGGAAAAGAAAATCTCTTTGTTTGCTATGTAGAGGATCTAGGGTGGGGTGTCCCTGCCCATGGTAGGGGAGTTGGAACTGGATAATCCTGTGGCCCTTTCTAACCCTGACTGACTCTATGACTTGGTCTAGGTGATCCTGCTGTGGTGGGGAGATTGGACTGGATGATCTTTTGAGGTCCCTTCCAATCCCTAATGATTCTATGATTCTAGGATAATTGTAGAAACTAGATACAGCCATAACTTCATGGTATCCAAATGTTGATACAAAATACTGATTTTCCACTTCACATACAATTATTTGGAACTTCCTTTGACTAGCACCAGAGGAAACCCATCAAATAAGCTTGCTCAATAGCTTCGATTAATGCATTTGAATTTGATGTAGCATCACGTAACTTGCATCACATCGCTTGCTCAGCATGGCATCTGTTCTGGGTTTTAACCCACATAATTAGTCACACAGGATGGCCCTCAAGCCATTGCTGTATAAACAAAAATAACACACATAAGCTGTGCACTTTGATGGGCACATATGTTAGGTAATGGGTTTAATGGGCCACAACTAATTTACACGGAAAACTATTAGATATCAGAGGAATAGATTGCTTAACCAGATATGCTAAACCTACCATTTAAAATAGGCAGAAGTTGCATAAACCTGTTCTAAAATGTTCCTCCAAGAGGATGTTTACCAAACATGACAACCATTGTGTGACCTTCTTATCACTGTAAAATTTAGTTTCCAGTCATTATTATTTCTGACTAATAATGCAAATTCAATACAGTTATGTTGCCTTTGTGATTCTTTTCCATATGTTTTTTGATACCATCCCTTCAGAAAGGATGAGTTTTTCATTGCAGTTATAGGTCACCAGTTCTGTCAAATTGGGGCCAGACCAGACATGCATCTCTTAAGATAGTCTTGGCACATTTGTATGAAGCAAAAGAAGTCTCAAGACTTTTAGTTAAAATGCAATATCGATCTCTGGTAAACCAGTCATCTAAGCGCCTTCTGCTGTACATCATGACAGCTAATACATATTTGCACATGACTGTCACCAAATTTCAGGAGAGATTATTAATGTTGATGGGTCTTAAGATATTTCATGTCTACTCTTTCATGAAGAACTGAAAGAATCAGGAGACAGATTCAAGTGTGCGTTATATTAGTTGGAAAGTGTTGAGAAGTGTCAATAAATGGTCTTTCATTAAATAAAACATATTACTGGGCTGTAGAAACTGAGGTATTGTAATATGACAATGGAAAGGAATTCAGTTAGTGTTTTAAATGGGCAGCAGTCAAAGCTTGCCTATGCATGTAAGAGAGGAACTTCTTGCTGCTGTATTTGACTGAGGTATTGAGATTTAGCTTAATCTCGTTAGACAGCCCTCAGCTAGACACCTCTCCACTGGTGGTAAGTGGAGCCCCATCAGGCCTCCAGTATGGGTCTAGAAATAATGAATCTATCCAGTGCCAGGCTACCTAGTACTGTGTCACCCAAGCATTGCATCAGTGATGTAAAGAACTGTATCACTTAAGGGGGAAGACTCCCTTATGAGATTGTCTGCTTTTTTGCTTATCTGGCTCACAGTCCAATGCAGTAGGCTCAGCTCAGAACAGTGCACGGTTACTGTTAACAGTGCATAAATTCGTAGGAGCCTATTAAATAGTTGTTGCAATGATTGTATGTTTTTTCTCTCAATGTCTTTTTCCAAGGTATATAATACACTTATTTGACAATAAAATGCTAGAGAATTGACCGGCAATAATTTTGGAAAATCATATGAAGTGTCTTTTTATTGGTTCCATTTTGTACTGGAAACTCTTAATCTGTGACATAAATAATACAATACACCTTTCCAAGTCAATTGGGAAAAGAAAGCATGTATAAGAGAAATGCAGTTTTAGTGATGCTCAGTATAGCGAAGACAAGCTTTTTCCCTAGGTAAGAAAGAAAAAACAATGATGTTGCTTGTGCCCAAAGCAGTCCAGATGGAATCCCAGTAGGAAGCACACAAGTGTAAATGAAAGGAGTTTTATTTATTTCAGGCAACATACACTTCAAATTTCTGTTATGTTTCTGCACATACCCATGTTTCTGCATGCAAATATTCAAAATTATTCTTGAGGGATTTTTTAAATTTCCAGTATGCTTTGTCATAAAGAGCTTCTTCATCTTCCTTGTATTAAAAAATCTGTTTACTTTAATCCAAGATTGTTTTCAAGGGGCTGCACAAAGCTTTTGTTTCCCTGTATCCTTCAATATAACTGAAATATTTTATGTTATGCCAAATAAAATACCTCAGGTAGCAGACCGTCTTATCTTGTTACACCCTTTAAAGTAATTTATGTAAGCTGTGCTGTACCAACTTTCTAGAGCTCAAAATATAAATCTAGGTTGTCATGGATACACGCATGAGAAGGCTTTCTTTATAAATATATTATGAGTCTGACAATTTATTTTTAGCATATAAAACTCGATTTTTCCCTAAAAACCAGATGTAGTATATAACTAGAGTTACTGTGATTGTACATACACACAAATTATTTTTCTTCCTGTACATCATATCAAAAAACTTTCAAGCAAGGAGGTTTGTGTGGATGCCAAAATGGCTGATGAGAGCCCTGGAATTTTCTTTCACATGCTTGAAGCCCTCACCTTTATAACAAGGATACTTGAAGTCTAATCTGTATATTGCTCACCACCAGTTAGAAAGTAAAGATTTTTCGATCTAGCATAGGGTCCAGCAGTGCTTTCAGGTCGGAAGAGATTTCAGCTGGCATTTATCTCTTCCAGTAGTTAAACTGGATACAATAACTGTAACATGTAGCTAAATAATTCATGGCACATTCAAGTCAGCAGATACCTTCTGGTTTTATCTGTTATATTTTGCTCCTTCTCCTCTGCTACATCAGTAGTGTGAGAGGCATTGCCCCAATGATATGTGATTTTCTGTTACTGGTGAATATAAAGCAGAAAGTTACAGTTTGTGATAAAAAATTATACACTTGTGATTAAAAAAATGAAATAGATTGTTGATAATTGTTCACAGCAAGTAAATTAAAGTACACTAAACAAATGATGCTTTTAACACTTCCGATCAGTAAAGTTTAGCAAACATCAGAGCACATATTAGTTTAGATCTCTCTAAACTTGGTGTGACTTGATACGAAATCAAATGAAGCAAACTTTTTAAGAGGATGAATGGAGTATTCTATAGAATAAGCACAAAATATTTAAATTATTTAGAAAATTACATTTTTTTAAAGAGTACATAAAAATTAATCTCCTGCTTGTTACATAAAATGTAGCAAAAAAACCAGATTGAATTTAGAATTTCTGCAGCCCTTTTCACGGACATGTTACGTTAACTGAAAGTCTACGAAATCTTCAGTATACATTAATATAGTCCCAAGAGCTGCCTTGTTGAGGTTTGCATCAAATAATTATGAAAAATAGACATAAAAAACTTGTACAAATGCTTACTCTTATTTTCCAGAAGCATTTCTCCCACAAATTTCTAGCTTGCTTATATTTGCCCAGCTTCAGTAGTCAGTTTCAGTTTTTTTTCTCTACTGAATTAACTCAACAGCTGTAGTAAAATGATGCATAAATCATATCCATGGATGTTCTCTTCTGTTAAGAATCAGAAAGTCTCTTTTATGGGTCTGAAAAATAATTCATGGCTTGTGTCCTAAATACAACAGATACTTCATACAGAGCACAATAAAGGCATAAAGTCTAACGCCAACAAAACAGGAGGGATCTGTTTATTTGCCTTCTGGGACTAAGGCGAAAATCAGAAAGCCAAAATTCCTTACCTACCATGTTAAGAAAGTGCTAAAAGCATGGAAGAGAAGGTGAAAGCGAACAGTCCTGGGGACAATTTGTTATTAGTTGAGGCTGATTAAACAGAATATGCACTACGAGTTTGTTGTCTCTCAAATTTAGTTTCAGGTTCTAGGAGTAAAGAAATTACCTAAAATAGAAAATAGGTGTACTCTCTTTTCTTGTGATTTGAAATTCTAACTAACAAATAATTGTAAGGAGGGGTAGAATTACTACAGTTGTACAAATCATGGGACTCGGATAACAGAGTGCTTTAGAAATAACTAATACATTATGCCTGTTGGATGTTACTGGACAGTAATGATTACACTAATCTGATAAAGCTTTGTTAGCTGTGCCACAAAGTTTCCTGCAGAAGAGCCTCCTGCAGCTCAATATTGCCACTGAGATATGCCCATTTAGGGATGGCATGAGTGACTAGAATTTTGTAGTCATAATATAAGAGTCATGAGAACATCACAGTGCTAGGAAATGCATACTTAAAGGTTATTGCAATTGCAGAATGGAGTGACACATCTAAGGAAAAAGAATCCTGCTCCCTTTTATTTTGCTCTGTTTTTCTGCTTCTGGAGATTCTACTGTTGCTAAGTCTGAATAGTTACGTGTGTTCTCTTTGGAGATGTGGAAAAGTATGGGCAGCTTGTCTCCTTAAATAAACAAGTAGTTAGTCTGTCATGAGTAGTACTACTGTTGTGCTGTACTAAAAAAAGATATATTCTGCAATGGAGCTTTACATTTAAGTTGCACTCTGCGGCCTGATTTAAGAGTTCAGAATGACATGAACGGGGGACTATTGTTGCTACTCATGTGGTGCAAGAGTTCACAATCAAATACTTTTAAATCCCCCTCCAGAGGTAATACAGTTTGGGCAGGCATTTTTGGCATGTGAGCAATAGTTTCCCAAATGAACTGACAGAATTAATTTCTTCCACATTAATTTATTAATGTTAAAATAACAAAGTGGACTTACTTTCTAACACCCTAATTTTTATGGTTTCTCTTGAGCAAGAAACTAAACTATGCTTTACATCTCAGTGTGAAATAGTTTAGGCCTAAAGTCCATAACAACACCAACAACACAAGGGATACAATAAAAGAGAAGCAGAGTTTCTTCTCCCTTTCCAAGATAAAATTTCTGGAAAATATTTCCTCCTGATCAACAATTCCATGGCTTCTCCAGCCAGGTGAGCCTACTGTGTCAGGGGGATTTGACTAGATGATCTTTCGAGGTCCCTTCCAATCCCTTATGATTCTATGATTCAATTTTTTCAATAATTTCCTGGATTTCTAGAGTCACAAGTCATCATAGAATCATAGAATAATTAGGTATTGGAAGGGACCTCAAAAGATCATTTAGTCCAATCCCCCTCAGAAATACATAATTTGCATGCAGTGTTGGAATCCAATAAAAAATTGCCTGCAATAAGCTGTGAGAATACCATGTGTGCAACGTGGATATCCACTGCATAGATTTGAGTAATCTGTCAGAGCTAGAAGGATTTTTAGTACAGCAATGCAGACAATTTCTCCAATTTTATGAGCATTGGTGCCTTCAGACAGCATCTCCAGGATGCTGTTAGGCAAATGCAAGCTGAGACTGCAGCTTATGTGATACAATTGATGCTCTTTTCACTATTGCCCTCATCTATTGATGCTCTTTTTACTGTTGCCCTCATCTGGCACTTTTTGTGTTATCCATCTGTTGTGACTGGGTAGGAAACAAGATTTCTGTGTCTGGGTGCATTAGCTACTTTTCCTTACAGTTTTAATCACTGATGAGTCTAAAAAAACCCGAAATTCTCCAGCGAATACATAATAAATGCAACATATACTTTGGGAAACACCTATATTACACCTTACAGGGTTTGTCACTGTACAGAGGAGCTTGTGATTGTGAAAATGAAAGTGTAAAATTGCAGGTGTTTGGTAACCCAGGCAAAGCAAGAACATAAGTGCACTTGATATGTGACTGTGATAATAAATCAAAACTAACCAGGCAAGTACTAAAAATATCCTTTATTAAGCTCATCAGTTTCAAAGTGCATTTTAAAATAGACAACAGGAGTGATTTATGTATTTGAAAAGCACAAGTTTGAAGAATCCTTTTGTTAACTACTTGGTCCAAATTTTGACTTTCCTGTTTTGTTTAATGTCATTAAGATCCAAATTTTATATTTTTCCTTGTGTTGTTCCTTAAAAGGGAAACACAAATTGTTCAGGGGATGCAGAGGATCAGCAGCTATGTAAGTAATCTTCCCATCACCTGGTAGAAGATACTGCTGTGAGGAAACAGTATTTCTTGCGCACGCTTTATTTTCCAGTGAGTCTGAAATCTCTGTGAAGGATATCTTAATAAAATTTCAAGTTTGCAGTTACTTAATTCATAGAATCTGTGTAATAGGCATAATTCTATTTCTTTACCAAGAACTATTTGCTGTTAGTTGGTGGCATTACTGCTGCGTTAAATTGGTTTGATAGTCTTACTGCGGGAACCTCTGTGGTGAATCTTCCTGCTATGTGTCTCTGTTCTGGGCTATGATTCTATGATTCTATAATCAGTTACCAAGGTGTTTACTTGCAAGTGTGAGGGTGAGCCAGCACGTTTTTTTTCTCTTTTAATGGTTGAATTATCCACTATTAGACACCATTCATCGTAAGGACTTGGTGGCCCAATTAGTTCCTCAGACTGATATGAATACTGATATACAACGAACTCTCTGGTAGGGGAAAGCACTAAGAGTAACAGGGAATTAGCTGTCTGCATTGATGCATACTGAAGATAATAAAAATTCAGTGAAGGGATTTCTCAGTAAAGCAGGTAAGTCAGTAATGAAACATTGAATGTGCTCAACTCTGCAAGTCTGATCGAAGAGGTTGCAGGAGGCTTAACAGAGATGGTGTCTGATGTAGTGTAAGGCCTTCGCTTTGGAAAAAGCGTAAACCAAGTGCAGAGGAGGCATGCAGATGTGCAGTGCCTGTGGAAAACATAGCTTGTTATCTTGGTTCTTTATAACCCCATAGCAGAAGATGTTAGACATTTTTGTAATTCTTTGCCACTGTCAAAGGATACTAAATTGCCTTCTAGCTCTACAGGACTAGGAGCTGCTGAGCGAAAGGTGATTTTATTGCATACTTCATCTGTGTGCAGCAAATGAAGTACCGTATTGCAAGACACTTGGTGAGTAGGGTCTTTGCTGAAATTCACTCTGGATGAATTTCTCCCTTTTATGATGTTTCATCTCTTATCTGCACTTTATTTACTGGGATGATCAAGACTAGAAAATGTTTCCCATTTGTTTGTAGGAAAATATTACACCAACATAAGTCAGTAAAGTTGATGTATGAGCTGGAAATGATGGAGAAAATGAGGTTACAGGTCAAAACTGAAAAGCTTTAACACCAAGCTAACCAATACAGTTAAGAAGATAATGGATAAGATGGAGAGAAAGTACTGACATAAACAGAAATCTGAATGTTTGAGCAACCTAATTTCAGTTGTATGCTGCAGAGGCTGAAAACTAATAGCTTGCCTACAAGTGAGAGTCAATTTAAATTAAGATAGATTTTCATTTAAAATGCAGTATTTGTTTCTAAGTAACAATCAACCACGGACATTTCTAGTCCCAAAATACAAGTATTTTTTGTCTACACGTTTTAATACCTTTCAAAGAGAAGCTTCTGAAGTCTGAAAACCACAAACAGAATCTAGAAGTATATAAGATTTTCAGCTGGAAGAGACCTTCAAGATCATCAAGTACAACCTTTTCCCAGTTCTATCATCACCACTAAATTGTGTCCTTCTATGCAACTTCTACCCCTCTTTTAAACACCTCCAGGGATAGTGACTCAACCACCTTCCTTGGCAGGCTATTCCGATGCCTGACTATCATTTCAGTAACAAAATTCCTTATAGCATCCAACCTGAACCCCCCCGGTGCAACTTAAGGCCGTAAAGAGGAATGCGTGGTGAAATACACCATTTAGGTATAGAGCTTCAAAAGCTAATGGTAGGCAGATTAGCAATATCCACAGAGCATTTGTGAATATTATGAGGACTTCTTGCCATAGCTGCAGAAGTAGTGTTGTAGTAATGAAATTAGCATATCAGAAAGGCAAGGACAAACTTTTCAGCAGGGCTTATTATATAGAACAAAGGATAACTGTTTTAAACTAAAAGAGGGCGTATTTTGGCTAAATACAAGGAAGAAATTTTTTACAATGAGTGTGGTGAAATACTGGAACAGGTTGGCCAGACTGGTGGCAAATGCTGCATCACTGGACACATTCAAGGTGAGGTTGATCAGGGGTCTGAGTAACCTGACTTAGTTAAAGTTGTCCCTGCACACTGAGAGGTATTGAACTAGATGAGCTTTGAAGGTCCATACCGACTCAAAATTTTCTATGATTCCATTAAATGACAAATAATGGTGTAGACTGCTCAAACTTCCATTTTCTGCATGCTCAAACTTTCATTTTCTGGCTTTAAATCTACATCATCTACATCTCCCCTTATTTATTTTGGAATTGGGAAAAATCGGTCAAGGTCAGTAAGAAAACACCTATGACAGCTATAATTGGGTGTGTCTGCCCGGCCCAAATCACCTGCTGTCTCACAAGTCCAATCCGCCTGATTCTTTGCAGTGTCTCTGTACTGTATCCCTGAAATCTCTTGTGGTAGGCCAGGTAAGTGCTTTCCCAAGCAAAAGCCAGGTGCAGATCAATCAAAAGTAGACCTCAAGCTGATAGTGAGTAGTTGTATAAAACAATTTCATTATATTTGATATTCATCACACTTCTATAAAATACTCTCTATTCTGGTTTTTCAGTCAGTGACAACAGCTATTATTTATAGCTACATACAACACCACTGAAACTGCAGAATTGCCTGCATCTAGGAAACATATTTAACTAACGTTTAATAATTGTTTAGACATTACATTATGTATGGATATGAGCATGTAGTAGAGGAGCTGTGAAATAGCACAACAAAGTTCACAGCAGAGAAAGCTACCTCATGCATGCAGTGAGTAGAAAAGATGCAAGAGTACTGCAGAAATGTTATGAATTAAAAATTAGCAGTTGAATTAAGCTCCAGAAAAATCTGAGTCCATTAAGATGTTATGGCAGGCATAAAATTATGTCTAGTGTATCCACATCTTATAACATACACATATGTTTCTATTCTCTGACTTTTTACACACCACTAGACAAAATTAAGGTAAAGAAATGGAAATAGAAGTGTGTTGAAAAAACTGCTATTGCTGTCATACACTTTGGTTTGTTGGCGCACTCTTCATTGTCATCTAGCTTAAAGACTTGCAAAAAGATACCAGGTAGTATGACCAATATTCCTTGACTGCATCTGTGAAATGTTTTGTCTCTGAGTTTTTGTCATTGGTTGATCAGTTGATCAGGTCTGAGACAAAATTAACCAGTTAATTTAGTTAATGAACTGAAGAGCTGAAACAAAAGAAAGAAATAAGGAGTGTTCAAAATTGCATATAAAAGTGGCAAGCAAAACCAAAGACAAGCTCAATTGGGGAAAAAACCCAAGAAGACATATTTAATTTGTATATCTTCAAAACTCCAACCTAAAAACATACAGAGATTAATCACATGTTCTTACATAACTGGGCCAAGCTGGTACCTCCACCCCATCAGGGGGAAGAAGCCTCCAGCTATTCTTTTCCTTGTGGAAATGTGATGCCCTTTCAGCCTATGTGAACATCCTTTAATGCCAACAGGTCTTTTAAAGGACTAGTTTACTGATCCATGTGCCTCCAGGCCAGCCTTCTGATTCCAGAATGCTGATTCCTACAGGCTATGAATCAGGAAAAACTCTGAATTTCAGTAAACAATGGATTGCAGGCAAAACCCTTCCTCCACTGATCTCTGAGGTTCCAAACTTCCCACTCTATCCATTCACCATGTTCCAAGGCCAAGATAGATACCATGTCTAGCCTAGTGACATGTGCTTTTCTCTGAACAAAGACAAGGAGAAAAGACTCCACATGAGAACCTGGAAAGTGGAGAAAAGAAGCTTCAAACTAGTTGTACAGGCTTCATAGAGTCACAAATTCAGCTTGGAATTCCAAGCTGCTCTTCACAAGTTGCCAAAGTAACTCTACAACCACTCAGGTTAATAAACTCACTCAAGTTCAAACTATGACACTTCTAAATAAGAATTAATTTTCTATTGCTGTCCTCACCAAACGTAGGAGTTGGCCAAAGTATGTTAAGAAGAGCTACCACCTCTGCTTTAGCATGTCTCTGTAGCACTCTGATAACGAGCACTCCATGAAAAGGGAAGTGTAGCTCTGTTTTCTCTGGTATTTGCTAAAACACTGGGCAGTGCAAGCTCTTGGGAAAGTGGAAAATGTGCTCCAAGAGTAAATATGCCATAACAATTTTTTTATATAGCTCTGCTGTGAAGCAGATACACCTTTCTTTTTGTATCTGTTGTATGTGAGAAAAACAGATGTGATACATGAATACTCTCTTGCCTCCACCCAATGTTTGTCATCGGTTAGGCAGCAGGCATAGAGAAGAGGTTGCTTGCTACCATGCTGACAAATACATTTTTCTGATTCTTGTCCTGTCCCTTCCGGTTTTCATTTACAAAGCATTTCTTATTTCATAAAGGAAGTGTTAACTGGGCAAGATAGCAAAGCAGTGGTCAGGCTTGTAGTCAATAATACCTTTTTGTTAAATATTTGCTGTCAGTTGAAAATATAGGACATGTGCGTCAAGAGTGGTCTGGATGTTGATGGGCTTCTCAGCAATTTTTCATTCTATAGTGGTCCAAGATGTGTTAAAGTTCACAGTATCAGAGCTTTGTAAAGGTAGGGTTATTACCACCTGAGATGAAAGGAGTCTACAAAGAAGGGCTATTAAACATGCTTTCCATGAACAACATATCTAAGCAGAACAGAAATCTTGCTTTCTATTTGCTATGCGTTCCTGTACTACCAAAGGTACTCCTTAACAGGAGACAAAGAAATAGATGTGAATGCTGATGGTGCAGTGAGCATGCTCCAGGGACAGTGTTTTAATATGAAAGCAGCAGTTCTGCCTTTTAGCTCTAGCAAAGTAGCAAGTCCTAGCGGGATTGCTTCATCTTTGCATGTCCTAACGGGCCTTATGTTGTAGAAAAGCTGACTTGAGCACTTGCTTTTTCCAGTAGAGTAGAATAAGAGATTAAAGCTCTTGATTTTTTAATTGAAGTGATAAAAATCCACACAAAATAAACAATAAACATTCTCTTGCTAATCTTGCACAATGACCATTGTTGCCAATATCCATGAAAAAAAGCTTTTCAGAATCTGCTTCTTTGCTTCCTACCCTACATCATTTATGCTTACCAGAAATTGGTGGAGGCTGCTGCCCAAGACAAAGAAACCTCATTGCCTGGCTTTTCTCAAATTTACATTCAAGCACCTCAAAGTACTGCAGTATTGTTTATAGTAAGATTATATAATAAAGTTAAAATGAATTAAAATGAAGGCCAAGCAGGGATTAAATGATCTATGCAAAGGTACCCAAGGAGTTCGTGGTGGAAGTGAAGCTCTCATGTCATGGTTATATGCTGTTTGTCAGCGCTTCCTTGCTGTCACGGACGGAAGCTAATATTCTTGTGCTCACTTCCTGCAAATACAAATGACTAGGCAAGGCAGAAGACCATGGAAAAGAGGCTGTTTGAAGAAGGTTAGTGTGTATCGGACACTGTAGCACATAATCGTTCTTGTCCCTAAGGTGTTGTTTGCTGAAGAAGCAATGACAGAAATAATTTCAAAGTTGGGAAGTTCTGTGAAAGCTAGAAGATACACTGAGCTCACTATTTTTAGTTTATTAAAGCTATCTATTATATTTCTTTACTATCTTCAGCTCTCTATCATCCTCAGAGATTTGTTACTCTACTCACATAACACATAGGGCACTTCAGTTTATGGAAAATGCCTAATGCAAAACACATGTGAAAGGGTTAAAGTAATTACGAGTCTGGTACCTTATAAAGAAACTCTTTTCTGATTTTCAAAGGTAAAGAAAGTTATCATCATAGCCTTGGGCGTCAGGGGAAAAGGTAAGGTATGGTCTTCAGAGAGTTGGGAATTCTTATTTCTGATTTGTTTCCATGTTTCATTTTCTTTTTACTATGAAGCCCAAAAGCTTAACCATTGCACTGTATTACCTTCATAATGGAACAAAGTTGTCATGCCAGTAACATGCCAAGGGGCACTGCTATTTGAAGTGAGGGTTATTTTTTCCTACCCATCTAATTTTCTCTCTTTACCAGAGTCTTAGAAAAGTAGTTATAGAAAATCATAATTGTAGAATGGCTTAGGCTGAAAGGCCTTAGAGATCATCTACCCCAAACTCCCTGACATGGGCAGGGACACCTCTCAACTAGACTTGGTTACTCAAGTCATTAGCCAGTCTTCCCTTGAACACTTTCAGAGTTCATCCAAAACCTCTCCAGGCAATCGACTCCAGAATCTCTACACCTTTGTACTGAATAACTTCTTCCGAAGATCTAGCCTAAGCCTACTGTCCTTCCGTTTAAAATATTTTTCCCTTGTCCTATTTTTAGATATTCTTGCAAAAATTCCCTCTCTAGCCTTTCTGTAAATTCACTTCAGATATTGGAAGGCAGCTATAAGCTTCCCCTAAAACCTTCTGTTCTTTAGGCTGAAAAACCCCAGCTCCCTCAGCCTATTTTCATAGCAAAGGAGCTCCAGCCTTCAAATCATTTACAATCAAAAATCATATGTTCTGTAATTGTGTTTTAATTGTGTAATTGTGTTGAAATTATTCACACAAATTTTGTCACAATGGAATAGCTCCTGATGTTCTACATATTGTATTCCACAGACAATCTACAATCTGATCTCTTCACCTTTGAAGTTTTACAATTCCACCCTGTATAGTGGAGGGTAACAGGTGAGAGAAATCTTTTGGTACATGGTTACATGCCGAAAGAATAAGTTTTTGCCCATCAACTGAGGCTGAATAAGAACTTTCACACAGTCCTTGAGAAGGTAGTGAGGAGGAGCTGGCTGTTATGCATGTTCAAAATAAGAATAAAAGTATTTGATTTAGAATCATAGAATCATAGAATCATAGGGATTGGAAGGGACCTCGAAAGATCATCTAGTCCAATCCCCCTGCCACAGCAGGATCACCTAGACCAAGTCATAGAGTCAGTCAAGGTTAGAAGAGACCACTTCCACCTCAACGCATGTGGACTCCTTCTGTGTGGACCCAAATAGATAGACTTTGGAGAATACTTGTCTATGGACAAGGGCAAGACTTCCTTTGTAGAGGAAAACTAGGGTTTAAACACTAATCCTTCCCCTGCTCTATTGTGATACCTTAAGTGTTTTTATGACATCTTATTTACTTTGGAGGACCTGATGGTATTGACTGAGGTATAGATTCCCAGTTCTCTCCAGTGTTGTCTATCCTTAAACAAACTTGAAAAGGGAAACTAAAAGCATTATTTCATTTTAGACAGTTTTGTGTCAGAGTTTTCAGACAACATCAAATTGGACAGCTGCATTGAACTGCATGAAGGTAGAAAGGCCCTACAGAGACACCTGGGCAGTCTGGATCGATGAGTTGAGGCCAATTGTATGAGCTTCAACCAGGCCAAGCACCAAGTCCTACACTTGGGTCACAACAACCCAATGTAATGTTACAAGCTCAGTGGATATTGGCCGGAAAGCTTCTTGACAGAAAGAAAATAGGGTTGGGGTTTTTTGATAATTGCCTAACAATGAACCAATACTGTGTCCAGCTGGTTGAGAGGGCTGATGGCATCCTGGCCTGCATCAGAAATAGTTTAGACAGCAGGACCAAGGAAGATATCCTGCCACTACACTTGGCTCTGGTGAATCACATCTCAAGTACTGTGTGCAGTTTTGGGCACTGTAGTATAGGAAGGACATCAAGAGGCTAGAGAGAGGGCAGAAAAGGACCACTTGTCTGATTAGGGGTCTGGAGAACAAGTCTGATTAGGAGAGGCGGAGGGAGCCAGGGCTATTCAGCCTGGAGAAGAGAAGCCTGCGGGGAGACATCATTACTCCCTGAAAAGGAGGTTGTAGTGGGGTGGGTCTTGGCCTCTTCTCCCTAGTAACTAACAACAGAACAAGAGGAAACAGGGTCAAACTGATATTAGAAAAACTTCTTCACAGAAAGAGTGAAGGCATTGGAACAGGCCACCCGGAAAGAGGGTGGAGACACTGCCCACAGAGGTGTTAAAAAACTGGGTAGACATGGTGTTTCAGGAGATGGTTTAACAGCCAGGGGTTGTAAGGTGGATTGTTGGACTCAATGATCTTGAAAGTCTTCTCCAACTTGTTGAGCCTGGATTCTAAGGAGGACATTGAAATGTTGCTGTTGATCCAAAGATGGGCAACAAGGTTGGTGAAGGCTGTGGAGAACAGTCTTTCTGAGGAGTGCCTGAGGGAGCTTTGGTTATTTATTCTGAACTAAAGGAGGCTGGGGGAAAACCTTACTTCTATCTACAACTACATGAAAGGAGGGTCTAGAGAGGTGGGCATTGGTTTCTTCTCATAAGTAATAAATGATAGGATGAGAGAAAATGGCCTCAAGTTGTGTCAGGAGAGGTTTAGGTTAGATGTTAGGAGAAACTTCTTCATTGAAAGGGTCATCAGGCACTGGAACTGGCTGTCCAGGAAGACAGTTGAATCACCATCCATGAAGGTGTTTAAAAGTCATGTAGATACAGATATGGTTTAACAGTGGGCTTGAGACAATTACGTTAGTGATTAGCCTTGATGACCTTAAAGTTCTTTTCCAACATAAATAATTCAATGATTCCATAATATTTGTAATACTACTGCAAACCATTATACGTAAACCACGCAGATAGCATACTAGCATGGGAAAAATATTCTTCCTCTCATTTACCTCATTTTGAGAATTAGAGACTTTTTGCTGATTAATCTAAACACAATAATAAGAGTAAGTTACAAATAGAGAAGAAAGATATAGGCACTATGGGGAAATAAAAGGAAATACAAAAAATGGCAAGAAGAATGAAACCTAACCGAGTAAATTTAAGGTGAATTTTTCAACCTGAGTTATGAGGGATTTAAACTGCGCTGAAAAATGGCTGTTTTCCTTCACAATTCGAGAAAAAACCTCTGGCTATTACTGGCAAAGTGGAAAAAAAAATCCATTGCTTCACAGGATGTTTGCTTTTGCACTAACTCTTCCCTCATGTAGTATTCATCCCTTCCAAAAAACCCTCACAAACCAGTAGCAGGGAAAGATACTTCTGCTCTAGCTGTAAAGCTGACATAAGGAATACCTTTATTGGCTGCGAAAGCCAATCACTGCCCCAAAGGGAAATATGCTTAGCTCTGCCTGAATTGCCCCAGAACTATTACTTCATGGTTTGCGTGTCTGTAAAAGAACTATTCTGAACACTGACCTAAGAGGGTTTGTTTTTTGGGTTTCGAGGTTTTTTTTCTTGAATGTGGATGTTAACACTCCCAGAGCAGAGCTTCCAGCAGCTGTGCACCAGTGCAATGCCTGATCAGCGCAACGACACTGCTTTCCAAGTCCATTGTATCAGTAAATCGACAGTGAAATAATTTGATTTCCTTCCCCCTCCGCCCCCAATCTTCGCTGCTTGGGCGCTGGCCCCTCCCCTCATGCTGGTCTCCCGCTCGTCGCAACGCTGTGGGACACGAACTGCAGGTGCCCCTCCGCTGGCTTTATTCTAAAATGTAGCCCCTTTCCGCCCCGGGGAGGTGGTGGAGCGAAGGGGATGGCTCGGTTAGCCCGGCCGAGGACCACCTCGGCTGCTCTCCGAGGGGCAGCGGCGGGGGAGGGGGCTGCGCGGGAGCGGCCGCTGCCGCCGCAGCCTGGTTGGGTTTTCTATCCGGGTGCCCCTTCCCGCTCAGCAGCCGCTCACGGCACGCGCCGGCGCTGCCCTTCCCACGCAGGAGACCGCTCCCTTCAGCACGGGGACGGTGGCGAGCGACGTACCGTGCTGTTCGCCCAACCCAGCCCAGCCCAGCCCTACCCGGCCCAGCCCAGCCCAGCCCCACGCGGGGCCAGCCCTGCCCTGCGGCGCCGCGGGTGCGGGGCCGGCGGTCGGTGTCGGGCATAGGCGCTGCCGGGAGCGCGGCGGCTGCCGCGGCGGGGCATGAATCAGAGCGACGCACCGCGGCCGCTGAACTGGACCATCCGCAAGCTGTGCCACGCCGCCTTCCTGCCCTCCGTACGGCTCCTCAAGGTACGGTGACAGCCCGCCTCGGGAAGAGGTGTCCGCCGGGGGGGCTGCAGACACTGTTGCTGGAAAGTTAATTCAGAAATGGTCCCAACTTTGCTGTTAATTGCCGTCCCCGCTGCCTTTGAAACCGCTGGCGAGTACCTGAAGACACAGGAATTGTGTGTCTGTACTCCAGCTCGGCGTGCTCGGCTGCAGAGAAGGGTCTATGAGAGGGGTGAAAAGGGAATGAGGGATGGTGGATATCGTCGGTGCTCCTGTCTGCCTTGTCTGTCTTGAACATTAAGCCGTGAACTTCTAGGGATGAAGAAGGAGATGGTTTTTAAGGCGTGTTCCTTTCCTTTGTGAGCAGTCTTTGCTGTCTGTTTATCTAGCTTATCTACTACCTAAGAAATACCTGAAGGTCCAGTACGACTCAGACCAACGACTAAGTGAAACAGTATGTGAGTGGACAAAAATTACGTTGGTTTGTTGGAAGCTGGTACCATAGGAACAGTGGACTGGTGGTGCAGACAGCATCAGTGAAACTTTCTGATGGTAATTTTTTTTGGTGTTTAAACCAAGCGACACAGTTTTGAGGGATTTTTGAAATGTGCTTACCTAGGAGATAATGATCTTTCTTTAAAAAAAACCCAACCAAAAACAGTATTTTGGACTGTAGACAGTGAAGGGCTCTTAATCTGAACATACCAAGTACCACCTTCACTGCATGCTGTTTTAGAGTCATTAGTAAGTGAAAACCAAAACATTTTTAATCAACTTTTTGATGAAAAAAAGATTACATTCAGCTGAAAAGTCTTTGTTCTTGTAACTTCTGAATTAATTTGATTATACAATGAGAATACAACATAGCCCAGTTCTGCAGTAGTAATGCATGTTATAAAATGTTGGATTTATGGCGCGGATTATGTCAGTTCATGTTAGTACTTGCTAGTTTAGCTTTGAAGTTAGTATGTGGCCAGGTAAAACATGGCTACTGAGGGAGGGTATTAGAAGGTAATATTTGATAGAACCATTTGATGTTGTGTGGGTAGTTTGGAAATTAGGTCAGTCCATGCTGATGTAGCGTATCTGAACAGCAGTGTTTCAGAGTGCACTTAGCAGATGTACACTGCTCATATTGTTATTGTCTATGGGATGCACAAGTGACTGTAACAGGTATTTGTCACACAGGAAAATATTTTTGTTTCCAAACCTGTTGTGTGGCTGCTGCCAGGTACATTGTGAGCAGGTACAAAGACCAGAAAAAAGATGAAACTTGGATTGCTGGAAAATTAAAAATGTAATTAAACACAGAATAAATCAGAAAGTGGTATGTATTCCCTCACAAAGGCTCTCCCCACTTCCCACTCCCCTCCACTTCACCCCATCCCCCTCCCCAAGAAGCAAATGTTAGAATATCAGTACTCTACAGATACGTTTAAAAAAATGTGATTTTCCCAAGATTTGAGAACTCAGATGTGGAATTTTATTAACAGTCTCAATATCAGGGAGGAGAAGTCTGGAGCATTTCTCTTTCAGCAAACAAATGTTGCACCCTGCAAATGATTTCTCTTTATTGTATGAATTACAGATGAACGTTGCAGATAATTATTAACAATTACTAAAAATTAAATCCCAAAGCTCAAGCTAGAACCTTTTAGGGCCACGTGGGAGGTGGACCCTGCAGAGTAAACAGGAGCAGGGCACATAACCAGAGATAAACAACCTCTGCATAGAGAGGTGTGTGAGGCATGGGAGAGACCATAGCAAAGGAGGTGGGACTCGGGCACCTCCATGAGCTGATGTGCTGATTGGTGGGGGAGGTGCCTATATCAGCAACTTCAAGGGTCCAGCTTAAAATTTTGCTTCCAATACATACTTCTTAGCTTTTTATTATTTAACATATTCAAAGCAGGTGATTCCCGTAAGAACGGGGCCCTATTGTCCTAATTCCCTGAGATCCACAAACATTGGAAAGGCAAGTTGTAGTAATGTAAGATCATTTCTTAGTTGCCCGGTTTCCAAATTGATTAAGTGGTCTTAAGGGCTAGTATGATATCATTTCCCAGTCAACATCCAGTTGACCCTTTTTAATACAGCCTTTCTGTGCAGGAAATGCCCTCAATAAAAGGATAAACAGAATTCAGAGTAAACTTTGCAAAGGCTAATGTATAATGGCACATTTCTATTATTATCTGCTTTGTCTATAGTTGCCAAAATGTTTTTATTATAAACATTGTAAATGTATCGAGTGAGTAGCTGTAAAATGCCATTGCCTCTCTGTCATTTGCATGCTTTATTTTAGCCTATCAGAAGAAATATCTAAGTGATATTACTATGTTGAGGCCTGAACTTGTGAGAATGAGAGAGAACAGAAATTTCTTCCTTTACACCTGAAGAAAACTGGACACTGTGGCATGACCCAGACTTTGTAATAAACAGCATGAACTTGTCAATTTAACCATCTCATTCAAAAGATGTAATTAAGTTCTTATCCTGTAGATATGATTTGAAGTGTATCAGTACTTTCATGCTGATGAATATCAACAAACACTAGAATCTACAACCTGCATGGGTGCCTCTCACTTTGTGTTATGCACTGACAAGGCAAATCCAGGATGTTGTCTTGAAATAACTGGTTTTAAATAAACAGTAGAAGGTGTTACGCTGCAGGTAGGCTGTGCTTTTGTGCTGTTCTGTTGAAATGGTGTGCAGTGCTCGGTTGCCTGAACTGACATTTGATATGGCCCTAGCCATTGAGGCCTCAGTTGATTTAGATAAAGTAGAATCATTTGCAAATTATGTCCAGCTTTGCTCCCTTTGCTTTTCTTCTTCCTGTTCAAACCCACTGCACTAATACCCTCATGCTTAGGTATGGTTTTATAATCCTGTTTTCTCAGTTTTTCATTTTCTAACAGGCACACAGAGTACAAGAAGTGTATTTGAAGTCCAGATTGAAACAAATTATTGGAGAACATTTTTATGACTTTTTGTGTGTCATCAACTCATCCTTTGCCTCTTGCAATTTTCCCCTAATATGTAATTTCGCTAGTACATTGCATGCTGGTAATTTTTTTAGTTGTTTCAATATGCTTGAACACATGCTAATGCACTGTCTAATGCTTTCCCATCTGAAGTAAGAGGATTAAGAAGTGCCTTGAGCACATGTGCAAAGGCGATGGTTTGGTGCAGAGAGGCTAACTCATTCTTCTGAGGTGAAGTTAGTTTCCAGAGGTGGCTTTGCATCAGCGACTTGACCAGTTTCTGTTTCTGTGTCTGAGTGCTGAAGTTTATCTCTGTGTATTTGGACAAGGTCTTGTTATCTTTTATTTCTTTTAAGGAAGGTCCAACATTAGTGTCAAGCAGTCCTGATCCACTTAATGCTGTTGTATATGTAGGAGCTACTGTTTTGGTTACAGAAAGCTCTGTTAATCACATTTCTTGTTTCATGGTGGAAGAGAGTTTTAGAGTCTCCACATGTTAGAAGAAGAAACTGACTCCCAAGTATGGAAGCCAAGTCCAAACAGCTTTGTTTAGAAAACTCAGACACTTTAAAATAATGTTGTGTGCTCTTAAAAAATTAATGACATCATACTAAAGACTTCACTCAGAGGACTCTGTACCCTGGGAGGTGCTGCAGATATTGTACTTCTGCTTGGGATGGACATAATACAAGGAGTAGGATCAGGAAGTGTGCAGCACACTAAGAAAAACCCAACTGATTGGTAGCAGACAGAGGTCTGTAATGTTCAGTAAGCTTAGCACCAGAGATTTAGAGGGATGCGTGCGTAGAAGTACTCTATTAAGCATTTGGAAAGCAAGAGATTTGTCATTTTTTCCTTAACAAGACTATTGATTTTTTTAATAATTAGTATGGTTTGCGTGTCAGTAAGTAGACTCAGCAAACAGACACTGTGCAAGGGTCAGACTGAAGGATACTTGAGTCAATCAGAAGGAAAACAGGAGAAAATGTTTTGGCTAACTTTTCCCAGCATATGGCTCAGTACAAATGACTGCTCAGCATTACCAAGTAAAATAAATAGAACATTTACCTAACCATGGCAGCAAAGTGTTCAAGCTCCAAGAACTGCTGGAAGCGTAAAGAGATCAGACATTACATTTCTTATCAAACAAGGAAATAGATCTTGCTTTTGTTGATGACGTTTATTTCATTGTCCTACTAAACATGCGTGGGGTAACCCAACAGAAAAATGAAAAGCTGGAAATTGGTTCATTAGAACAAGACATAGTGTCTTTGAAGTGTGACAGTAGATACATCTGAAATTCTGGCTCTGCTAACGTGTGAAATAGAAGTGTGGACAATATCTATAATGAAATACAAGGGAGTTTTATGATACTTTAAAAAAAGATCTGATCTGGTAAGTCAGAAGATTTGCTTCTCCAGAGTGTGGAAGCATGTAATATATCTTTTATAAAACAGTAAGTATTTATGCTTCTGAGCCCTCTACTGTGAGAAAAAGCAATTGTAACAGAGGAGAAAGCTGTGTCTTTTGGAGCTGATTTGAAAAAATAAGAGTTATTGGATGATAGAGTAATTCTGTATGTCACAATAAGAGCAGTTCTGTATCTCTGGGAGGATACTTTTGATAAGGAATTCTTTTAAGTATTGTGAGTGGCTTTGTGTGCCGTAATAATGAGATTGTGTTATGGTCTTCTGAAACAGAAGTGTGAGCTTTTTATGTTATTTTATTCTCTATCAATGGGAAAGTGAGCAGAAATCCAGATAGAAAGGCAAGTAAAGAAAAAGTGTGTTTTCCCTTAGCTAGTCCATTTAGCAGTGGGAGCCTCTCTCTTGTCACTGCTTAATAGTTAAGAAGTTACTGGGTATCATTTTAGTTATTTTGCCATATCCACCTCTCAAACTGCACAAAAATTGATAGGGGAAGATTTACTAAGTCTTGGTTTAAACACAGAGACGGTCTGAACAAATCCTAATACTCACTGTTATCATGAGTGAGCTGGCATATTAAATGTTTCTGAAATTAGTATGCATATTACCAACAGTACAATGAGAGTAGTAATTTACCTGTGCCTGAGTAATTTGCTCAGCTGCTTAATGATTTTGATTGTAATAGCAAATGAGCAGCCACTATGCTTTCTTCAGGAGGATTTCATACCTTCTGGGAAGTAATGGCAGTTCAGCCCTTAGGAACACAGGCATACAGAAAACACCAGTCCATCTAACTATTTCTGTGTAAATTTGCTAATAGAAAAACTAGTCACACCTCTTATTATGGTGGGATGCTGTGATACTGGATGAATGATAGATGAGTTTTAACAGTACATACAAGTTGAGAAAGAAATGATTTAATAAACAAACTTATGTTTTCCTGCCGGAAAGATCATAATTATATCTATTACAGTTTTGGTTGATGCTGCATGTTTTGACTCTTGCTTGCAGATTTTCTGGGGTGCATTATTTGTCCTTAGAAGCCCAAAAACCATGTTACCGCAAAGAGAAAGTTTCTGCTTTCAGTTGTGTGGCATTGCTTTCATGATTTAAGGATATCAGGAAGGAGTTGTGGCTGGGGCATTGCTGTATCTTAGCAGTTGCTTCCTTTATCATCAAGAAATTCATCTCCAAATCAAGGGAGCAGAGTCTTCCAGTGTAGCTTCACAACGCCTTTGCATAGATGTGCTTGCATTACTGCTGCTCAGCTGTTAGCTGTCTCTCTAGTGCTTCACATGGAAGCTGATAATGATTTTTTCCTTTCTTACATGCAGAAGTGGTCACCTTGTGTGGTTAGTCTTTTGGTGCAATGTGCATTCTTGTGTGACGTATGCTGAAACACAGCTTTTTAGGAGATTGCCTTACTGACTGAATCTTCCTCCTAAATATGACTCAGGTTGGTGACTTGCAGCAACACTTGGAAGTGATGTAGCAGCAAATAAACTTCCATGACATGAAATGTCAGATGGAGGAAAAAAGAAAGAAAGGGAGTTACCGAAACAAAAAGCCAAGCAGTAGAAGTGATGTTTCCATGGGATTGCCTGTATGTAAAATATGTAGACACATCAGTGCCATTTTGAAGGGGGAAGCTGTAGTCTACAATTCCATGTAGACAGAAGCACGCTTTGGCTTGCAGAGTATAAAAGGCTATGTGAATGCAATTTATTCTTTTAAACCAGAGAATTTTAGGAAAAGAAGGTTTTTCTTTCTTGGTATGTCAACAACAGGTGAGTCTTTTTCAATAAGAAGCGATAGAAAAGGTTCTTTTTCAGTTTTGGTGCAGCAGCAGCTAAGATACAAAATTAGCTGGCCGTTTTAAAATATGGATCCTGCAGTGGCAAGAGGTTTTGATGCTCTGTGCATTTCTATGTTATTTTCCAATGCTTTCTGTGAAACTAGTTGTTCCTTTATTGACTCTACCTTCATCTTAGAAAATAACAGTGTTTTGCAACCTCATTTATCACATGGCCAATGGCGTACAATGATAAAGGTGAGATACCAGGGAAGTCGTCTAGAGTTGTCTACCTTTCCTTGGCGCGTAAGGCCATGGCTTCTATGTGATCACCGTTTCACACGAGGCTCAGTCTTGTCAGATTTGTATACTTCAAGAAGGTGGCAAGTAGCCTTAATTCTCACTGGCTTTTACAAGAATTGATAATATGTGAACCATTGCAATAAACTTACCTGTCAGAATGTATATGTAAGTTACTTAATTTGTGACTGCATGGGAGATATTTTATGGTATGGTTTCCAGATAATTAAAAAAAAAGGTAGCATTTTGGATGTAAATTTTAAAAATAGAAAAATGTTGAGATTCGTTCTGCACAGATACTATTGTTTCTAAAATAATTGTAAAATGTTACTAAGTAGAGAAGGTATACAAGCAGAAAGGTTACCAATACAGAGCTGCCTAATGTGTTAGTGGGATCCTGTGTTAACAGCATAAGATATTAATGTGATTCTGAAGTAGTGTTCTTTATGTCTGAAAGGGTGCCATGTGAAAAATTCAGTGCACAAGACTATAAAGTGAGTCTGAGTGGTTTTATTCCACCTGAATTCCTAACAAGACTATACTACAGTGTAAAAAGAACTGCCCTTGGCACTCCCTGGAAATTTATGTCAAAGCTGGTAATACAGCATGAAATAAAATCCCTTCATTGAAAATATCTTTCATCCCCCAAATAATAAGATGACATGAAGCAGTCTGACACTGCTTTTAGCAGCATCAAGGATGTTAGTGAAGAAAATACAATTATTCTTATAATGTAATTAAAACAATCATCAAACTGACTTCACATTAATGGATAGGTGATTGAATGTCTTTCAGTTGCCTTTCTCTTCACCTGTTGCTGGAAGATGCAGTGCTGTAACTCACCGAGCTGTCAGAATTTAAGGATTTAAGGAGGATGCACATCACTGTTTTGTTTCAGAAGGATGCCATTTTTAAACTTTGTGGTTTACTGAATCGTTATGGCGTGTTGTAGTGTGGTATCACACCTCAGTTTCACAGTGTAATGACTCAACATTCATCTTTGCATAAATGCAGAGAGACCAAAACTACAACTTGATTAACTTAACACTAATAGTTCTAAATTAAAAGAGGGGAGATTTAGATTAGCTATAAGGAAGAAGTTTTTTACAATGAGAGTGGTGAAACACTGGAATGGGTTGTGCAGAGAGGTCGTGGACACCGTGTCCCCTTGGGACTTACAAGGTCAAGCTGGGTGAGGCTCCGAGCCTCTTTAAAGATCTTTCTGCTCAATGCACGGAGGTTGGACTAGATGACCTTTGAAAGCACTTTCCAACCATTCTGTGCATTCCTGTGATTCTATGACCTTCCAGACTTATATTTCTGTGGTTGTATGTAGAATTTTCTTAGTTTTCTGAATCACTTTTTCGAATACATTCTTGTTCGACTTTTGGGTTTAGTATTGCAAATTATTACATAGTGTCTTATGCAGGAGGCCATATTTAATGAACTGTCTCTTTTTCTGGCTAAATGTTCTGTGTTATCACATTAAAAAAAGTGAAGATCTACACAACCTAGCTATAGTATTATTGCTTTTCTCAGTTTGGTTTTTTTTTCATTTATTTCTGCTAATTTTCTCACTGGCCCTTTTCCTGAGCTGCGTCCCATAGAGCAGTGTTCTGGCTTTCTGACTGTTTAGGCTGTACTCACAGAAGCACTAGTGATGCTAGGTTACAATGGCAATAATAACAGATTGATGCATTTAGTCCAATAGCTGAGCTGTCCAAGGAAGTGGTTGGCTCTTGCCTGAAAGATGGGAAGATCAGGCATCGACACTGCTCAAAATGCTTGAGAAGAAAAGCATAGCAGTAGTTAAAGATATCTCCTTGCTTCTGGATATGATGAAAGTAGTTTTGTATTGTCTTTGATATACATGGTTGAAAATAGTACTGCTTGGAAGCCAAATACTTTTAAAATTATTGGGTTAATATCCACTTTTGCTGTTGAAAAAGAGTATGATACCAATTTTTTAGAGATCCTACAGCTACTTTCTTCTTTGAGAACACAGTAAGTTTGGTAATACACTGTGAAAAGACAATCCCAGAAGTTGCTTACTCTAATCTGCCTCTAGCAGAAATGTTTCGATATGCATAATTTCTTATAGGTGTCTGTCTAACCTGCATAGCTAGTCTTTTACAGAGACCCTGTCTTTCGTCAGAAGTATTTTCTGTGGTGTCTGCCTCACTCTTTCTTGCTGCATTTAAAGTCTGTGTATTCTCGTTTTGCCCAGTATGAGCAGAGGGGACAGCTGTAGCAGCCTATTGTAGCAGCTATTTCAAGCCTGTTGCTTGAAAATTCTTGTGTTTGGAAATTGACTAGTTTAATACATCCACTAATGCAAGCCACATATGGCTCTTTGTCATTTTCCAACATAGATTAGTAGATTATTTATTCCATTATTTCATCCGCAGAAGTTAGACTGATATTCCCTTGCTGCTTGCTTTTCTCTTGATTTCTCTCTTCTTCAGATGTCTTACTGGAAAGGCCAGCAGAGACTTGTGTTCAATCTTCCATGCTCATCTATAAACTGGGGAAGGGCTGATAAGGAAGCAGAAGGTATCAAAACTCTCCTCCATTTCTGCCTCCTGAGGAGACTAAATAACGTTTCTGTTAAATTGCCTACGAAGCCTTTCTGATTTGACTGACTTTACAACGTGAGGTGGCTAACAACTAGCAGTCTTCAGGGTGAGCTTTGAGGGAGGATGGCACAATCACTTTCCATTTGCACAATGGCATTTCTTAAGTTTTGTGTAGTAATTAAAGCCAGTGCATTTTAATGGTCGCATTAGCAAAAAAATTGTAAAACTCAATGTGGGGCACAATCAGCAGCGTAGTACTTATTAAGACACTGAATTCCAGGCGTGTGTGTTACCTTTATTACACACAAATGAGGAAAATTAAAGTTTATGTGCATGTCTCTGGAATAAAAAGGTGACTTTGATCCTTCTAACACAAATTGAGGGGAGGATGGGGTGATCGTGGAACAAAAATGGGTTTTAGAGATATCCTAGTGGGATGTTGTGATCATGTGATTAAGAATAATTTAATGATACAGATCTGATCTATCAAGCTGAAAGTATTCTGTGCAGTTTCTTATTAATGATAACTGTGGGAGCTTTAGCTTATTCAAGTTGGGAATAGCAAATTGCTCAGAGGATTACTTCCTCGTAGAAGCTGCTGACTGCTGTAATTAAGAGCTTTTATACTTTTGGTTACTTTTGTTTCCTAATTGGTGCAAGTTTCCAGCTTTGTTTAATGTTCAAAAATTCTCGAGCGTTACTAACCCATCCTGTGATAAAATGGATGTCTGTAGAGTTAGAACAAGTGGGAACTACCTGTTCACGCAGTATTGCTGTCTGCCAAGGATGCAACTACAATAGGACATCTTTAAGTACTGAAACTGAGCAAATTATTGGCATCAAATTGTGAGTCAAGTTTAGCATCTTGCTTCATGGAATGTGTTAGCACATACAGTTTTCATAAATTTATTATATATCTGAAACCCATTTGAAACAGTGGAGACACTTTTTACGGGGTGTGGCCCTTATTTGCCAGACAGCAGAGGTTGAAGCTTGAAGAAATTCTGCAAAAGTCCAGGAAATGTATTATGTACATTATGTTGTTTTGATTCAAAACTGGGCATGTGTTCAGGTCTCTGTGCTGCAAATAGTTGTGTCCATAATTAATGCTGAAAATTTTTTCCATATACAGTCCTAGGTCTACTCTCTCCTTAAAGTAAATGAGAAGGGCAGAAAGCTGGAGCAAATGACTTAATGTGATTAAATAAACATGAATAGCTGCAGAGAGATGTGTGGAACATTTATTAATTAAATTGATTAGGGACTTAACATTTTGAAAATTTTTTTTTTTTCATTTTCTTTGATCAGTGAAGAAATCTGCTTGCTATCCATAGCAGTTCTAGCCCTTGTTTTTATTCATACAATCACAAAACAACATTTTGTTGCAGTTAAACCACATTAATGGTGGCATGTTTGCTTCTAGTGTTTTAGAATTGCATGGCAGTATTGTAAGTTAGCTTGCTTTTTGGAATACACTTTATTTCAGTATCCGTGAGATCACTTAATATGACATTGCTTCAAGCCTTGGTCACTAGATTCTTTGTCACGGTCATTCCGTCCCTAATTCTACTCATAGCAATTGTTAGTGAATATTCGAAAGGTAGAGGTCTGTTCACTTCAGGAAAGATTTCTCCACAGTGGCATTTAAGCTTACTTGGTGGCAGTTGTACCCCAGTTTTGGGACATATTATCTTCCTTGAACTTAGTCAAACCAAAGTTAGTACTGCAATGCCATCTGAATCACACACAGAATCACTCTAGTTGGAAAAGACCCCTGGGATCAGCTGACATGTGTTTTTTTTTCTCTCATAGCATTTATTCCTCATGCCAAAATGCTATTGCATGTACTGGATGTGTAAGTATAATCTAGAAAATGTCTTTTGCAGATGAAAATTCCTGGTTTAGAAACACCTGTTATGTGTCATTATGAGTAAAACTAGCATTAACATCATCAGAGTTGCTTTTTAATGCCTTATTTTTATGTGATTGATTTTTTTAGAAACTGCTGAGGCAAAATCCTCTAGAAATAACAGCCTCAATACAACCACAACAGCTCATCATCTTGCTTCCTGAAGCTGGAGAATGCAAAATTGCTAACACAAGAACTTATAACATGTCTGTATCAAAAATCCTGCTTTAAAATTTTAGCTCTTTCTGAATTTCCTGTTCTGTGTTTCCAAGATATAGCAGGCTGTGGCTGAATTTCATGTTTGAGGTATTCCTCAGATACTCTAATTAAAACTCTTGATTCCCACTTTGGGGGCTTTCAACTTTTCAGGGGGAGGCCACAGGCAGCATAAGATCATGCATGGTTTTACAGTGCAAAAATGAAAGATTCAGTGAGGAATCAGGCAGCCATTAGTTACTTCCGATAGATGATATGTGATCAGAACACTGCACAAATACATATATATCCAAACACATTATGCTTGAAGCAGCCTCTTTAATATTGTTGTATCCAGCTTGTTTGGATAGCATATATATTAGTCGGCCATTGCTTGTACTGGATTTTTTTCAAATCCCATTCATTAAAGTGGGTTATTCAAAAATCAAGAACTGAAGTAGGTTAGCAACAGAAATATTGACAGCATGTTGTGAAATCAGGCAGATGAAAATAGAAGAGCTAACATTAATGCCATATATTTGAATGTTGTATTAGTAATATCAGCTTGTTGCAGAAAGTTTATCTAGTCAAGTTAATCTTTTCACTAGCTGCTGTGTGCTGTCTGCTTCCTGACTGCATTCAGGCCATAGCAGATTACTAGTCTCAGATTGGTGCTAAAATTAGTTAGCTCATCAATGTGTGCTTAGAATCATAGAATATTTCAAGCTGGAAGGGGCTCATAAGGATCATGGAGTCTAATTCCCACCTTCTTGAAGAACAACCTAAAATGGAACCATTTGACAAAAAGCATCCACCATATGCTCTTGAACTGTGACAGACTTGGTGCCCCATTTCCCTGAGGGGTTTGTTCTAGAGACCAGCCATGCTCTCAGTAAAGAACCTTTTCCTAATGTCCAACCTGAACTTAACCTGATGCAGCTGCATTCACACAGATACACAGGTCATTTGGGGTTGGAAGAGACCTCTAGAGGTCATCAAGTTCAACCCCTCTGCTTGAGCAAGATCATAAAATCTAAGATGGGGGACATAGGAACACATCCAGACAAATGTTGAAAGTCTCCAGAGAAGTAGTCTCTGCAGCCTCCCTAGTAGCCCATTCCAATGCTCTGTAACGCGTACAGTACAGAATTTTTTTCACATGTTGCAGTGGAACATCCTGTGCTCTAACTTACACCTATTACACATTGTCCTGTCGCAGGGCACAAGTGAAGAGAGGCTGTCTCTTTCTTCTTGACACCCAGCCCTCATATATTTATACATGGTAATTAAATTCCCTCATAGTCTTCTCCTCTGTAGACTAAAAAGCCCCAGGTCTCTCAGTCTTTCCTGGGAAGATAGGTGCTCCAGTTGCTTAATCATCCTCATAGCCCTCTGTGGGACTCTGTCAAGAGGGACAGATCTCTGTCCCTCTTGAACCGAGGAGCCCAGAAATGGACACAATACTCCAGATGTGGCCTCACTAGGGCAGAGTAGAGAGGGATGAGAACCTCTTTTGATCTACTGGATACACTTTTCGTGATACATCCCAGGATCCCATTTGCCTTCTTGGCTACAAGAGCACATTGCTGTTCCATGGATAACTCCTTGTCTACTGGAATTCCAAGGTCTCTCTCTACAGGGATGTTCTCCAGGAGATCATCTCCCAATCTGTATTGGTGCTTCTCATTACTCCTTCTCAGGTGAAGGACTGTGCACTTATTCTTGTTGAACCTCACTGGATTCCTCTTTGCCCAACTCACCAGTCTGTCTAAATCTTCCTGTATGCACACACACCCACTAGGTGAATTGGCTAAACTTCTCAGTTTAGTATCATCAGCAGACTTGCTGAGGAGACACTGTCCCATCATCAAGGTCATTAATAAAGATGAACAAGACTGGACCCAGCAGTGATCCCTTGGGGACACCACTGGCTACAGGTCTCCAGCTAGAGTCTGCACCACTGATCACCACTCTGGGCTCTGTTATATAGCCAGTTCTTTCTCCAAGTTACAGTCTATTCTTCTATTCCACACCTCTTAAGCTTACTCATGAAAATGTTATGGGGAACTGTGCCAACGGACTTACTAAGGTCAAAGTAGACTACGTCCACTGGTCTCCAAGCATGTACCCATTCAGTCACAACGTTTCCTATTGTACTCTCAATACTAGAAATTGTGTGGGAAAAAGTTCCTAATGGTCACCAAGATATAACTTGAGGCAGCAGAGTGCTCTTGCCACTAAGAGGGCCTGACGCATCCTGCACTGCATTAGAATTGTGGAATCACGGAATGGTTAAGGTTGGAAGACACCTCAGAGATCATCTACTCCAACCTCCCTGCCATGGGCAGGGACACCTTTCAACTAGACTTGCTTGCTCAGAGCCTCATCCTACCTGTCCTTGAACACCTCCAGGGATGAGGCATCCATGACCTGTCCAGGCAATCAGTTCAAGAGTCTTTACACTTTCGCACTGAAAATCTTTTTCCTAAGATCTGGTCTAAACCTGCTCCAGTTTATAAACCATTTTCTCCTGTCCTGTTGCTAGATACTATCATGAAAAATTGCTCTCCAGCCTTCTTCCTGTGGCTTCTCTTCAGGTATTGGAGGGCAGCTGTAAGATCCTGCTGGATTCTTCTCCAGGGCAAACAATCCCAGCTCCCTTGGCCAAACCTCGTACCAAAGGGTGTTTCAGCCCTTGAATCATGTTTGTGGCCCTCCTCTGAACTCACCTCAACAGTTCCATGTCTTGATGTTGGGGACACCAGAACTGGGTGCAGTATTCAAGACGTAGTCTTAAAAGGTAGAGTAAAGGGGGAGAATTACTTTCCTTGATCTGCTGGCCATACTTCTCTTGAATCATCTTGGGGTACAGTTGGCGTTCTCAGCTGCATAAGCATGTAGCCATGAGAGGTCAAGGAAAGTGATCCTTCCCCTTTGAGTGCTTCCCATGTTTGATTGCTGTGTCCACTTCTGGGCTCCTCAGAATAAGCATATGGGAATGTTGGTGTTGAGTGTGGTAGAAGCCACAGAACTGGTCAAGGACCTTTGCAGATGATGCAGCAGAGGTCTGTGTTTATCCAACACAGGAAGGGAAGGTGAGGGGGAAATCCTTTTTCTGGTTTTCTGTGCCTAAAAACAGTGTGCAGAGAGGAGAAGGAGCCAAAGGTTTTTCAGAGATGCATGTCCAGACAAGACTAACAGAAACAAGCCATTGTAATGGTGTTTAAGCACTGAAATAGGTTGTCTGAAGAGATTGTAGAATTTTTCTTTTGGAGATGCTCAAAACTGAGCAGCCTCATGTATCCAGAATTGTCTGGTGAGTTTTGTTTTCCTGATCTGAAACAGTTTGCAAAATGGACCAAATATTGCTAATCTTCAAAGAAAATGCCCTTGGTTTTGCAGATTTCTGCTGTGTTTTAGTGACTACAAACCTGACATCAGAAGTATGAACAACCTGTTTTCTGTTGCTTTTAAAAAGTGAACTAGGTGCGTGAATAGTACCTGCTGAGGCTATAAGCGTGACACCTGATGCACAAGCAGTCTTTGCAGTACATCCAGTTGTTGGCTGCATGAATATCAGGGTTTATTTACGTGCAGCGTACACAGATTCTTTTAGATTGCTGGTGATAAATTCATAAACTGCAAGTTAGCTTATAGCTGCTGCAAACAGACATGACAAACGCAATCTTAAATGCAATCACAAATGGAAACTTAATTTCCTGGGTAAACAGTGTAACCGAATTCACAAATCTTACCAAACGGAGTCTCTCCTGAGGGTGGAAAGTGAGAGCAGAACCAAATTTGTTCCTGGAGTGTCTTGATGTTTTCGGGTTCGTTCCTTAAATTGGGTGACCTATAGGGGTAATATTTATACTTAGTCACTTACAGTTGTGTTACGGGTGTGGGTGGGACTGTTGTCAAAATACCACTCACTCTGTCTGCAGTCACCGAGACTGAAACCAGCACCAAAACCAGCACCCTTTGCTTTATGCTTTGCATAGATATCCAGGAAATACATCCCGCTGCATTCTCTAACCTCAGCAGGCTTTGTATAAGAACGCAGGTTCAGCCAGACCTTGTCACCAGCCTTTGCAGAAGAACAGACCACCTGGCCTCCACCAGAAAGAGCGCTCAGCTCAGGCTGTCTAGTATATAATAGCCCATTACGTGTCCTTTGTCAGCAACTCTTGAGCTTGCAGATTTCCTGATGCAAACAGACTCTTCTGTTTCAAATGTGGGCAGAGATATTTTTAAACACATTTTTCAGTAGTGCAGAACAGCACTGCAACTGCTAGACTGTTTTCACAGGAGCTTCTTGAATTCAGGCGTTATCAGAAGTCTTCTGTAATTACCCTCAGTGCTGGGTGGAGCAGATTGTAGAATGGATTAAGTTAAAAGGCATCTCAGAGATCATCTTGTTCCAAGCCCTCTGCCCTAGACGCAGGTACCTGTCACTAGACCATGGTGCCCAGGGCCCTCCTTAAACTCCAGGGAGGGAACATCCACGGCTTCTCTGGGCAACCTGTTCCAGTGCCTCACCACACTCACAGTGGGGAACTTCTTACTGAGATCCAATCTAAATCTACCTGTTTTCTCCTTGAAACCATTTCCCATTGTCCTATCACTGGATGCACTAGTAAAAACTCCCTCTCCAGCTTTCCTGAGGTCTCCTTCAGGAACTGGAAGGCTGCTATAAGTCTCCTTGGAGACTTCTCTTCTCTGGGCTGAAAGGCCCCAGTTCCTTCGGCCCGTTCCCGTAGGAGTGGTACACCAGCCCTCAATGCTCTGATCATCCCTGTGGCCCTCCTCCGAACTGGCTCTGACAGGTCTTTGTCCTTCTTATATTGGGCACTCCAGAACTGGACACGGTACTCCAGGTGAGGTCTCACAAGAGCAGAATAAAGGGGAAGAATCACCTTTCTTGACCTGCTGCTCACACTTCTTTTGATACAGTCCAGGATACAGTTGACGTTCTGGATTGCAGTCATGTAATACTGTCTCATGTTGAGCATCTTGTCTATCATCACCTCCAAGTCCTTCTATTCATGACTGCTCTAAGTCCATCCACCGCCCAGCAAGTACTTGTGTTTGGGATTGCTTCAACCCAGATGTAGGACCTTGCACTTGAACTTGTTGCTCATGTGGATTGCACAGGTCCAGTTCTCAAGCCTGTCAGGGTCACGCTGGATGGCCTCCCTTCCTTCCAATATGTCAACCACACTGCAAAGCTTGGTGTCGTCAGCAAATTTCTTGGTGATGCACTTGGTGCTGTTGTCCATGTTGCCTACAAAGATGTTAACAATGGATCCAAAATAGACCCCTGAGGAGCACCACTCATAACCAATCTCCACGTGGACATTGATCACAACTTTTTAAGTGTGACTGTCCTTATCCACTGAGGACTCCACCTGTCAAATCTGTCTCTGTGTTAGAGACAAGGATGTCATGTGGGACAGTGCAAATGCCTTGCACAAGTCCAAGTGGGTGACGTCATTTGCTCTACCCTTATCCAACAATGCTGTAACCCTGTTGTAGTAGGCTACCAGGTTTGTTGTGTATGATCTGCCTTTTGTGAAGCCATGTTACCTGTCATACTTGGCATAGTTTCCAGGAGAATCTGCTCCTTGATCTTGCCAGGAACAGAGCTGAGACTGACTGGCCTGTAGATCCATGGGTCGTCTTTGTTTCCCTTTTTAAAAATGGGGGTAGTGTTTCCCTTGTTTTGATTGGCAGGAACTTCACTGTACTGTCATCTTTTCTCAGATATGATAAATAGCATCTTCATTTACCAGTTCCCTCAGAACCTGTGGGTGAATTGCACCAGGCCTCATGAACTTGTGTATCTTCAGGTTCTTTATATAGTCGCAAACCTGATCAGCCACCAGTGATGCTTTTTTCTCCTAGTCTTGCCCTTTGACTTCTGTGACTTAGGCAGCATGGTTTTGGAGATACAACAGTGTGAAAGTTGACAAACATTGTATGTATTCTGTTAGTGCAGAGGAGAATAGCTTCTCGATACAGAATCACAGAATGTTAAAGGTTGGAAGGGACCTCAAAAGACCATCTAAGTCCCCCCCCCCCCCCACTGGAGCAGGGTCAGCCTACAGTACTGTCTCAACATGTCCTACATGGGGCTTGAACCCATGACCCCAGGAATTCAGAGTCCCATGCTCTACCAACTGAGCCAACCAGGTGCCCTACATCTCATGAATTTGTTTGGATGGCTCTAGCATGATTGTAGGAACTGATTTACAGCAACAGGAAACTTTCAGAGTCTCTGACTATTTAGGGTGCTCACAGTTGAGCTAGCAATTTATTTCAGCTACATACTGTTTATTATCTGTGACCTAATTCATTTCAAATAGAAATTTCATTTCAAGTAGAATATTTACTTGTTTATGTAGTGACGCACAGTTAGGTTTTCCATCAGTCCTTGGGCAGGACTTGTTTTCATATGCCTTTATGAATAGGACTAGGCACCGCTGACAGCTACATTGCAGGAAGCATCCCGAAAGATCACGAGGCAGGGTTATCTTCAGGTCCTGGCTGTCTCTTTTTTCTTCCGGCTTCCCAGGAACTGTCCAGAAGCTATTTAACTTTTTGTCTCCTTTCTTTGAAAGCTGCACTAGTGACTGACTGTACCTGGAAGCAACATATCAACTCACTGTGAATTCTGAAGGATTCTGGAGGCTCTTTTCGGAAGTACTTCACTGTAAAAAAACTGCATTTCATTCTGAAGCTAGAAGGTTTGGTCATATAATTTCACTTCTGAACATGGAAGATTAGTCACCTGTTAAGGTTATACAGCTATATCCATCTGGATGACATATGAGTTACTCACCAGTTATTCACCAGGCCTTAGGTGTCACCGGTGCTTTGATCTCTGCTGTTTCTTTGTTTTGGCGTTTGACAAATTGTTTTGAGAAAATGAAAATCGTATTAATTAGAACTATTTCAGCTAAATACAGATATTTACAATATATAGCAGGTCAGATCATATCATTAATATATCAGAACAGGTTGGGGAGTGACCTGCTAGAGAGCACCTCTGGGAAAAAGACATGGGAGTTCTGTGGGCAACAGGCCGATCATGAGCTAGTAATGTGGCCTGGTGGCCAAGAAAGCCGTTGCTCTCTTTGGGTGCATTGAGTATGGCCAAGAGGTTGAGGGAGGTTCTCCTTCCCATCTACTCTACCCATGGCCAAGTGATTGAGGGAGGTTCTCCTCCCCTTTACTCAGCCCTGGTGAGGTGACATGTAGGGTACTGTGTCCAATTACAGTCTTCCCAATTGAAGAGTGACAGGGAACTACAGGGGAGAATCCAGCACAGAGCAACAAAGATGATCAAGGGACTGGATCATCGAAAGGCTGAGGTACTCGGGTCTGCTTAGCTTGGAGAAGAGAAGGATGAGAGTGAAAGTTCTCAAGGTTTATGGATCTATATAGGATAGATCCTATCTATCCATGAAGTGGATGGGGCCAGATGCCTTTCAGTGGTGCCCAATCATGAGAAAAGGGGCAATGGGCACAAACTGAAATACAGGAAGTTCCACTTGAACATTATGAAAAGCTTTTTTACTTTGAGGATGGCAAAGTTCTGGAACAGGCTACCCAGGGAAGTTGTGGAGTCTCCTCTGGAGATGCTTGAAACCTGTCTAGACATAGAATCCTAGAATCATAGAATTATCATGGCTGGAAACGACCTCCAGGGTCATCAAGTCCAACCTTTTCTCCTAGTGCCTAACCTCTAGACCATATCCCTAAGCACCACATCCACCCATTCCTTAAACACCTCCAGGGTCGGTGACCTCACCACCTCCCTGGGCAATTCCAGCTCCTGACCACCCTCTCAGTAAAGAACTTCTTCCTAATATCCAGTCTAAATCTTCCCTGACGCAACTTGAGGCCATTTCCCCTCGTCCTATCATCATCCTGTGCAACCTGCTGTAGGTGACTCTGCTTTAGCAGGAGGAGTGGACTAGATGAACTTCAGAGGTCCATTCCAACACTTACCATTGTAGAATTCTCTGACACATAGCAAATAATAGGGTATTCTTAATTTGTAGAAAAACCTTTTAAGGTGCATGGATGAGTTGAAAGAATTAAAATATTTGTTAGACTTAGGAACTACCAGGTGTTTTGGCTTGTTCATTTTATTCTGTGGTTATGACTATCTGCTTTTTAAGAAATACTTAGTTACTTTATATTTTTGGGCAAATGTTATCATTTGTATGATGTATATGGACACAAAGAAAAGCAATCAATACATCACTTTTATGCATTCTATCATCTGTTTTGAAAAAACTCCATGAACTACTTTGGTGTCAGTCCTTAAACTGTCCTTGGGCTTTATTTTCAACCAACCATCCTTTTTTTTTTTTTTTACAACTTAATTCAATTTATGGCTTTGTATCCCAACACCATAGGAAAATTTTTGTGCTGTCCTTCTACAAAAGGACAGAGGCAGAATTCTGGGCCTGATTTCCGCTAATTTCTGTTGTGCAATTAGGTTTTTGCAGACGCTAAAGCTGCAAGGACCATTAAATGGGAAAATATTATGTGCTGCCACTTAAGTCAGTAACAGCCAAGGCTGCAAGGTCTTTTCCACCCTAAACATTTGTTTGATTCTCTGCTTTTTCATGACAGAAGTCTTCATGTCACAGAATCAGGTAATAGTTCACGTTGGAAAAGAAATTTAAGATCATTGAGTCCAACTATTGACCATCTCTACAAAGCCCACTGCTAAATCATGTCCCTTAACTCCATATGTAGACATGTGTTTTATGCACCTCATTGCAGTTCCTCAGAACTTCACATTTATTGGGGTAGTCTGGCCATTTCCTAAACAAATGTCTTTCTGAAGAAAATGGCCATGTTTTTTCTTAATTCTTTACCCTTTAACATGTAATTGCTTGCAGCTGTAATTATATTAGGATTAAATTATTGTTTTATATTTTATTTACGAAGCAAAAAGCTTGCTTTGCTTAGACAACTTTTTGTTTGTTTATGCATAGGTATTGGGTATGGAAAATGGCATCTTGTTCCGGTTTGGTTACATGTATCTTTACGTGATTGCGGGAAAGATTAAGAACAATCAGGATATTACTACTGTTGCTCTTGCATTCTGATGACAATTTTAATTTAATCAAGGTCTCATAATTGTGTATCTAATGTTAAATTTTTGTTAAAAAAACCCCAAGGTAGCTATATCAGCAGTTCTTCATTTTCTTAGAGATTCATACTTCATAAACAGTTTATTTATATATTCATTCTGCATGGCCTTGGAGATAGTAACTTGCATTTACCACCTTTCAACATGAAGATTCAAAAAAAAATTTTTTTTAACTCTAAACAAAGAACAAATCTTCCATGCAAACTGTGTGTTCTGTCAGAAGAAAGCAGTAGGTCTGGACTGGAATATGCAGATTGGGTAAATCTTTGTACCTATGAAATACAGGTCATTCAAAGCAGAGAAGTGAATACCCACCCAAAGTCATGTTGATAATGTGCAAACCATTAAATTTGCCAAAGACATATCTGTGAGTACTTAGTGAATGAGCTGAACCTTATATTTTATGATCTGTTAGAAGAACCTTTACAGTCCACTTAACACTGTACTGAAGTACTGGTTCAGCTTACTCAGTCACAATCTGTAGAATCACCTACTGAATCGTTTCTCCTACTCTCGTTCGTCACTCAAATTAGCTTTGGAGATTTCCTGGTCAATTAATTAATCTTAAAGTTTTTAGCCCATACAACATGAAAGCATCATGTAATCTGTTTTCACCCAGCAGAGGACTGTGGCTTCTTCATGTGCTGTCCCCACTACAGCTAATGCATCTACCCAGATAGAGCTTCAGAGGAGACATGCAGCCACCCAGGCACCAGGCTGCAGGATGCCCAGCTGTGGGACCAGTGCAGGAGGGCAGCTCAGAGTTCCCCTGTGGGAGATTCACCCAGGTAGAGAAACTCCTCTGCTTGGTGACAGAGCTCCGAGAGTTGGTGAGCAGGCTAAGGAGTGTGAAAAATAAATAGACTGCTGGAGCCATACCCTGCCTTCCCTAAAACAGGCTCAGTGATCAGATGGCGCTCAAAATGAACAGGAATGGAAAGAGGTTCCTGCTCAAGGCAGCAGGCAATGCCACTCACAGCTTCCCCCACTTTCCCGGTTGCCCCTATACAATAGATCAGCCAAATGAGGACAAGAATTAAAATCCACCTTAGGAGCTACCAGTGTAAGGCAGTCTGCACCACACATTGTGAATGCCTTCACCAAGAGAAGAACAGTTGTCCTAGGTGATTCCTTTCCAATAGGGAATATGAGGGCCCTATATGCCAACCTGACCCATCACACAGGGAGATCTGCTGCCTCCCTGGGGCCTGAGTTAAGGATGTTGCAAGGTAACTCTCTGATATAATACAACCCTCTGATTATTATCCACTATTGGTGGATAATACGAGCAGGAAGTATTGAGGTTGTGAGAAGAGGTACAAAATCAATCCAAAGGGACTACAGGGCAGTGAGGCAATTATTTAAGACACCAGGATGCACGGGTGGTGTTTTCCTCAATCCCTTCAGTGGCAGGAAAGAACACAAAAGAATGAGAAATCTCATTGGGCTAACACATGGGTCAGAGACTGGTGTCATTGGTGGAATTTCGGATTTTTTGGTCACTGGGCCTGCTGAGGACTGATGGAGTTGAGCTATTTCAAAGGTGGAAAAGGATTCTTCCAAGTGAGTTGGTAGGGCTCATTGGAAGATCTTTAGTATAGATTTGAAGAGGGAAGAGGCTGAGAAACCAGGTTTTGCCTGGGGATGACATTCAATCGCTGGGACTTACATTAACAGTTCAGGTCAGGTGCATGTACACCAAGGCATGCAGCATGGGCAACAAGCAGGAGGAGCTCGAAGCTGTTGTAGAGCAGGGTAAATATGGCCTAATTGCCATCACTGAAACTTGATGGGATGACTCAGGGCAGAAGCACTGCAATGGATGTGTATAAGCTATTCAGAAAGAATAGGCAAGGAAGAGAAGTGGTGAAGTGACTCTATGTCAAGGAGTGTTTTGATTGTATTCAGCTCAGTGAGGTGAATGGTAATGTTGATTGCCTGTAGGTAAGGTTGAGGGGGACTGCTAAAAATGCAGATACGCTACTGAGAGTCTGCTATAGACCGCTCAACTGGGAAGAACTGTTGGATGAGGTATTCTGCAGGTGGTTGGCAGAAGTCTCATAGTCGCTAGACCCTGTTCTCTTGGGGGACTTCAACTTGGCAGACATCGCCTGGAAATACAACAAAGCAGAGCGGAAACAGGCAAAGGGACTCTTGAATGTGTGTAAGATAATTATCTGACACAGCTGGTGAATGAGCCTGCCGGGGAGGTAACTTGCTAGACCTGCTGTTTACAACAGAGGTCAGGTGGTTGCTGTGGTGATCAGAGGCTGTCTTGGGTTTAGCAGTCCACTCAAGAAACTGATCAAAGTTCTCAACTCTTCATGAAGTAAGGAGAGTAAGTCAATAAAACTGCCTCAGTGGACTTCTGGAGGGCAGATTTTGACATATTCAGGCCATTGGTTGAAAGAACTCCTTGGGAGACACTCCTGAAGGATGAAGAGGTCCAAGAAGGCTGTATCTGGTACTTGAAAACATGATTTAGTGGACATGGTGGTGTTGGGATGATGGTTAGACTTGGTGATCTTGGAGGTCTCTTCCAACCTTGATGATTCTGTGACTCTGTGTTTTGGGATCCTACTAGTGTTCTTGCTATTGACTACAAAGCTAAACATGGGATTATAAAATATTCAGATGAAGATGCTGTTACTTAGTCATCTAACTGTCAATTGGAATGACATGGCACATAATATTTAAAAACACTGAATAATCCAAACTGTAACCTAATTATTTAAATTTTATCATACCAAAGTCCACACATTTACTACGAAATATATAATTTCTCTGTTTTCATTCAGATGTGGAAGAAGAAACCATTTTTCTAAATTAATTCAATGAAGTTTTTCCCCACCTCCTCTTGATAAAATATTTTTAAAAGAAAAATCAGATCCATTGATAGCATTTTAAATGAAGTCAGAGCCATTCAGAAAAGAAATCACAGAATTGTGGAGCGGTAGAGAGATAAGAGAGATGCTCCAGTTCCTTGATCTGTGCTGGGGTCTTTCCAGCAGTTCTTTGTCACTCTTCAATTGGGAAGCCTGTAACTGGACACAGTACTCTAAATGCGGTCTCACCAGGGCAGAGAAGAAGGGAAGGAGAACCTCCCTCAACCTCTTGGCCATACTCAATGCACCCAAAGAGAGTGCTGGCCTTATGGCCACCAGGCCACATTGCTAGTTCGTGGTCAGCCTGTTGCCCAAGAACTCCCATGTCTTTTTCCCAGTGGTGCTTTCCCATATGCTCTATGCCCTTGTTGAACTTCATTCCGTTTCTTTCTGCCCAACTCTTCAACCTGTCCAGGTCTCACTGAATGGCAACACAACCATCTGGTTTATTAGCCAATCCTCCCAGTTTTGTATCATGAGTAACTTGCTGAGGGTGCATTCTGTCCTTTCATCTAGGTCATAGATTGATACACTGAACAAGTCTGGACCCAGTACTGACTCCTGGGGCACTCTCCCTGGCTACAGACCTCCTACTAGTCTGAGCACCACTAATAGTAACCCTTTAATCTCTGTCATATGTCCAGTTATCAGTCCACCTCCTTGTCCACTCATCCAACATACACTGGCAAAGCTTCCCTGTGCAGACGATATGGGAGATAGTGCCAAAAGCCTTGCTGAAAAATAGGTAAGCAACATCCACTGCTCTCAGCTCATCTACACCATCAGTCATGCCATCATAGATTACTGTCAGAATGGTCAAGTGTAATTTAACCTTGATGAGGATAAATTCTGCTTCTAGAAGCTGATGTTTAAGGATTGCATACTAAAAATAAGGTAAAAGAGGGAGCCTGCAAAAGAAAAAGTAGAAGGATGATGCTGAAGTAAATGATACTTCTATAAACATCTCTGTGTGAATTCGTCATATAGTAAACCGACACTACACATGCAAATTTATTCATATGTTAATCTATCATACCTGGTTTTTCAGCTGCAGAATAAAAAATTTTCCCATGCTGTAAATCAGATTTTTGCAAAGTAGATTCAGCTTTCATTTCTTATTGTAAGATTGATTATTTTTAGCTTGATGTAGGTCGTTTGTGGAAGTGTATACAGTGCTTTTGTTACCTGTTCAGTTTTGAGGTAGTAATGTAGCAATAAAAATCACATATACATAATTTTTCTTTTTGTAGTATTACTCTGTAATTTCATTTGTTCTTGACACCTTACTGTGGAGATGAGGAAGCTGCCTTTGTTTGGAATAGTACTAGTCTGATGCATGTGTGTGGTGTCTTCAAATACAGCTGGTAATACACCAGATCTAAATCACAGATTGTACAGAGATAAAAAGAGAAGGTGCTTGTACAGGCTACTCTAAGACCGCATTCAGACGGCACTGAATTTTCTGTCTCTGTATGTGGATTATACTCAGTTTTGCTAATACGTAGTGACTGATTTTGTAGAATTTATGTGATTTATTTTTGTGTCATCATAAGCAAATAGTTAATGATGAACTGAAAACATTCACTTTGAGCTATTAAAACATGCCTCTCTCACAGGTCTACCATGTTTGATGATGTGTCATCAAATTTGCTTAGTGAACTTTCATCATTCTTACCTGTTTGATGAATTGAAGTATATATACTCTTGAATTCACCTCGGCTATACTGAGATTGCTTGAGTGTTGAAAGTAGCAAAGATGAGTGATCCTTTTGTTACATGAAACTCAATTTTTCAGAATGATGCAGTTCTTTTGGCCCTCTTTTGATTAATTCTAGGCTAAATATAATGCTATGGGTCTCAGATGGCAAGGTTTGTAGGTCGTTTTTGTTCGTACACTTCATTTTTAAGATTCCACTAAAATCAGTTGGCAGCCCCAGCTGTGCTAATTGCACACTGTTCTGTGGGCTGGCAATGATTCCAGTTCATTGGGTTGCATATAGCATATGAAGATACAGTTGACTCCTTTATTATCACTTTATGGGCTGTCATGAGACATTCCTTGAAGAGTCTAATTTTGGTCTCACCTAAAAGCTCGTAATGTGAAGATTTACGACATCCATTCACCATTGATTTCTGCCTTTGATATAAGAATGCAAATCTCCACAAATCCATCTATTTTTATTGTGCAGGACATTTTCTTTTGTGTAGAATGGATACTTTTGCGGAGCATCTTTTCCATCTGGTTGACTTGTCTTTTCACGTTATGTGCACTTTGTTGCACATTCACAGTTTGCTTTTTTTTAATGTAAAGTCTGTAAATCAGGCATTCCTGGTTGTCCACTGTGTAACATGAGATCTACAAGTCTGATTTTATGTCCTTGGCAGGACATCGTAGTTTAATTGGGATAGGAATGTAGTTATTTGTTCAGATCATCATCCTGTCTGTGAGACTTTTGGCTCTGATTTCCAAATATTAATATTCATTTACCAAACCAGCATTTGATTGCTTTGTGGACATATGTTGGCTATGATGAGCTGCATTTGAGTGTGAAATGTCAGGCTGTTTCTTCTGTACATGGAGCGTACGTTCTGTTTCTGTTTTCTGGCACTTACTCCTTTCATATTCTTTTTGAATGCAGCTTTTTATTGCTGTAGTCATCATCAGACTTGAAGAAAATATTATTTCCTTATCCTGTCAGAAGCATAAATTCTTTCCTGCTGCAGAACAAACCTTCAGTTCTACCCCTTCTCTTGGTGACATACAGGAAATCTTATTTCTGAAGGTCTGCTAGTCAATATTAAATAGTATTGTCTCTGTTACGTGTTCCAATGACTGGTAAATTGCTGCAGATTAACAAGATGGTGTATTAGTAAATTGCCCATTATTTACTTCATAAATTTTCCTTCATTATAGTTAAAAAACTAGGCACTTACACAGTATATTTTGTTTTTATTTAAAAGTACAGATTTCTTATATAATTTACTGATTGCTTTAAACAAGAGTTAGAAAGAACTCATAAATTGTGAAGTATTATGTAATAAGAGTGTCTTTGTTCTTTCCCATTTGAGATTACCTTATATTTCAAGAACTAATTTCCTTTTAGGGGATCTTTACCATTCTAATGAATTACATTCTAATTTACTAAATGTAAATTAAAAATTAGTAAATTATAGTAAGTCAGTACTTTGGGGCCCAGTTCAGCTTAGGCAAAGAAGAGAAACCAGGCCACAGGAGTTTGTGGGCATATTACAGAAGCCTTATACATGACATAGGCTGCTTGTTTTCCCTGTCACTCAGATTTTGTGCCTACTCTCATTGAATCAGCATCTGTTTCTTGTTCAACAAAGAGTAAAGGAGCAAAACATTTAATATCACCTACAATGATTTTAGAATCTTTCATAATCTTGGGGGGAATTAGAATAGAATAGGGAACTATTTTTCAGCTTCTGTGGAGAAACAACTTTTTTAATTAGTGACTGTCAGATTTCCTTTTTTAAGGAGTCCCCTCAGTAGTGCTTTAGCTTTGCCTCTTCTTCTGTTTTGAAACTGATGTCTGACAAGTGTATCCCAGATGCCCCTGGATACACTGTTCTGCAGTACTGAACTAACAGTTTAAAGTAGTAAAGTAACCACAGCTTTAATGAATGTCTTTTCAGGGCTGACTATTCAGATTTTTTAATTCAAATGTATTGGTTCAATATATTTTTACCTTTGACACTATTTTTAGTTCCTTTTCTAGCCTCAGTAAATCTTCTTGCTTAAAAGTTAAAAAGACCCTTCACTGAAATCTGTGTGAATTTGCACAAGACATTTACAAGTTCAGATAAATATTTCTTCACTGTGCTGCAGCAATACATGGATTGGACTAGATGATCTTTCGAGGTCCCTTCCGATCCGTAATGATTCTATGATTCTATGGTATTTTGTCTTTGTGTGCCATTTTCTACCTGGCAGAGTTTGAAGGAGCTGAGGACCCTAAACAGCCCTTAAAATCATAGAATTATTAAGGTTAGAAAAAGATCTCGAAGATCGTCATGTCTAACCATCATCCAAAAATCACCGTGGCCACTAAACCGTGTTTTCAAGCACCAGATACATATTTTTTAACACCTCCAGTGATGGTGACTCCACCACTTCCCTGGGCAGCCTATTCCAATACCTGACCACTCTTTCAGTCAAGTTTTTCCAGCCTAAATCTGCCCTGGCACAGCTTGAGACCATTTTCTCTTGTTCTATCTCTGGTGACTTAGGAGGAGGGACTGACCCCCACCTTCTACAACCTCCTGTCAAGTGGTTGTAAAGAACAGTAAGCCAGTTCTCTTGGGCACTCCTCCTAAGACTTGTCCTCCAGGCCCTTTGCTAACTTTGCTAACTTTGTTGGTCTTCTCTGGATCCATTCCAGTATCTCAATGTTCTTCTTGTATTGAGGTGCCCAAAACTGAATGCAGCACTCAAGACGAGGTCACACTAGTGGCAAGTACAGGGGGATGATCACCTCTCTAGTCCTACTGGCCACATTATTTCTGATGCAGGCCAGTGTGCCATCAGCCTTTTTGGCGACCTGGGCACACTGTTAGCTCACGTTCTGCCAGCTGTCACTCTGTGCCCCCAGGTTCTTTTTCACTGAGCATTTTTCCAGCTGCTCAGCCTGTTGATTTGAATTGAATCAAACAACTGCTTTTAGATTTGTTTAAAAACCCATAATATAATAATGCTACCTATAAAATTAAATATCTTAATTTAAAAAAAAATATATACACATCACTGGCACATCTGAATGAACCCTGTATAGAAAGTCAAGTGGCTTGTTGCTGTCAACTGCATAACGATTTTGTAGCTCCTTGGTAGCCTGTAGCATTGCATGGGGTTTGTTTTGTCTGAAGTATGGAACCAAATATTTGGTCTTGTTAAGCCTCATACACTTGACCTCAGTCACTCAGTCCAGCCTGTCCAGGTACCTCTGCAGAGATTTCCTGCCCTCAATCAGATCAACAAACCTGCCTAATTTGGTGTGAACTACAAACTTGCTGAGGATGCACTCAATCCCCTCATTCAGATCACTGAAAGATGTTAAACAAAACAGGCCCCAGTACTGAGCCCTGGGAGCACTGATTGTGAGTGGCCACCAACTCAGTTTAACTCCATTTAGTACAGCTCTCTGGTTTGCCATGCAGCCAGTTTTCTACTCATCAGAGTCCACCTGTCTAAGTCATGAGCCCCCAGGTTCTTTAGGAGTATGCTGTGGGAGACTGTCTTGAATGCTTTACTGAAGTCTAGGTAAACAACATTTATAGCCTTCCCATCATCTAGTACGCGGGTCACCTAATCATATAAGGAGATCAAGTTGGCCAAGCAGGACATGCTGGCTGTCTCTGATCCCCTGGCTGTCCTGTGCTTGCTGTGTGAGCATGCTCAGGATGAACTACAGCTCAGCAGGATGTTACTCTGATGAGCATGGTTGAAACATAATACACGGATTCTAAAGTTATTACAGTGAAAGCATCAGTGAAGAAACAGAGACATCAGTGCAGAAGTTGAGTGTTTGTATAACCCATACCACAAGCTGTGTCAAAGAGCAGCACAGCTGAAACCCTGCTGCTTCCTTGTTTAAAGTGTTGGTGATTTCTGAGTCTCTGGGGGAGCTGTACTTGGTTGCTATGTAGCTTGGAATTGTCTGCAGAAGTGATCACTTGAAAGTACCCTGGCAAGTGTTTGTCTCACTTAGAATAAGGACGTTGTACATCGATGTTAATACAATACAGTGTATAGTATATTACTATATTTTAATGGTCATCAGATTAGTACTGGTCCAGTTTTAACAGTTACTACTCTTTCTCTGATTCTGTGCTGTTCCATGTAATTTCTTTTCTGTAGTATTTTCTGACACATTATCTCTCTGTTTTAAGCCTGTGAGGTAGAGCTTTTTGTAAAATAATAATCTTGATGGCCTTAAAGTAAATATCTTCTGAGTTACCTACAAAGAGATGTTCTGTTCCACAGAATAATAAGAATTGCAGGATCTCTGCCAAGTTAATTGACTTCTTTTCAGAACTTAGATGTATTTTTTTCCCCCTGAACTAAGTCCTTTGGTAGCTGTGGTGTATCTACAGAGACTAGAAAAAAAAGACAAATGTTCGCAGAACAGTCTGGTATTTGAACTTGTAGACTCTCTGCTCCTCCAGTCTTTCCTGGAGGCTTTTTCCTTTGAATGCTGTCAAGCTTCCTTTAATGTACATGGGAGTTTTATACCTCCTGTTAGGCAGTCTCATGTGAATACTCTTTTTTGATTAAGAAAAGTAAGATTTTTTTCTGTTGCTGTCTTTCACATACAGCTTCTCTTTCTTGTAAGTGGGTAGGTGAGTTACAGTAGTTCTAGATAGTAGAAGAGACTCATGCCTCAGGAGGATATAAATGGAAATAAATGAAATAAGGGTGTGTTTCATGTACTGGAAAAAAGAAGAGTTGTTGTTTGTCTCTTCTGAATAAAAACCCTCATGATTTGGTGTTTAATATGTTCAAATATCTATGAATTTACAGCACTGACTTTGAAAAATAAATACAGTGATAGAGTTTACAGGTGTTATCTCTGAGGGTCATTGTTTTGCCTGGTGAGCACAGCCCAAGTATTTTGAATACTTCGATGTCAATTTATTAAAGAAATTCAAACAAATATTTTGAGAGCTATTGTGTTGTGTGTAGAATACGTGACAGAGGATTTAAAATACAGCCTAACTGACTTATACTGAAAGAAGTGGACCAAATTTCTGATTTTTTTTAGTCAGTAGATAATAATACTCCATTTTCAACAATTACTTATTTGAGTTCAAATGTCATCTAGAAAGGTTTTCATAGCTCTTAGCTGTAAGGAGATACTGTGCAAAGTATCCATAGCAATAGACTGCTATCTCATTTAAAAGATCATCAATCTCCTCATGGTATGGCAAAATACACCTATAGCCAGTAATCCTTAATCAAATAATTTTTCACCTCCCCACATAATTTGACAGTACTGCTTGATATCTGTCAAGTTGATCAGATTTCATGTGTGTTTATAACAAATGAAATGGCTATGCTTCACGTATTTGTGCTGTGTAGAAGCAGTGTAAACAGTCAGGTAACAGTCACAAACTACCCATGTGAAATTTAAACATAGCAGGCAGCTATGCTTCAGACGTGACACACACTACAGCCCTTGGAACATCAGCATTGTTCCCAAGTAAGAGTCTTCGGGAATCTTTGCATTAGCTTGTATAGATTCCTCAGACTTGTTTGAANCTCCAAGCTAAAGAGACCCAGCTCCCTCAGCCTCTCCTCATAAGGGAGGTGTTCCACCTCTCTTATCATCTTTGTTGCCCTACACTGAACTCTCTCCAGAAGCTCCACATCCCTCTTGTACTGAGGAGCCCACAACTGGACACAATACTCCAGGTGTGGTCTCACGAGGGCAGAGTAGAGGGGGAGAAGAACCTCTCTTGATCTGCTAACCACCCCTCTTCTAATCCACCCCAGGACGCTGTTTGCCCTCTTGGCCACAAGAGCACATTGCTGGCTCATAGTCATCTTGTTGTCCACCAGGACCCCCAAGTCCCTTTCCCCTACACTACACTCCAACAGGTCAGTCCCCAGCTTATACTGGTATCTGGGGTTGTTCTTGCCCAGATGTAAGACTCTGCACTTACTCTTGTTATAGCTCAGTCTGAGTGGCAGTCTGGATTATCTGGACACCTTCCTACTATTTACTGCTATTCAACATATTTCTTGTATGTGGGGATCTAACATCCCCACATGTTGCAGTTACCAGGAGCTCTGTCTGCATGTTCAGTGTAGAACCATCCTTTTTAACACAGGTCCGCTTAGAACTGAGCTGTGACTTCCCCTGGGGACATGTCATCTCATAGTACCTGTGAATTTATCGTAAAGGAAGACCTTGCTTTCCAGTTTCATCCTATAAAATTAAGATTCCTATGAAATACAGTTAAATGGTTAAACTCAAAACACCCTTGTTAAAATAGTGTATTATAACATCTTTTTGACATGGCTTGCCTAGGACGTAGATATATTCTTTGATAATATTGAGTAGATTCAGCTAAGTGCTTCCTTGTTCATATACTTGCAGGTCCATGAAGTAGTGATATATTAATGTGTTGCACTTATAATTTTGAGTAGCACCAGGTTACCAGCAGTAATGAATTTATTGTTTTATTAGCATTTTCTAATAAATAGTCTGTCTGGTGATACTTCAGCGTGAAGCAAGAGCGAAAGGACTTCCTGAGAATGGAGATTGTATACCTATACTGCCTTGTCTTTGGCAACGAAGCTTGTTATGTGTGTTGAGGAAAGAGATGTGCATGGCTATTTTTTAAGCTACTTTATAAATGCAACATTTGGTTTCAAAGTGAAATTTCAGTTTATGTGTATGAACATGAAAACTTGACTCCTACCAGAACATCATTTCTGTGGAAAATTTAAAAAAAAATATTAGAAATAAATATATAAGAGTGAATAACTATAATAAAAAGGACTGTTTCTCATTTGCTACTACAAGAGAACTGTAATTTTTATATAGGCCACAAGCCTTCTGGTTTTTACTTCATTTTAAAATTTCTGTATTTTGGAAAAGAGATAAAGGACAGAGCTGTTGATAAGATAACAAATAGTTAAACAAAACCTTGATGTAGGATTTAATGTACAGGAAGGTGTTTCTGCTGAAAGCAAATGCAAGGTGTCATCAGTTAATCAATTGATCAGGTCTGAGACAATAATAACTAATTAATTCTACAGAATCAAAGAATGGTAGAGGTTGGAGGGGACCTCTGGAGCTTGGACAGGAGAAGGTTATGAGGGTACGTAATCATTGTGTATAAATATATGAATACTGGGTGTCAAGAAGAAAGTAGTAATCTTTTTTCACTTGTGCTCTGCATGTCTTAGCATCTGTGCTCCTCCTCAGGCAGGGGAGCTGGACTCCATGACTCCTGGAGGTCCTTTCCAGCCCCTAGTGATCTGTGTATCTGTGTGTATAAAAGAAGACAGGAAGTGGTAAGGAAAAAACAAAGATAATTTTCAAAAGGAGGAGTTGAAGGAATACTACTGGAAAGACAATGCATTGGAAATCCAAGTGAAATACCTGGGCAGCCCTTTTGTCTCCATCATGGGTACAGTGAAGAAAAAGTAGACATACAAGTCAGTATTGTGAGAAGAACGTACTGAGCATTAGTTGTTTTCCAGCTGTAAAAGAAGCTCCAATAAAAGCTAGGCCAAAAATGCCTTTTGCAGGCTGTGTTTAAAAGCTTCCTTAATCCTTTTTTATAGAAATTCTTGCTCTGTCTCCTGCTCCCTTTTCCTGCAGTCAAAACCTAATGACAATTTCATTTCTTGCTGAAATAAAGGTGCCTGTTGTGTATTTTAGAGAAAGCTGGAGTACTTTTTACAGGTTGCAAGAAGAGAAATCATGGTGATTTTTGTTTCCTCTTAAAATAACTGTAATAAAGATTTCAAAGGCATGTAGAAACGGGAAGTATTTTAAACTTTTGTTTCACAAGTAAAAATTATATTTAGAGTCAATGTATAAAAAGCAGATGGCATTAGAAATGAACAACGCTCTGCATCCTGTAGAAGTGACCTTCAAGTAAATGCCTATCTTTCATGATTTATTATAGCATGCAAAGCATATAGCAGCCTGCAATACTGAAACACATTCCTCAGTCAGCCCACCTTGTTTCTGCTGATCTCACTCATATCTTCTGGGTTTTTTTGGGAGACAAGCTGTGTTGCATAAATATTTTACACACTTCATTCTCATTCTTTCATGGCATTGTGAATAACACATACAAAGATTCTGCACGTTATATGAAAATACACTTTCCACATTCATTCCTTTCCTGCCCTTCCAAAAAACCTTTTCTCTTCAAATAAAATCTTCTGTATCATTTATCATTTAATCATCGTGGACTTCAGAAGAAGTATATGTTGTGTACAGAACTCCAGGGAGAAAGGCTCTCACAAGTACTATGACATTTGAAATGTTGTTTGAAATACCAATTTCCATTTTAAAATTGTAGTTCTAAGTGCTAATTGACTTACAGGCCAAACTGTGAAGACACATATATGTTAACGGGCTGTGAATATATATATATATGTGCGTGAGGCGGCTTGATAGCTTATTGCTACCTCGTGTCTTTAGGGAACTGTCCGGTAGTATTTTACTCACATTAAATGCACATGCACTGGAGTAACATCTCCATCTCAGCTGCTGAAGGGTTGCTGCCTTCTTTGAGATTGGCTTTGCTTGAATACTCATGTAGGGAAAGGGCATTGCCCTAGTTTTATACTCTCTTTTATCACTTTTGGAGAAACTGGTTCCTTATCTGCTATCATGCTGGTATTTGTTGTAATTTACAGAAGTTACTCAGCTAACAGTACAGGCTGAATAATACCCCTTGCACAGGATTGGAGAGAAGTTCACAAGGGCTGGGCACAACATCCCTGCTGTGTGAAGTACCCTGGATATCACTAGTGCTGCAGATAGTAGCTCATCAGGAACAATCCTTGTATACATTTCTGGGAATAAATGTTTAGTGTATAAGTATCTTAACAGTTTGATATTGGGTTTGTATATGTATATATCTAATTATATTATTATAAGTTTTTCATTCGATCTGCTTTAGGTTAGTTTTTTTTCTTTCTCCCTTATTCCCAGGCCTGCCAAGCCTCAACCTGTAACACAATACAACTCTTTTCTTTGTAGAATTGATCAACTTTTTCAAGCATGTTTATCTGAATAACTAGGGTTTCTTATGAAGTAGTTGGTTGTTGTTTTTTTTTTGTTGGTGGTGACCTTTTTTTATTTATAGATGTACTGTAGTTTGGTTATGGTACAAGTTTGCTCTAGATACAGTTCATTAATTTTTCTACCATCTAGTTGAATGTAGCACTCAAGTAATCCCTTACTGGGATGAGTAGGTTGATCATTGTAATGCCGGGCTTGGTGTGACCACTGTTGCTTCTGCATAATAATGATGATTTTCTTGCAACAGGGTTGTAAAAAGCTGTGAAACCACGTATGACATGTCATTGCTTCCTGTTGCACATACGCATAGATGAATACATTATGTTATGTGTAAAGCATTTCTGTATGTTACTTATAAAACAGGACTCCTCTCACCTAATGGGGACCATTGTCAGAAGTAGTGGGGAGGTGCAATCTGCCTTGGAAACACAGGAGACCAGTGTTTCTTTCCCTCCTTTGCCTGCCGGGGCTGTCACATCTACATCATTTCGCCAGGATACTTCCAGCAGCTCCTACTCCCTATTTCATCTTGCAATCAACAAGCCGTCTGCTACTTGGGGAGCATAGGCCTGTAGTGGAGGCTGCTTAGATGAGATAGGCACCTGTCTCTGTCCGGTCTCCAGCTGGCCTGGGGGGCCCAGAGCTGGCTCCCAGACTGCTACCGGAACAAAATGCAGGCAATAGCTGCCAGTACAGCTGCCCTCTGCTCCCAGGAGGCTCCCCTCTGCTGGGACTCTTGAATGTTTTGCCAACACTGTTAATAAGGACACAAATTTTTTGTAATATTCTATCCTCCTGCATTTTAAAATAAATAATTTTTTAAATTCAGCTGTGTGTGGAACATTGCAAATGTAACTGTTCAAGCTGGATGCTCAAATAACATCTGCCCCCCCTCAGTCAGTGTTTCTCTTTTGTTTATTTTCTGCCAGGGTATCCCATGAGGACATGAGCAGAGATATGCTGGAGACACAGCCCTTAAGCCTGTCACTTTCTGTGTCAGTGGAAGCTACGTTGAAGGGACTTGTCAGATGAGAGCTAGCTCTGCGAATTAGTTTTTAACAGTTGGCTGCTTCAGAAAAAGGGAATTTTCTTCATTGCCAGATCCCACCTCATCAATATTGTATTGCTTTCACTCTCCCTGTGTAGCCAGAGTAAGCATAATACATCTCTACCCATTTGCACAGTACATCAGGGAGTTTTAATGTCATTATACTGCCTAGAATGGAAGTGGCAGTAAAAACACTTTAGAAAGTGGTTATCCTGTTCTTGCACTGGAAGCAGTGATTGCAATTAGTAATAGATAACATTAAGTGCAAAGTAAGAACTAATTTGCCTCTTTACCCTGAAATAGATTAAAGGAGTTATGTGCCTGAAAGAAGAACCATATGCAATTGAAATTATTGCAAAAGCTTACAGAATTTAGGTAATTCTCAGTTATATTTTAATACCTTGGGAGTTGTTCAAGTGTGCTCACTGTATGAATAAAATGATAATGTTTTGCCTGTGGTTTTTACATATATGCTTTGTTTGTTCCATGTGGTTTTTGTATGGAGATAAAACATGTATTTAACATCTTGTTTCACATCTATACACCACAGCTGTTTTCAGACCAGGAGAGAGAACAGATCCTGTGTCTTCTTGGATTACTAGTTTCTGTGACAGCAGAAATGGATATAATGAATTTGAAGAATCTGGGTTTCTTTTGTAATTGGCTTTTACACATCTTTCCAAAACTGCTGTGCTTAAGTGCAAAGGGTAGAAAGCAATGACCTCTGTGGAATTAAAGAGAAGAAAGAAAATCAAAGCTGATGATTACTCCGAGAGATTACTCAGATTCTCTGTCCCTACTAACTAACCAGCAGTGCATGTAATCAGTCTGAAACACTCCTACACATTTTCAGCACCTGAATTACCTCAAAGAGTACTCTAGGTATTGGAAAGGATGATGCTGATTAGATACTATTCTTATATAGTGTGATTAAGGACACAGAAGAGAAAAAACATTTGTCCTCTTAATTTGGTTTGGTTTAAGCTACAGGGTATTTGTTTGTGTTGAAATGTGGGGGAAACTTGGTATCGTGGCAAACTTAGAAACTGTGTCTGATTCAGCTTGCATTTCCCTTGTGATTGATTGCTTTAAAACATGCACATCCCCTGTAAACAGGTGCTATAGAATGCTTGGCTGCTTCTTGCTCATTTACAGATCTTAATGCTGGTACCAAGAGAAGCAATATAATTTGTTAGCTTTCAGAAACATTGTTAAAGAAAGCAAATGAGGTAAATACAGTTACAACACTTAAAAAATGTGATTAATTACAGAATCACAGAATTATTTTGGTTGGAAAAGATCCCTGGGATTGTTGAGTCCAACCACCTACCCTACCTTACAAGTTCACCCCTAAACCAAATCCCTCAACACCTCATCCAAACAATATTTAAACACATCCTGGGATGGCGACTCAACCACCTTCGTGTTTCACAACAATTACAGTTGTGAATACAGCAAAGAGTACAAACCAAATTGGTATTTGTAAAATACTTTGCGTAAGTAAATAAATTATTTTTGTGATTGTATGTTATGTTTATTCTAATATGTGTATCATGTCCCTGCTCATTGCAGGGGGGATTGGACTAGATGACCTTTGAAGGTCCTTTCTAACCCAAAGCTCTCTATGATTCTGTCTTCCTAAGACACATAGCTCTCAAGCCTTCCCCTTTGAAATGGGGCAAAACATTGAAAATAAATATTACCACCACAAAGTCTAGTGTATGTTTTCACAGACGTCTCCACATCCTTCACTTACATGTGCTGGTCTAGCTAACTGTATTAGTCTTCTCTATAGATTTTGCCTCTCAGCATTTATTGTTTTTTCTAAGTAAAACCTCGGATTCCCTATGGTTAGTGTTTCTACACAAACATCTGGATAGCTGAGCCAGACCCATGCAGCATTAACTGTGCCCTTCCATTCTTATTGGTGTTGCTGTAGGTGTGTTGACTTTTACCCGGTCTACAGGAGAGACATGTTGTCCCCATTCCTGTTCTGAAGGAGCAGTAGTCATAAGTTGGATTCAGACTGTCTAGCAATAAAGCCCTCTGGCGTGTAGCAGGTCTTTCTCCTTCATAAGTTTCCAATACTAGAATGCTGCTGGAGAGCTGGGGTGAGAAAAATTTAATGAGCTATAACAAGAGTAAGTGCAGAGTCTTACATCTGGGCAAGAACAACCCTAGGTACCAGTATAAGCTGGGGACTGACCTGTTGGAGTGTAGTGTAGGGGAAAGGGACTTGGGGGTCCTGGTGGACAACAAGATGACTATGAGCCAGCAATGTACTCTTGTGGCCAAGAGGGCCATCAGCATCCTGGGGTGGATTAGAAGAGGGGTGGTTAGCAGATCAAGAGAGGTTCTTCTCCCCCTCTACTCTGCCCTCGTGAGACCACACCTGGAGTATTGTGTCCAGTTCTGGGCTCCTCAGTACAAGAGGGATGTGGAGCTGCTGGAGAGAGTTCAGCGTAGGGCAACAAAGATGATGAGGGAGGTGGAACACCTCCCTTATGAGGAGAGGTTGANATAGAGAACCCCCAGAATGGAGTAGTTTCCTCTACTTCTGGCATGCGGTAACAGTATTTCAATGGAAATTTGCTTTCAAACAAGTCTGAGGAATCTATACAAGCTAATGCAAAGATTCCCGAAGACTCTTACTTGGGAACAATGCTGATGTTCCAAGGGCTGTAGTGTGTGTCACGTCTGAAGCATAGCTGCCTGCTATGTTTAAATTTCACATGGGTAGTTTGTGACTGTTACCTGACTGTTTACACTGCTTCTACACAGCACAAATACGTGAAGCATAGCCATTTCATTTGTTATAAACACACATGAAATCTGATCAACTTGACAGATATCAAGCAGTACTGTCAAATTATGTGGGGAGGTGAAAAATTATTTGATTAAGGATTACTGGCTATAGGTGTATTTTGCCATACCATGAGGAGATTGATGATCTTTTAAATGAGATAGCAGTCTATTGCTATGGATACTTTGCACAGTATCTCCTTACAGCTAAGAGCTATGAAAACCTTTCTAGATGACATTTGAACTCAAATAAGTAATTGTTGAAAATGGAGGCTGCCCAGGGGGGTTGTGGAGTCTCCTTCACTGGAGATGTTCAAGACCCGCCTGGATGTGTTCCTGTGTGACTTGGTCTAGGTGATCCTGCTGTTGCAGGGGGATTGGACTAGATGATCTTTCACGATCCCTTCCAATCCATAATGATTCTGTGATTCTATTCTATGATTCTACTATTTGGAGAAAATCCACCAGTATTTGAATTGCTGTTTTCTTTCAAGGCCACAGTCTTTTTCATTTGTCTTGTAGTTTAAGTCTCATGGGGCTTTCATGGTAGGGAAGGGACTACTGCTGTGCCCCCATGAAAGCTCTCTCCATTTCTGCAGTGGACTTGTCTCTGACAACCTGTGCCTCTGTGAACAAACCTGCTTTGAGAGGAAGAACTCATTCTGCAGTTTCCTGTTTCTGCTGGGCTGTTTTGTTTGGAGGCTCTCTTTTGTTTGGAGGGAGGATACAGGCATGAGGTCACCCAGACTGTTGAAGAGGGAAGACACACCAAGACAGCCTGTGGGAGACCACATACGCTAGCTGGAGAAATTAATGGAGGACAGTTTCCTGTAGGAGACTGCTACATTGCCCCACAAAAGCACTTCAGATTTTTTGATGGAGGGGAAGGAAAGCTGGTAGAAATAAAGGAGGATTTTTTTCTCATTGACTGGCCACGTGACATTTGATACTGCAACTCTGAAAGAAAGGGCTCCTATTGCAAGAAAATGGAGCATAAAGACTTAAACTCTAAGTTGATGTTTTCTGAGTTTTTTGGTTGAGTTGATCTAGCTTTATAGACTTAATGTAGTTGAAAATGAGTCGTTTCCCTTTTACGAGCAAGAACTTAAATATGAACTGAAGTATCACAACAAAGAACTGAAAGTTGTTGTTGTAGTAAGCGATAACAGCTGAAGCTTGCTTCCTTTTATAATTCTGATTAAAATCAGAGAGGGAAAAAATTCCTTAAATAGATGATAGCTATTTTCCAGTGATGAATCAGGAGCACATACACTGTTTATTTGCTAAGCATGAACAATGCATCCAATGTTGCATAGGGCATAAAAGCAGTCTGTGCCTCGAAGAACATTTTAATCCAGCAACACAGATGTTGAGTAGGCAAAACATGCTGGAGTCCCCAGCAGTTCATAATTGGTATTTTTAGTCAGATTTCTAATTAATGTAATTTATTCACTGTTCCTTGGCTAGGATGAAAATGTCTTGACTAAATACTCACTGAAACAAGAGTCCATTCACTAAGTATGTGTGAAAACATACTTAAGATGAGAAGTGGTTAGTGAAATTTTATCTGGCATCAAGTAGTGAATGAACTGTTTCTTTGAAATCGTTTGCTTTATGCAAAGCAGAAGAAGGAATGATATTCCCTGCTGAAAGCAGCAATTGGTGCTGAATGTGAGCTGCCACTGTTACCAGCTTCAACACTATCTTCTTGCTACTACTTTCCCTGCACTCCATGTGACTAACAATATTGAGTATTTAAAGTCAAGGGGAACTAACTGGGTCAGGGCTATAGGGGTTAAGGGTGTCCATGAGAGCTGGTCAGTATTCAAACACTGCTTCCTCCAAGCTCTAGATGAAGGTATGCCTATGAGTAAGAAAGCAGGGGAAGCAGGAGACCTGCATGGATGAGTACAGTTCTTGTGGAAAAACTCAAAAGGACAAGAGAAATTTGCAAAATGTGGAAAGCAAGACTGACTGTTTGGGAGGATTACAGGAATGCCGTCAGAGAATGCAGGGATGCAACAAGAAGAGGTAAGGCACATCTGGAATTAAATCCAGGGTATAAAGGCAGTAAAAGGGGAGGTGTATTAGCACATCAGTAAAAACAGGTAGACTGAATGTGGGCCTGAATTAGGAGCTCTAATTGCAGAATAGACACAGAAGGCAATTGTTCAGTGTATTCTTTTCTTCAGTCTTCACTGCTAAAGCCAGCCCTCACATACCCCAGACACTGGAGGTAAGAGATACAGCTTGGAGAGAGGAAGAATTTTCCTTGGTTGAAGAGTACCAGGTTACAGAGCACTTAGCCAAACTGGGCGTCTACATATCCACTGGCCCCAGTGGGATTCACCCACAAGAACTGAGAGAGCTGGCTGATGTTTTTGCTGTGCCATTCTCCATCAGCTTTGAAATGTCACGAACAGGAGAGGTACCTGAGGACTGGAGGAAGACCAGTGTCACTCCAGTCTTCTAAAAGGGCAAGAAAGATGACCCGGGAAACTACAGGCCAGTTAGTCTGTCCTCTGTTCTTGGAAAGGTAATTAAACAATTCTGGATGGCATCTGTAATCATGTGGAAGAAAAAGGAATTGGGAAAGGTCAGCATGGATTTATCGAGGGGCAATCATTCTTGATGACTCTGATAGCTTTTTATGATGTCACTGTCTAGCTCGGTAGATGAGTGGAGAGCAGTGAATGTAATCTACCTTGTCCTGATACAAAGCTGGGAGGAGTGGCTGACACATCAGCATGACCTGGACAGGCTGGAAATTGGACGAAGAGGAACCCAATGAGGTTCAAGAAGAGCAAATACAGGGTCCTGCACCTGGAGAGGCATAAACCATTACATCAGTATAGTTAATGGGTAGACCTAATTGAGAGTGTTCTGAGCTCCCTAATTCAAGAAAGACGTGGAGCTACCAGAGAGAGTCTGGCGGAGTGCAACAAAGATGACTAGGAACATCTCTTACAGAGATTAAGAGAGCTGTGACTATTTACCCTAGAGTGGAGAAGAATGAGAGGAGACTTGATCCATATCTATAAACATCTGAAGGATGGCTGTCAGGAGGATGGTACCAGATCTGTTTTCAATTGTGCCCAGTGGAAAGACAATGAGCACTGGGCACAGGAACACAGGAAGTTTCATTTAGAAAGAAGAAAAAACTTATTATTTGACAGTGCAAGTCAAATAAGAACATTTAGCCCAGAGAGGCTGTGGATTTTCCTACTCTGGAGATGTTCAGAGTTTAGAATCATAGAATCATTAGAATCATTAGGGGTTGGAAGGGACCTTGAAAGTTCATCTAGTCCAATCCCCATCATTTACCTGGATGCAGCCCTGTACATTTTGCTTTAGGCAGCACTGCTTTAGCAGGAAAGTTGGACTAGATGGCTTCTAGAGGCCCTTTCTGTAATTCTGTAACTGTTGGGTTCCTGTGGAAGTTTGGGATACAAATCCAGAACAGAAGAGATGAGCTGCATGGACAAGGAACATTAGTTCTCTACCTGTGTTGCAAGTGTACGTTCTATGGGGCATAGATGTGAATCCCTTGCAGCTGCAGTCAAGGGATGTGTTTTAAACAGCAAAGCTGTCTCTGTGGTGTGTGCTAAATAAACCACCTTATAGTGTTTGCTCATTTGTGTGACCGAAATTAGAGTATGTGTTGGCATGAGTCTGTCTCTAGCAGACAGATAATGCGACTGCTGATTTCACAAGTCTTGTGAAAATTGGTATATGTGAAGCTCTCAGACTTCAGCAAAGATAGATGCAAAATGTCATTAGCATACCCTCTTTCTCTATATGTAGGGGAAACTGGCTACTTAATGATTTTCATAAACAGTTCTTCTTCATACAACCCAGAGATAGGTGTGTACTAAAAGGCCACATTTTCTTGTAACTGGAATTTACTGGGAATGTTTAAAATTCCATGCCAATTCCTTGATGGCAAATTATTCCTTACATTTGCATACTGACGTATTGAAAATTATCCTTGATGCAGGTTTGAAAACATCTTCTATACTTCTGTAGCGGGTTGGGGATTCTCCACTAATTTTAGCAAGTAAGGTCTCGATGACATCTCGGACAAATTTGCCAGACAATGAATGGCTTAGGATACTGGATAAAAGTTTATTAACCTAACTGTATACAGACAAAGAAAAAAGGAAACCAAAAAAATAAAACAAATAAAAACCAGCAAGTTGGTGCACACAAACCTAGAAACTGCGTCAAACATGCCATTACACTATCTGAGGAAAATACCATGGGAAGTTACTATCGTTTGGGCCTTGGGTCACGACAGAGANGGCTGCACTCGAATCTTGCTTCCCAGATCGCCCGGATCGTGGTGTCAGGTTCAGGCCCGAGGCAAAAGGGCTGCGCGGAGCAGGGGGCACAGCGGCACAAATCAGGGTCTTCCCAAGACCGCTGAGAAACTTTAAACTTGTGGAGCTCTAGGTATCTTGAGTAAGAAATATCTTGAGAAAGAGATGGGAAACCAAACGCAAGTGGTGGGTGGCAGGATTAGGAAATTAGACTGTATTGTATACACCACACCAAAACATTTTTTCACATATGTATGAGTGCTGTGCTGGCTTCTCATCTTGTAGCCAGGATTCATGCCACAGGGATGCTGCTGTGATGGTGGGAGATACTAAATTTCATCCAGAGTGAAAGAGCCAGCACTATGGTAGTGCAAATACATGAGTGTTTGCTGTTGAGTGAAATAATAACCACGTACCTAAGTCTTGTCATGTATGCATGAAATTTGACAGATTCAATATTTAAGACTGGATTTTATAATGTAATACACATATTCACCAGCAGAACAAGTAAATTCTTCAATTCCACAGGTGGAAATGCAGCCTCCTTTGGCTGTGGCAGAATACTTGCATTCTCAGAGCAGGAAAGGGGGTGTGTTTAAGGTACTAATAATGTGTACTTTGTTCCTAATTTTGTTCTTTTTGTGGCTTCTTCTGATGAGGACAATTGTGATAATGTTTTCCTTTGACCACCATTTTACACTTGGCAGGTATTTGTCTGGCATTTTAAAATCAGTGCTCTTTAGGGTAAAATAAAAGAGGAATAGTAGAAAGAGATATAGAAAGAGATAGTAGAAAGAAAATAAGAAATGGGTGTTTTCTTCAAGTAAATAAGATACACTTTATGTTATCCTTCAGGAATGTCCTAAGATAAACTTTTAAAATAAGAAATTTATTTTACTTAAACATGAATCAGTTTGCTTGAATTACATTAAAAGTACTCTGTTTCATGTAAAACCATTATTTATTATATTCTTGATATGATTAAAATCAGATGTACACAATTAATTAATTAACTAACTTAAGTAGCTGTTGAGAGCTGAACTAAAATGACATTACCTGAAATCCAACACTTGTGAATCAAAGTCTTTATGCATCCTCTAATCCTGCTTCTTTGCAGTTCTGTTTTCATACCTACTACTAGCATAAAATAAAGCACAAATGTTAAATCAATATAGCAGTTTAGAAGCCGGCAGTGAAAAATATCTAATATCTTTAATACAAGTGTAGTCATATGTAGAACTGTAAAATATATTCCAAATCTCCATCAATAGTCATTACAGTAAATTGAGCATCCAGCTTAAGAATCTTGTTCTTGTCACCTTTCATTACGTATACCACAGGGAGGAGCTTTCTCGTGGTCCATTTGTGAGTTTTTCATTTCCTCAGTTGCTAGGTGTGTAATATTTATTTGAAATATAACTTCTCGGTGCCAACCACAGACATGACATTTTTCAAGTGCAACATATGGTCAGTTCCAGCTTCTGCTCAGTTGTAAAAAGTCGTAAAGTCGTATAGTGAGCAACATGGCAGTTACAAGATGACAGATATTCAGCTGGTTTTTTTTGTTGTAGGCAGTTATCAAACACAAATTTGGTTTCAGTTAGAAGTATATGGGTAGTGTTTAGCACTTGCGTTCCTTTTTTGGATAAAGCAGTGGATTTGTATGTCTTCAGAGCTAACACATAAGTGTAACAGAAAGCTGTGGTGTGACCAGCACATAGGCCACATGTGAAATTTGAGGTTCATGGTTCTCTAAACATACCTTATGTCTGAGTACCTTGTGTCTGCCTGACACTGCATCATAGGCACAAACAAGTTTTATAGTGTTTGTTTTCCATAGGTATCACTGTGTCAAGGTATCTTGTGTTGTAGATCTGTAAGGAGAAGGACAGAATATTGGCTTTGGATTGCTTGATTGCACTGCTGGCAGAGGCTGTGGAAAATAGAATTACAGGCAAATAATCTCAGGGATGAAGACTTGAGCCTGAGCATCGTGTCACCAATTAGGTGGTCAGACAGAAGAGACAAATATTTTTCCAGCATGTTTGGTTTTCTGTTTCTGTTCTCCAAGTGGTTTTATGTCCTCTCTGTCTTCAAAAAGCAGCCATTATAAGCAGTTTACTTCCGTGTGTTACTTTGTCAGGACTTCTTGTTCATGCCTTGTTTGGCAGTGTTTTTGATGCTCTCCCCTTGTTGGGGGCCTGTCTGGGCTAGGAAACACACTTCTGCTGGAGAAGCTGGTACCTCATGGCGTAGACAGGAGGGCTCTTCACTGGGTTAGAAGCTGGCTAGACGGCCGAGCCCAGAGGGTGGTGGTGA
>VXBP01002915.1:176118-227708 GCA_013400115.1 Rhinopomastus cyanomelas | reverse complement strand
GTGAAGGTACAATTTCCTCCACATATTAAGTTAAAGTTATAGTTGAGGAATCCACCACTTCCCTGGGAAGACCATTCCAGTGTCTAATTGCTCTCACAGTGAAAAGTTTTCCCTCGGGATTCCAATCGGAATCCCCTCAGGAGCAACATTTATCTGCAAGTCCTTGTCTCTTCTGTGAGATTCCTTGTGAAAAGTGAGTCTCCATCTTCTTGATAGCCACCCTTAATGTACCAGTACCTGGCAATAAGGTCTCCTCTAAGCCTTCTCAAGGCTGAACAAACCAGCTGTCTCAGCCTTTCCTCATATGGCAGGTCCTCCAGTCCTCTGATCATACTTGTGGCCCTTCTTGGGACCATCTTCAGCCTGTCCACAACTTTTTTTGCCCTGATCATGATGGCATCTGACTGTCAGGACTTAAACCCCAACTGTGATGTCACCTGTTTTGTGATGGCCCTGAGAAACCTGCTCTAGTGAAGGTGTCCCTGCTTGTGCAGGGGGGTTGGAACTAGGTGATCTTTAAGGTCCCTTCCAACCCTGGCCTTTCTATGAGTCTATGAGTCTATGTCATGAGTCTGCAAAGCTGTAATTATGGACTTTGACGTCGTAAGTCCCAACTGTGTTATCATCCACTGTCATGTATACGTTGACTTACAGCTTCTGAATGGCAAAGCCAGGATAAACAGCACCCAGAGACTGACGGGAGACTGAGAAGATCTGAAAATGTCTATTTCTGGGGAAAAACATGAAGGCAAAGCAATCATTCTCATATGAAGATCAGACCTACTTTGGACTCCCCCATGTCTAAGCTAGCTTTAAATGTTTACTGTATTGTTTTAAAACATATTAAACCAGGATCTCTAGGAGTTTTGTTGTTGGGTTTGGATTTTGAGGGGGGTTTTAAAATAGAATTGTAACTGAAGAGATGTTGCTGCAAAAAAAAAAAAAATCAGTGTGTTAAGTACTGATGGTGCCAGATCTGGGGGAGGCTGGAAGGAAAGATTCAGAAATTACAAGTCTGCAAGGAAACCAGCTCTTCTTTAACCCCACAATCACCTTCCTTTACTTCCAAGTTACAGAAACTCTTGCAAGCCAGACTCTGAAGTGGAAGCCATCTAATTTCTGAACAGCTCAAAGCATCACTGCTATAGGGCTGAGCATGAAGACAATACTGTTTTATCTCTGCTTCTCCATAGGGATGTTTCTGGTGCAAACGATCTGCTGAACTCCTGAACAAAGTAACTGCATTATTGCAAAAGCCTTCCCCCTTCTGCCAGAGACAAATCTCTCTGAGATAAAACCATGACTAACAGTAATGGATCTCCTTCAGGTTTATGTTGTCTCTCCCATTTATAGCTCCCAGTATGCGAGTTGCCTCTTCAGTGATAGAGTCCTAGAGCAGCCAGACCTGCAGACAGTCTCTGATCCGTGTTAGCTCCACATCCTTTCCTGCTATGCTAATGGCTAATTAGTTAGTCTACATTTTGTATTTAATAGCTTTTTTCTCTTCTTTAAATTCTTTCCCCATGCCCCTCTTTCTCCTCCCCACCCCCTCCTCTTCCTCTAGCACATCAAGATAATTTTGAATTCTGATCCTGTCCCACTTGCCACTTCCTATCCATCCTGACTTGAAGCTGTCAGCAGATTTTGTGAGTGATGTGTGTACTTTCTTTTCCATCAACCAGGTGACATCACAGAACATTAGGAATTGGAAGAGACCCCTAGAGATCATCTAGTCCAATTCCCCTGCCAAAGCAGGATCACCTAGGTCCAGTCACACAGAAACATGCCCAGTTGGGTTTTAAATGTCTCCAGTGAAGGAGACTCCACAACCTCCCTGGGCAGCCTGTTCCAGTGCTCCATCACTCTCAACCACGAAGAAATTCCTTCTCATATTTATGAGGAACCTCCTATATTCCAGCTCACACCCATTGCCCCTTGTCCTATCATTAGATGACACTGAGAAGAGCCTGGATCCATCTTGCTGACACCCACCTTTCGCATATTTTTCTCAACCATTTTCCTGGACAACCTGTTCTGATGTTAACTACCCTGTTGCTGAAGACATTTTTCTTAACCTACACCTTCCCTCAAGCAACTTGAGGCTATTTCATCACTTACTAGAAAGAGAAGACACCTCATTACAACAATACAAAGCTGAATGTATTGACTTTACGTTGCCTAAAAAACATAAGAGCAGGAAAGAAAACAAGAGTTGCTCATGCTGTCACCTCAGAACCCACAGGAGAAGGACAAGCCAAGAGACAGAAATCCCATTTCTCAGAAGAAATCCCCATAAGAAAAGAACTGTGTTAACTGGAGCCCTTGCTGGGGAGAAGTGCTCATCATGTACCTAGACAAACAGGCTTGCAAAAGACCTGCAAGATACAGTATTAGAAAATGGGAATAATGCAGGCAATGGGGCAAACTTCCCAGTTGAAAATATAGGTAGAGTTTCACTCACTTCACGTGTCTGAGTGAGGTTTGCATCTCTGTTTACTTCATAGCTAGTAGAAGACCAGCTGGGGAAAAGATCACGGCAAACTCGAGTGGAAATACGACGGTGCAAAGCTCTTTGGAGGGTTGGCTCAGTTTCATCCATTTGCAGCATTAGGATTCTCTTGTTGCTAGAGGGCAAATTCCATCCTAAATTACCAAATCTCAGCAGCATTATAATTTATGAACTACAGTCCCTACTCAGACTATGTTGATTTTTGGATCTCATAGTCTCTTACCTCCCCGCTTGCATGAAACTGAACCTTTTTAATTATCTCTCAAATCAGAATTGTGTTCACAGAACTGTTACTCCAGAAATTATTCTCACCAAGAGAGGCTATTTCTGACTTTCAAATCCCCTGCCCTCAGGGAAAGGGGGAGTCATGCATATTTAACTTACTGATGAAATGAGCTGTTCTATGTAATGAGTTGTTTGAAAGTTAGCATAAAACCAGATTTGAAGATCACTTATCTTCTAAAGTCAATTTGTAAGTTCTGCAGTGTCAACTGATCTTACAAAAGGTCTCTTTCATCTGCACCACCTATTTTAGGTGGAAACACGCTGGTTTGCTTTTTAAAGTTTTTCACTGTTTGCATGACAAAGTACTAAGAAGGGAAGAGCAAAGTCTGAATGAAATGAAAGCTTACAGAGAGCTTTTCCAGCTGTGAACAAGACAGGGAGCCCATGAAGTCTCTACAACTTCACAATTGCTTGCATGTTTCTTCAATCTACTCTGATACGATTGCCCTGGAGGAGAGGGAAGTGAGGGAAATTATACACGGGGATTAATTTTGCTACTTGAGCCTGTAGTAGGTGTTAAAATAACATTGATAGTAAGAAAAAAAGGACCTCCTATTCAATCCCAATACTTCTCCTCTGTCCTATTCACATATCAGAGTCCTGGCTCTGTGCACAAATGAAGTGCAGAATTGAGTAGAATAGAATCATTAAGGTTGGAAGACACCTACGAGATCATCCAGTCCAACCCAAAGCCACCCTGCCCACTAAATCATGTTCTCCAAGTGCCACAGCCACTCATTTTTTGAGCCCCTCCAGGACAGTGACTCCACCACCTCCTGGGCAGCCTGTTCCTATCCCAGACCACTCTCTCTCTCAGTGAAGAATTTTTTCCTGATGCCAAACCTAAACCTCCCCTGGCACAACCTGAGACCATTTCCTCTTGTTCTATTGTTAGTGACTGGTGTGCCAGCGATAAAACTGATGTAACACCAGTGTTACGGGAGGGGTTAGGAGAGGGGTCTGGAAGGCTTCCAGCAGAATCAGTTGAACAGGATGCAGCACCTCACGGCTGAGTTTGCAAAGCCCAGTTCAGCCATCAGCGTCCAGAGCTCTGAAGGGGAGCAGAGGCTTGTCCTGAAGTGTCCACACGGTGTATGGGGTGATGCTGAAAAACACATGGGAGAACTCGGGAGCGGCTGAAGCCATCTTGTGCCTGTGTGTTGAGTCACGTACGAGCAGAGATTCTTTTTTTAAATGCCTTCGCGTCTCCCCAACCAAACGTATGTTTACAGCAAAACCCCACCAGGTAGCATACCTGTGAGATAACCAGTTTGTCTGTTACATACAGGACCAGTTTTCTGAGCTCAAAACTGCTGCTACATCAAGGTCTCCATCGTTCCTACTGACGGTCACTCTGGTTGTTGGTTGCTGTGCCTGCAATCTTCCCCGGTGCTGCAGATCGTGTCCTCGTCAGCTGTGCCTTTTGACTCCGCTGGCATCTGCCACACAGGATATTGTGCTGGTTTTGTCTGGGACAGTTAATTTTCTTCACAGCAGCTACTGTGGGGTTATGTTTGGGTTGCATCTATCGTTTCTCCGGCTCCTCTGCCAGAGTCCCACCTCTCTCTCCTTGGGGCCTGCAGAAGTGTGATGCTCTCAGGCTTTGCCTGTTCTACGGATACACCACAGCTCTGTGCGCGCTGCCTTATCCTGTGGGTTTTACTTTGCCCGATACCTCCTGTTCAAAGGTTATTCTTGCACATGATTCTGTCCACTGGTTGGTTCCCTCCAGTTTCTAGACTAATTCATTGCTCCTTAATTTCAAGTTTTGATTTCAGTCCTACCTTTGGCTGTAATTTTCAAACTGATGTTGAGATGGCAATGAAACTGTAGTAGAAGTTTTTACAGCAGATCAAGTCTTATTTGTGAAGTGTCCATTTAAGTCAGGCTCCAAACCTGTCTTGATTAGCTAATTAGAAGTAAAGTATCTTACAAAATGTGTTGCATTACTGTTAATTATATCACTGTATTAAGATGCAACTGATCCACACGGCAATGCTCAAAAATGTTTAATCTCTGTGTTAATTATACTAAAGCTGCTTAACAAAGAGCCTTATGAACCCGTCGTCTCCCTTTTCATTAAAGTTGTCAAGTTCAATTACATCACAGAAACATTAGTATTTATAATTCTCTACCACATAGCTAAGGCATCCTAAATCCAAGTATCTTATGAAATCAAAATGCAGAAGAGAGACTATGTTATTATTCCATTAGGATGGAGACACTATCATTAGGGTCTTTCAGCCTAATTGTGTGTTTGGGGGGATCAGTGTAATTTGTATTCCTTTTGTTTAGACACAAAGCCCTAGAAGCTGATCAGGAGAACGGAAAGCATTTTACATAAGGAGAGTCTAATGGAACTTGCATTTAGGCCAGCAAGCAGAAGGCTGCCATGGGATTATCATCACCATTTCTATGAGGGAAGTGCAGACCAGGGAAAGAAAACCATTTAATCTAATGGATGGTGTTGGCAGAAAAGCAAATGGGTGTAGACAGACCATTACAGCTAAGATGGATATCAGAGGAAAGTTTCTAAATTCAAATCATCAAGAGTTTGAAATAACTTCCTACACGCTGCAAGTGAAAAAGCCTTACTTCTAAGACAGAGCTTACAGAGTTTGTTGAGAAAGTGAGCTGCTGCTGCTGCTAGTGACCTTGGGGATGTTTTTCCAGCCCCCTGCATCAGGTTATGCATCTTTTTAAAAGCCAGTCAGGTCAACCATGAGCCCTGTCATGACTAGAGGAGCAATGACGGAACAAGAAGTGAAGGTAACCTGAGCAGGCAGCACAGGGACTCAGCAACAAGAAAAGAGGGATCAGACTATGGTCCCTTGTTTACACATATACAAATGTATATATAAAACTAATTTAGTTCAAAGAAATGCATTCTCTCTTCAGAATATTATGCAGACTGAAGTGGATTTTTGTGCAAGAAGGGATAGGATTTGCTATGAGATCCATAATGAATGGAATGATAATTTCATAGAGACAATTCAATATGGAATAAAAGTTATTATGGAATCTTAAAGAACTGGATCAAAAGCAGGGAAGAGGAAGGATCAGGGAGAACCAGGCATGGTTTATAGAAGGTGTCTGTTTCATGTAAGACATCAGCTGCAGGGGGGATTGGACTAGATGATCTTTTGAGGTTCCTTCCAAACCCTCACTATTCTATGATTCTCAGCACACTTCTCTTACTATTCCTGCTCTCATATTAAATGCTGTGTCCATCCTCTGTTTGTATGAGCCAATTCTGAGTCATGCTAACACAGGTGATCCTTAGGGTGTTATAGAGGCTGCTCTCTCTGCATGATACTGGGCAAAATATTTTGGAGGCTTCAACTGATTAGTTAGAGTGAACTCAGTTTTTGCTATAAAATGTAATACAATTGCTATTCATTAGATCAAACACACTTGATCATAGAATGGCCAGGGTGGGAAGGGTCTTTAAAGATCATCTAGTTCCAACCCCCCTGTACAGGCAGGGACATCATCTCTAAAGCAGGTTACTCAGGGACTCATCCAACCTGGCCTTCAACACTTCCAGGGATGCAGCAGCCACAACTGCCTTGGGCAACCTGTTCCAGCAGCTCACCACTCTCACAGGAAAGAATTTGTGCCTCATGTCCAACCTCAATCTCCCCTCTTCAAGTCTGGAACCCTTTCCCCTTGTCCTCTCACTACCACTCATGTAAAAAGCCCTCCCCCTTCTTTCTTGTAGCCCCTTTCAGAGATTGGATAGCTACTAGAAGGTGACCTGGGAGCTTCCTCTTCTCCAGGCTGAACAACCCCAACTTGCTCAGCCTGTGAGGACAGGGAGGGAGCTCCAGCCCGCTGATTATTCGAGTTGCTCTCCTCTGGACATGTTCCAGGAGCTCTGTGTCCTTCTGATGTTAGGGACTCCAGAACTGGACATAAGACTCCAGGTGAGGTCTCACAAGTGCAGAATAGAGGGGAGAATCACCTGCCTTGACTGACTGTCACTGCTTCATTTGATTCGGCTCACGATACGGTTGGCTTTCTGGGCTGCAAGTGCACCCTGATGGCTCCTGTTAATCTTCTGGCCTACCACCAGCCTGTTTCCTCACAAAATGTCATTATTTGTCTACTATCATGATCAGCTTGGGCATCTCATTACTTTTTGACAAGTGTTTAATGTATTGTAAGATATATATATATATATACAAATTGCTTGGATACCAGAATGCTCTTCTCAGTGTCATCTAGTGATAGGACGAGGGGCAGTGGGTGTAAGCTGGAACACAGGAGGTTCCACATCAATATCAGAAGGAACTTCTTCACAGTGAAGGTCACAGAGCACTGGAACAGGCTGCCCAGGGAGGTTGTGGAGTCTCCTTCACTGGAGATGTTTAAAACCCACCTGGAAGTGTTCCTGTGTGACTTGGTGTAGGTGATCCTTCTGCATCAGGGGGATTGGACTGGATGATCTTTCCAGGTCTCTTCCAGTCCATAATGATTCTGTGATTAGCCTGAGTTGCAGCCAGGACACTGGAAAGTCTGGTCAGCGTGTGTCTACACTACACAGGCCAATAGAGAAAGCATTGCAATGGCCCCTTCACAGAAAGGAAGAAGAAATAACGCCGGAATTTTTGAATGAATCACTGGAGAACTGTGTTGAATAAATAGCTTCCTTCCAATTCTAAGTCAATTTGGCAGTTGCTTAACTTTCAAAAAAATAAAAAAGAGAACCTCACTGACCTTTCCCTTTTAATAAATGGACGTCCTGACCATGCCTGAGCTTCATAAAATTTAATTGCACTAGGGAACTCATTATTGTGTTACATTTCGGCACTGTGGACACAGGCATTAATCCAGGAATGTGATCGTTCAAGTCACAGCATCTTTGAAAACAAGATCTTCATCTTGGGAAAGGAAAGAATACAAAGTGTACTTCAATCACACACTTCTGAAGAATCAGTTTCAGTTTGTTTTGTCTTTAAAGAAAGCCTGTTGTTTTCCTGAATTTTATCTCTACAGACTAATGGGGATTATGGCAAGTTCTTTTTATGTGGGAATATTCAATAGGATGCATCTTTTTAAATAGATTTAATAAGGACACTAACACACTGAAATATTTCTTCTTACAAATCCAAAGTATCTGACTTTTTCTATGGAATTATTTGCATGACTATCATTTACATTCCGAGTGTCACTGAAGGGACTTTAAGAGACTTGAGCATCTCCCCAGTGAAGAAAGGCTAAGAGAACTGGGGCTGTTTAGTCTGGAGAAGAGAAGACTGAGAAGAAGACTCATTAATGTCTATAAATATCTGAGGGGTGGGTGTCAGCTGAAAAGGGAGAGTCTCTTTTCTGTGGTGCACAGTAATAGGACAAGCAATAATGGGAATAAACTTGACCACAGAAGGTTCCACCTCAACATGAGGAGAAACTTCTTTATTGTGAGGGTGACAGAGCCCTGGAACAGGCTCCCCAGAGAGGTTGTGGAGTCTCCTGCTTTGGGGACTTTCAAAACCCCCCGGATGCCGCCCTGTGTGACTTGTCCTAGATAGTCCTGCTCTGGCAAGGGGGTTGGACTGGATGATCTCTAGAGGTTCCTTCCAACCCCTCACATTCTGTGATTCTATGAAATAAAATACCTGCGATAGTGATCAGTTCTTTTCCTTCCCACTTCCCTCGTGAACACTTTCTAAACAACAGGAAGAAAAAGTGACAGGTAATGGATCCACAGATACCCCCAGAAGAAATCCTACCAGTTACATTTGGTTTCTTCATGGACTTTGGATGCTCTTTAGTTATGTGACCTGTATTGAATCCACAAAGATTTACAGGAATTAATTTCTCTCTGTTTACTGCAACCAAAGCTTTTTGAGGCAGTGTATGCCGTTTGGCCACCCAATGCTTCGAATTGTAAGATCTGCATCACATTAACACAAAACAGAAGTTTGCTATTCAAATTAGTGTAATTACACCAGAAGTCAGGCATCAATTTTAACTGCAAAGAGTTTTCTCCATAAGCCAGTAGATACCAGCAATCAAAGCCTGTAAGATAGTCTAACACACACTTCCACAACTAGACTTCTGAATAGAAGAGACTAACACAATTTTCCAGCTTTAACTTCATCTTTAATATTTACTTAAAAATATACCCTGTCATGAGATTGGATGCATGGGACATATTTTTCAATAACTGAATTAAGAAAAAATAATTTGAGTAATGTTGCTCAGTGTGCTGATCCCCAAACCTGATTAAGGAGGAGACAGAAGAGCCCATTCTGTGGCTTCCATCTATCACTGATCTGCACCTGCTCTGGCAGGCAGCTGCCTGGAAAGGGCTCTTTCATCTTTCAAGCAGCAGGAATCGTCTGACATTCGGCCATGGACTCACCTTGGTAATCACTGAAAATCCACGGGCGGTCCTACTGCCAAGATGTCTCTGCCCATCTCTCACACCAGAGTAGGACAAGGTTGGGGGTCGTGTTGTATTTCCTGGCTAACAGCTGCTGAGTGGAAAATACCAAACAGGTATTCAGTATTGTACAAGTACCCAGAAGGAACCAGCCCTGGTGATGCTAGATGGTGGGAACTGCACTGAGCTGAGACACGTACTGGAAGATCTATTTGGAGTGATACAGATACTTTTTCAAGGTGGAAAAAGCCAAGCAGAATATTGTCTGTGTTAAACACCATCTTGCTTCTTGTATAAGAACATCCACAAGGAGTTTACTTTAGGCAGGAGCAGCTCTCGTGCTGAACTGCCCCTCCACACTGTGCTCCTCTGCTGAGAGATTTTGTGCTTGGCACAGCTGCAGCACCGGGGAAGTACAATTTTTATCAAATACCGAAAAACCCACAACTTAGCCTGAAATCACTGTTTCCCCACTTTGCATCTGAGATCTCCATATGATTTGCCTCCCAAGCAAGAGATCTCCAGTCAGGAAAAGTTGAATCAATTACAATGAGCGTCCATCACCAGACTGCGCCTGGCAAATGAGCACAACTGCCCTGACCTCCTCAGAGCTTCTCCTGGATGTCTTTCTCACCAGCAGTACCATTAATTGAAGATGTGATGCAGGCATTTCTGTATCCGACCAGAGATGAGTCAGTCACCAGAGACACACATGACTCCTTGCAGATGCTCAGGCACCGCTGAGTCATGGCAGGAACAACCAACTGCTTCAAAGCTACTCCTTGTTTGAAGTACTCTTTCAGAGACAAAAAAATCAGCGGGAGATTTGTTCCTACTTTAGTTCTATTACATAACAAGATGTGTTGGGTGCCACATATTGCTGCACATAGATACTGAAAGGATGAATAAATGCATAAGTGATTTCTTTTCCCTTCTTCCTCCCACTATTCGCAGCTGAGAGAATAATACATGCAAATCTTAGCTGTCTCTGACTATGAGGATTTCAAGCTTGAACTCAGCTCTTACTGTAACCAGTTCTTTTCATCTCTCAGTGCATTCAATAAAAGCAGATGTGTTTTCAAGAAATACATTAAAAAACTTGACATTATTGTTGTGGAACATGAAGGCTTTCTGGTTTGTTGCTAAGATGTCACAGCCAGAACAGATGCAGTTTGAGGTAGCCACGTCTAAATGAAGATGTCATTCCTTCATCACATATGGGGGATTGGACTAGATGATCTTTCGAGGTCCCTCCCAATCCCTGATGATTCTGTGATATCAGCAATACCCCACTGTTCTATGGACAATTCTTGGGACTCTTCCCTTAAACTAAAACCCCACCATGTACTCCTTTCGTCTAAATAACACATAGTCATCTGCTCTAGACAAACAGGTCCAAACGTTGGTAAAGAATGCTTTAGAATTAAGTTTATCTATTTAAAAGTTACACAAACTACTATCCAGAGGAACAGTATTTTAACATCCAAGATTTGCACATCTCTTCCACTGACCTTCTCCTTAATTTCTTTGTCCTTTAGTGATAAAGTTGGCAGGAACTTCATATTGCAGGGTATTTGTACAAGATTAAAGTATTCCACAAGAATTTCCACTCTGTCAAGAGTAAATTAATATTCTCTTCCCCTTGCTGCAACTGAAAGCCTGGCAACTGAGCCAGACATTAGTCTGGAATGTTTTGACTGTCAGCAGCAGCCTTTAGATGGAATTGGTGTGCTTCAAGAGTGCCTTCTGCTTCTCAGCATCGATGAAACCCAGAGAAATGCAGGTGGCACAGACATTATACACAACACACATGCTTTTATATTTACACACAGCCTTACTTTACTGGGATCTATAGCTTTTAGGCGTTGGTCTCATACATCTTGTCCTGCTCCGGCAGGGGGGTTGGACTCGATGATCTCTTGGGTCCCTTCCAACCCCTAACATCCTATGATCCTATGGTCTTTCTCCCCTCAGACTGTAGAGTGATCCAGTTGGAGGTGGAACGCTTGCTAGAGCCTCTGTGAATGGTTGTATTGAGGAATGGGAATAATCCGAGTGGCAGCGACCACCGAGGCTTACCTTTGATGTTGTGCTCTGGAGGCCAGAGAACTTCTCGGTGGGAAACAGGAGAAGTTCAAGTCCTAGCACTGCTGAGAGGCTTGGTGTGCCCTGGTCACCAACCTGGGGACAGTCTGAGCAGAAGCAGTTTGGAAATATCCTCTCCGTGAGTAGCTTGGATTGGTGAGGCCAAAACACAGCCGTCCTAAAAAACCAGCTACCGGCACAGAGACAGTTACTCCAGGGAACTGACATTATTTGGTTAGTGTCTTACTCTCTACTCACCAGTTTCCAGAACTCGCTGATGTGATGGGACAACATGGGGTTGAGGGGTGGAGGAGCAGGTTCAGCTCTCAGGCTGAGAAAATCCAGTTAGTCTTTACAACTTTATTTTAGCTCCCACTGTCATAAAGATAAGACTGCTTGTTCTCTGACGAGTAGCATTCCTGTTTCATTTGCTCTGTGAGGTACTTCAGAGCCAAGTGCTTTGTTTCAGGAATACTTTGGATTAGGAACTGCATCAGCCTGCATCTTGGGAGAGCAGAGCTGGATTTTAGGGTTAGTTACTGTCTCTGTATCGGATCCTCATGTGAAACAGCATGGCTGGCTTCCCCTAACCCTTCCCTTCTTACGCCCATTCTAACTGTAAGCTCTCAGGAACAGAAGTAGTTTCTTACTCTGTGAGTGAAAATTATGTGGTTTGTCAGAAAGATGTCAGTCTTGGTCAGTACCGATGACACTTGGTTGTCACAAGAAGCAGAGCAGTCTTGCTATTACTTGTCTGAGTTTAGTATTTCCAGGGTTAACTGTGATTGTATCTACTACTGACAACACCCTGGTGCTTCCTTGAAGGTCTTTCTGTAGGTCTTGGCAGGGACTTCCTCCATTTGTCAGGTGTCAGAGACTAGTGACCCAGGGTTTAGGCTGCAGCATGAGGATGTAGAGCCAGCATTGCCTAAGCTACCTTGGGTACCAGAGCAGCATAACCACGTAGTAATTTTGCTCACATGAATTTTCACTCTCTTTTGTGTCCATCTTGCATCTGTTGCTTGAAATTCATTCTCTGTGTTTGGTGCAGATCCTGAGAGGTCAGATTTTCCTCTGAACTAAGTTCCAGAATATTCAGAGGTTATGGCAAGAAGTACTTCTAAGCCAAGATGTGGCTAGCAATCAGAGAACCCTTACAAGGATTTGGAGTTCAGAAGTGATTCCACAAGGATAATCGAAGCAGACCATTGTTATTTGAAAATAGCTCTAGGGATGTTAAAATATTAGAAATAAAATGATCTGACCTTAGTGCAGTGAAAATCTTCTATGCAATTTTAAGGAACAGGAACTGCTTAAGAAACGTGGTCTGACTGAAGGCATATGCTCTCCTGGGCATTGATACCACATTACTCGTGCAAGGCAGCACGTTTTAGCTGAGATGCTAGCACTGACGTGTTCAGAATGTTTCTCTCACAGAGTCTGAGCCAAAGGTCCTTTGAAGTCAGTGGCATTTTCCCTTTTAAAAAGTCTGCATTTTTAAATCAGTAGAATTGAAATCAGAGGCAGACCTAAGCGAAACAGCAGATGCAGGCTGACTTTGAATTCAGGTTGACATTAAATTTATGGTTCCTACATTTGGTAGAATTCAAACTCCTTTACTCTAACTTCACACTCCTCAATCCCTGAGTAATATTTTCAAGCCATTTATTCTCAGCCATTTATATTCTAAGACTAGAATCATAGAATCATAGAATCATTAGGGATTGGAAGGGACCTTGAAAGATCATCTTGTCCAATCTGCCTGCAACAGCAGGATCACCTAGACCAAGTCACACAGGAACCCATCCAGTTGGGTCTTGAACATCTCCAGTGAAGGAGACTCCACAACCCCCCTGGGCAGCCTGTTCCAGTGCTCCGTCACCCTCACCATGAAGAAGTTCCTTCTCAGGTTGATGTGGAACCTCCTATGTTCCAGCTTACAACCATTGCCCCTTGTCCTATCACTACATGACACTGAGAACAGCCCAGTTCCATCCTCCTGACACCCACCCCTCAAATATTTGTAGACATTAATGAGGTCACCCCTCAGTCTCCTCTTCTCCAAGCTAAAGAGACCCAGCTCCCTCAGCCTCTCCTCGTAAGGGAGGTGCTCCACCTCTCTCATCATCTTCGTTGCCCTACGGTCAGCCTCACCTCCATCCCAGAAAAGATGATGGAACTATTTGTTCTAGAGGCTGTTTCCGGGCACATCAAGGACAGGAGGGTCATTAGGGACAGTCAACACGGCTTCACAAAAGGGAAGTCATGCTTGACCAGCTTGATAGCCTCTGGATCTGAAATGTAAGCTCCTACTGCATGAGCTGATCCTTTCGAATTGCTTTAGAAAGTACAGTCTGAGGGGTGAATCTGGTGTGCTCACAAGTTCCTTTCTCACAGGAGCAAGGCTGAAGTTGCACCCTGCAGAGAACTGGATATAACACCAGTTTTCAATGGCTGTTCAGGTTGAATGGAAAAGAATGTTCTGTCTCTCTTTCTACCTCAAGAAAAAGTCCTTTTTTTTTCAAGAATAGTGCACATTTATTTCCTTATTTTGAGTTCTCTACCTAAGAGAACTCCAAATAATGAGGGAACCAAATTCCCTCGTTAGCTAAACTCTAAGTGCAGAGCAACTACGTAAATGTCCACAGGGGAACTGCCAACTGAAATCATTCAATTCCATTTTAAAGACTTTCGCAAGGGAAAACAGACAAGCACAAGGAAACACTAACTTGGGTTCAAAGCATAGTCAACACATTTAAGGGCTAAGGAATTATTTATAGTACCTGCAGAAGACTGGACTGAAAGACATCTAAAAATTCGATATTTGTTAAAAAAGAACTTCAAAGGAAGTGTGGGAGCTGAATAACAAGGGCTCTGCTTGTGCAGGATTCACAATGGAAGTAGCAAAAACCTTTCTATGCTGGAACCTGGGGTTTTACGTGAAAACTTGACCAAAGGTACTAGTAAAACCCTAACTACTGGTAAAAACTACAGATTTTCAGAAAAGACTTTCTCTCATGAGGAAGGTAAGGCATGTTTTAAAGCGAGGGAAGGTTTTCATTTCAATAACTAGATTTATCCTCTGCGTTTCATAATCGAGCCTCTTAGGTGTTTTTATGACTTTCAGGGATCACAACTTCCATGCTGTGGGAGACCACCAAAGACAACCAGAATTGGTTACTGAGGCTGGAAAAGAGGCCCAGGACCTAATATCACCACACTGGCCAGACCAGGGCACTAAGTGCCACAGTCGTTGAGTTCTTAAACACCTTCAGGGATGGGGAATCCACCACTGCCCTGGGCAGTTCATTCCAGGGTCTGATCAGCCTTTCTGTGAGGAAGGGCTTCCTAACATCCAACCTAACCCTCCTCTGGCAGCTTCAGACCCTGTCCTCTCATCCTGTTGCTAGCTGCCTGGGAAAAGAGCCTGACCCCCAGCTGACTAAAAACTCTCTTCAGGTAGTAGAGAGGGAGATGGTCTCCCCTGAGTCTTCCCTTCTCCAAGCTAAACATCCCCCAGCTCCCTTAGGCTCTCCTCATCAGACTTTCCGTCCAGCCCTTTGCCCACCCTCATTGCTCCTCTGAACCCGCTCCATCTCCTCAATCTCTTTCCTGAAGTGAGGGGCCCAGAACTGCACACAGTACCTGTTAGCCCTGTGTTTGTACTTTCCAGCCTCTATCATACTGTGATTCTGTTATACTCTGAAGGCCAGACTCAAATCCAGCAGAACTAGGCTGGATTTGAGGTTTAAGGCTTAAGACCACACCTGTCATTTAATCCAGAATCCAGTAAGTGACTCTTACATCACTAATTTCTTACAGTAACATTGGTGGTATTTATTCAGCTAAATTTTAATCAAGTTCACAGAGTGCCCTGACAGAGGCACTGAGCTATGTGGTGCCTTTTTGGTAACACTGCTCCTTACTACAGTGTTCCCTTTGCACTCTACCTCTGCCATAGTTTCTTCACAGTGCACCCATCCCAATGGCCATCCGAAACAGCAAACAGTACTCTTCAGACCACCGGGTGGGAAAACACGGATCAGGAGGATTTTAGTTCAGCTCTGTGGACTAATTTATTCTATATGGAGACAATACTGCCATAGGTACCCAACACCTCAGGATATGTGTTTTAGACTACAAGCAGTGCTTATGCCAAGCACACAGAACCACAGACAGGCTCTAATGAAGGACAGGATCTATTTGCCTCCAGCATATCCTTAGTGTGAGTGTAACTTGAACAGTCCTGTGGGAATCCTGCTTGTTTGGATAAAACCTGAATTTATTTTGCCTGCATAAAGATGTAGCTTAAAGAAAAGCTGCTCTGTTATATAAAATCAAGCAGCGTAACTACTACATCTAATTACAGTATAAAGGCTAAACTACTGTAAGCAATGAGAACACTTCAAATTCTATTATAAACAGGAGAGCAAATGGGAAGCAGCAAGTTTAACACAGATTTTTCTAGTGTACTTACAGCACAGTCCGTGTCCATGCCATCCTTTCCCGTACTAAGCTACATTTTATAGGTCATACTGTGAACCAGACTTGGGAGAAACGTCCCTGGAGGAAATTACCAGAATTACTTGTAACAATTTTCAGTGCCTCTACGCAGAATTCTTTGATTGGAAGAGACCTTTAAGATCTCTAAGTCCAAGCATTGTCCCAGACCTACCAGGTTACCACTAAACTGTGTCGTTCAGCACCATGTTATATGACTTTACAATAGCTCCATCTCCCTGGATAGCTTATCCCAATGTTTGGTACCCCTTTCAGTGAAGAAAGTTTTCCTAATGTCCAGTCAAAAGTACTCTTGGCATGATTTGAAGCCATTTCCTCTTGACCTCTTGACTTGCTACTTGGGAGACTAGACTAACCCCTTCTTTTCAGGTAGCTGTACAGAAAGATAAGGTGTTCTCTCAGCCTTCTTTTCTCCAGATTAAACAACCCCACTTCCCTCAGCCACTCCTCCTAAGCAGTACTGGGTGATAGCCAGTGGGCAGCACCCAGTTAGACACACCAGCCTAGTACCTGAGTCACCATCCCTTGTTGAGGTTAAAAGTCATACAGATGAGTTGCTCAGAATCATCAAATCATTAGGGATTGGAAGGGACCTCAAAAGGTCATCTAGTCCAATCCCCCTGCCACAGCAGAATCACCTAGACCAAGTCATACCGTCTTAAAGGTCTGCTTTAGGGGTGATAAAGAGTAGGGTTAAAGGTCAGACTTTGAGATCTTGTAGTTCTTTTCCAACCTAAGTGTTTCTGTGACTTAGTATATGGGGACACATTAATGAACATTAGTATGTATTAGTATATTGCTGTATCATAACAGCTGTTTGGAAGTGCTGCTGCCTTGAAGTTAAAATAATATCACATTAGAGCAGTCCATAAAACCATCCGTGCATGTAGGCATGAAACAGTTGGGATGGATGTTCTGAACAGCTAGGACAGACCCTACAAAACCTGCCTGGTTGAACAAGGTCCTGGTTTTTCTTAGAAGCAGCTCCTGGCTTGCTTCTCTCTCGGAAGTTAGCTGCACGATATCACCAAACAGCATAAAGGGCATCTGAGGCTACACTGAGGCTGAGTGGAGATAGGGTGTTCTGCTCCTCCAGGCTCTGGAGTCTGAGCACAGATTTCTGCCCAGGCAGAGCAACACTAGCCAAGCGGGAATTCTAGTCCCACTGCGGGCCTGTGCTTGAAGCACTGTCGAGACGTGAGCCGGCTTGACTGAGTGCACTGCAATCTATATGACTTGCATGCTAGGACACATCATTAAAAAGCTTATATTTATCACAGTAATTTGCTCTCATTATTTTTGAGTTAAGGGATCAGATGAAGAAGGGTAACCGTTCTGGCAGATAGCTGTTTCGGCAGTGAAGAAATTGCTGTATCAAGACATCTAAACATTGATTTAATTTGTCAGTCTCAATGACAGTAGTTATTGTCAGCTGTTTCAGAGAGACAAACCTCTACAATGCAGTGCATGGGGACAATCATAGAATCACAGCGTTACTGGAAAAGACCTCTAAGATCACCAAGCCCAGTCCATGACCTAACATCACCATGATCAGCTGGACTATGGCACTAAGTGCCACATGCATCTGTCCTTAAACTCCTCCAGGGATGCGGACTCACAGAATGTTAGAGGTTGGAAGGGACCTCAAAAGATCATCTAAGTCCAACCCCCCCCCGCTGGAGCAGGGTCAGCCTATAGTACTGTCTCACGATGTCCTACATGGGGCTCAAACCCATGACTCCATGCTCTACCAACTGAGCCAGCCAGGTGCCTAACACCTTCCTGGGCATTCCATCTCGATGTCTGATCACCCTTTCCACGAGGAAATATCTTCTATGTACTAGAAAAGCAGATTTTTCAGAGGCTTAAGGATTCTCTCTGTATATGTGAGTGTGGAGACCGGCTATAACATTACATTCACTGCAATAGCTGAATGTAACTGAAAATGATCTTATAATTTTTTAGTTTGAACATTGACAACATTTTAAGGAATAAAACAAATTCCTTCTGCTTTGTAGCACTGAGTTCCACAGGGCACATGTGAATACATGGATGTGTGCAGCACTACACGTACACTTTAATAAATACTCTGGCTTCACGTTGCTTAGTTCCTGAATTTCAAAAGACAAATAACACTGTTGAATTAGCACTGTTTGTAGAGGTAAGTGAATGTGTGTCTTTTTGCACTGCGTTTTGGTCCACAGAATCACGTTGGTTGGAAGGGATCAGTAAGATAATCAAGTCCATCCATTGACCCAGCACTACCAGGTCACATGTCCTTCAGGACCCCATCCGTATGATTTTTCGATGCCTCCAGGGCCAGTGACTCCACCACCTCCCTGGCAGCCGACTTTATAACCCTTTTGGTGAAGTTCTTCTTAATATCCAATCTAAACCTCTCCTGAGCACCTTGAGGCCATTTCCTCCAAACAATCATCACATTGGCAATTTAACAAAATATTTAATGGCAAATATTAATTCTGTGTAGAATATCCTAAGAAACCAGTTACGTTCAGACCACAGCTGTTTGAAAGCTGATATGACACTGCTGTCCTGTAATTTCGCAGTCTGTTTGTAGATGTTCTTCTGTATGTGTCCATGAATATGGAACATGTTGTGCTCATTTATGGCCCTAGAGAGACCAAGCTTCTCCAAAGCTGGGTTATTTTCTAATCTCATGCTTAAGCCTAATAATTCAGGCAATTCCCCCCCAGGTTGTGAGCCAGATGTGTGGCAAATTGCCCAAAACTTGTTAAAATCTTGTAGGAGGAATGTCGGTGGGAGTAAAGTTTTATTTCTTAACTTTGCTGTTGGTTTACAGCAGAGGATTATTTCCAAAACAGTGCCAGAACATCTGTCTCCATTAAGATCTGCCTGTTTCTGGTAGGAAAACTGTCAAAATAATTGATTGACCTGTGTAGTGTCAAACGTGACTGGATCAGAAAGAAGAGTTCTGTAAAAAGTAGAACAAGAGAGGTTCTCCTTCCCATCTACTCTACCCTGGTGAGACCACATCTGGAATATTGTGTCCTCAGTTCCAGAAGGACACAGAACTGCTGGAGAGAGTCCAGTGCAGAGCAACAAAGATAATGAAGGGAGTGGACCATCTTCCTGATGAGGAAAGACTGAGAGAGCTGGGTCTCTTGAGCTTGGAAAAAAGGAGACTGAGGGATGACCCCATTGATATTGATAAATATGGAAAGGGGAGTGTCAGGAGGATGGAGCCAGGCTCTGCTCCGTGAGACCCAATGACAGGACAAGGGGCAGGAGTCAGCTAGAACATAGGTGTTCCACATCAATATGAGAAGGAACTTCTTCCCAGTGAAGGTGGTAGAGCAGTGGAAGGGGCTGCCCAGTTGTGGAGTCTACTTCCCTGGAGACATTTAAAAACTGCCTGGACATGTTCCTGTGTGACTTGATCCAGGTGATCCTACTGTGGCAGGGGGATGGGACTAGATGATCTTTCAAGGTCCCTTCCAATCCCTGATGTTCTGTGATTCTGTGAAGTGTGCCCAGAAGGAGGTAACTGCACAAATCCAACCAGACAAATCTTCGAAAATGAGGTACAGCCAGAATGTAGCTGCCTAAGCTGCACTTTGGCTTGTTGTCTCTATCAAGTAGTGTATTTCAGAGTAAACGATTAGAAGTTGTTATTCTGAAATGCTCTCACATAAGCTTCTAATCTGGGATGCACTCTCTTCTCCCAGGAGGAATCCATTTGCCCTAATTGAGCTATGAGTCAGTGAACTTTGCATCAGCAATGGAAACACAGAAATTCATGGCACGGCGTGCACGAACAGCAAGAAATGACACAGAACTCTGATTGCAAATAAATGGGGCGAGTATCACAGAATGACAGGACATCAGGGATCGGAAGGGACCTGGAAAGATCATCCAGTCCAATCCCTCTGCCACAGCAGGATCACCCAGACCAAGTCACACAGGAACACATCCAGGTGGGTTTTAAACGAGTAACACTCGTTTTTCTCTTCTTGGCACTTACTCTGCTGCATTTTCTTGTCAAACTTCAGTGGTTCATTAAAGGAACTGCAACACGAAGTAATAAATATCAGCTATTAAAAATCAGGTCATCAGAAATGACATTAAATTTAAAAGTTCCTTCTAAATTTTTCTTAGATATTTACGTGAAAACAAAATAACTTAATGTGTCTGATGAGGAGAGGCCTCGGGGACCTGGGGGGTGTTTAGCCTGGAGAAAAAGAGACTCAGGGGTGACCTTCTCCTTCTCTAAACTACCTGAAAGGAGGCTGTAGTCAGGTGGGAGTTGGAGTCTTCTCCCAGGCAACTAGCAACAGGGTAAGAGGGCAGGGCCTGAAGCAGAGCTGGGGAGGGTTAGGCTGGATGTTGGGAAGCCCTTCCTCACAGAAAGGGTGGTCAGACACTGGAATGGACTGCCCAGGGCAGTGGTGGAGTCCCCACCCCTGGAGGTGTTTTAAGGACAGGCTGGCTGTGGCACTTAGTGCTCTGGTCTGGCTGATATGGTGATCACAGAATGTTAGAGGTTGGAAGGTCTTTTCCAGCCTCAATAACTATGTGATTCTGTATGAAAAAGTTATCTTCAGAATAGAGTATTAAAACAATGACTCCTGTTTACTTCAGCTACAACTGAGAGCAGTATTTCTGTTACAGGAAGTGATCAACAAATTTGTTCTCAAAAGGTTTTCCTAAACTGGAAAAATGTTTCCTAACACAGATGCACAAAATAGGGGCTATAGAAGTTTTCATATTTTAGGTTTCCATTGTGTGCCTAGGAAATACTGCAGGCTCTTCATATCTAATTCAAGCCCTGGCCTTACAGTTCTCTTAAAAGCATTGAAGATTTCAAATATTTTCTCCAAGTATCTACACGAAAAACATATTTAGCTCTGAGTTTTTTAAAGGATTTAATTGCAGACATCTTACATCCATTTTTATTTAGGAAGGAAAGATGAGCAGAACCGTTTGGCAACCAGAGACCCCCTTCTGTGACACACTAAGTACTGACTTCCAAGTTATATCTTGCAGCATAAAAAATGACTTAAACACACATGTTTTAGGTCGCTGACGTTTTTGTTTGCATTAATGGAATCACAGAAAGCTGAGGGTATTGCAAAACACCTATTTCACCTACCCTGGCACTCTGGAGCTGGTGGCAGAGAAGCAAGTTTTGTCTTCTTACAGGTGACGCCTAGATAAATTTAAAAAATGAGTCAAATAAGCAAAAAGAGAGATGCTGCATCTCAGGAAAAATCCATTTCCATTTACGAAGTGAAAAACCTACTCCAGCTGAATCAAACCAATCAATATCACAGATGCCTTATTCCAGGGTTCTACTGGGACCGTGCATGAAATGAGCCAGTTACCGAGCTTTTCAGAGACTGAAATGAGTGAGTTGTTAAATAATGTCCTAGCTCCTCATGTCTTGTTTCAATGACAAATTCCATTTGAAACAGCTAAATGATTACAAGCTTTGAAATTAAGTTTCAGGATGAATAATTAAGCAGCACTTTCCAGTATCTGTGAGAAATCACATTCCTTGCTCTAGAAACACTTGGAGTAATAGATATAGGAGTAGATTGGTAAAGCTTCTGATTAAATTCAGTGTAGAATGACTCCTCATCTATTTCAGTCAACAGTACTCTGAATTCAGCTACATGTTTTGTACACTTTAATAAATAAGAAAAAGTTAAAATACTAATAAATTATAATAATTAATAAGAATTATAAGAAAAGGTGCATTTACTTTTGAAAATTACATGCATTTGGCTTCCTCTGCTGTAAGTAGTCAAAACTATAATCAGTAAAATGTGAAATGTGTCTTTAGCCGAGATACATAAATAAGTGGGGGATGTTTCTTTGACTGACAGGCTGAGAAACTTGTTAGAAAAAGATGCTCCCATGTTTGATGTACAGGCAGGGGTTGTTTCAGCTTAGGAGAACTTTTCACAGAGTCACAGAATTATTGAGGCTGGAAAAACCTCTAAGATCATCCAGCCCAGCCTGTGACCTAACACCACCACATCAGCCAGACCAGGGCACCAAGGGCCACATCCAGTCTGTCCTTAAACTCCTCCAGGGATGGGGACTCCACCACCACCCTGAGCAGTCCATTCCAGGCTCTGATCACCCTTTCCATGAGGAAGGGCTTCCTAACATCCAACCTAACCCTCCCCTGGTGCAGCTTCAGGCCCTGCCCTCTTGTCCTAAAACAAAACAACAAGAAACTCTTATAAAGAAGGGAGTCCTAACATGATAAATGGTCAGAAAATAGGTTTGTCTCCTGAAAGAACTCAAACAATTTACTCATGGATGTTCAAACTGACACAGAGTAGAGGTGTAAACCAAGGGCTACCTTTCCATCTACTCTCCTGTATTTCACCCCTTTCACTTGTGATGTGAGGAAGTCTGTTTCAAATTCCTCTGTCAGGGCAGGCACTAGAAGGTGGGAAGAATTCCCAGAGCCTGAGAAGCCTTTGATCTTGGAGGCAGAAGGCCGATGTTGCTGTCAATATTCCAAAAAATAATTTGATAGAAAGTGCTTTACCTTGTTCTAAAATAAAGAGAACTGATCCAAAGTAGAAAAATGACTGAGCACTGCAAGAACATTTTCAAATCATTTCAACAGGTATTTCTGTGGTAGTAGGAGAACTTGGGCAGGGTTCTGGTAAAGGAATTCCAGCCAGAATCTACTTTTAAACTTCTCAGTAGAAGTGAGCAGCAGAAAAAAATCAGCAGAGTTGAAAAAAATGAGTTAAAAAGTTAAGAATTGATGATTACTATCAAGAATTTGCTTTTCTAATGTGCTTAAACATTTCATCGGCGGAAGGCAGGGTTATCAAAACACAGAGTCTTACATGATGCAGTCCTGTGAGCTACCAAGAAACCTTTCTCCTTAACTCCATTGATAGGTTTTGCTTTCTGTGCATGAAAATGACTTGGTTTATACTTCCTTTAAATCACACAGATAACGTTTAAGGAAAAAAATCACAATGTAGTGCAACAAACATTTAACCACCAAACACTGCATGAAGGCTCTTAAGAGCCCCATCGCTATGGCTGCCGTCCTACATACAGAAAACTTTCTGAAAGGAGCAACAGAGCCAGCCTTCCAGTGAATAGTTTTAAGTTTAAAGCACTTAACTGAGAGTAGCCAGAGATCTCCCTTGAAGTCCAATAAGTTACATGTTATAACAGGTATGGAAATTAGTAGACAAGCCTACGGTGCCATGAGAGAGCAAATCTTAGAGCTGAGAAACTTCGTCATCCCCACCCCATGTCTTCAACATAATTTCATAGAAGCATAGAATCATCAGGGATTGGAAGGGACCTTGAAAGTTCATCTAGTCCAATCCCCCTGCCACAGCAGGATCACCTAGACCACATCATACAGTCAGTCAAAGTTAGAAGGGACCACAGGACCATCCAGTTCCAACTCCCCTACCATGGGCAGGGACACCCCACCATCAGGCTGGCCAGAGCCTCATCCAGCCTGGCCTTAAACACCTCCAAGTATGAGGCCTCCACCACCTCCCTGGACAACCCATTCCAGGCTCTCACCACTCTCATGGTGAAGAACTTCCTCCTCACATCCAGTCTAAATCTACCCATCTCCAGCTTTGCTCCATTGCCCCTAGTCCTGTCGCTACCTGACATCCTAAAAGTCCCTCTCCAGCCTTTTTGTAGGTCCCCTTCAGATACTGGAAGGCCACAATAAGGTCACCAGGGAGCCTCCTCTTCTCCAGACTGAACAGCCCCAACTCTCTCAGTCTGTCCTCACAGGAGAGGTGCTCCAGCCCTCTGATCATCCTTGTGGCCCTCCTATGCACTTGTTCCAGCTTTTCCACATCCCTCCTGTAACAAGGGCTCCAGAACTGGACGCAGTGCTCCAGGTGGGGTCTCACCAGAGCAGAGGGGGAGAATCACCTCCCTCGACCTGCTGGCCACACTTCTCCTGATACAGCCCGGGATCTGGTTTGCCTTCTGGGCTGCAAGTGCACACTGCTGGCTCATGTTGAGCCTTTCATCCACAAGCACCCCAAGTCCCTCTCCTCAGGGCTACTCTGCAGCCAGTGACTGCCCAGCCTGTGTTTGTGCTTAGGATTGCCTCGACCCAGATGCAGGACCTTACACTTGGTCTTGTTGAACCCCACCAGGCTGGCTTATGCCCACCTCTCCAGCCTGTGCAGGTCCCTCTGGATGGCATCCCTGCCCTCCAGCGTGTCTGCTGCACCACACAGCTTGGTGTCGTCAGCAAACTTGCTGAGGGTGCACTCAATGCCTCTGTCCATGTCACCAACAAAGATGTTGAACAAGACTGGTCCCAGGACTGATCCCTGAGGGACTCCACTTGGACATTTCTATAGAGATGTTTCCTTTTGCTGCAGTAGTTATAGAATCTGTGCTGAATTTCAGACCTTAAAAAACCGATTATCTATAAACACCGCGGAGCTGCCCGGAGTGCCAGGCAACAGATGCTTGGGAGCATGTCTGTGGTTGGGATGACTGTTGTTTCCTAGAGCATGATGTCGAACACTTAATGACACCAGGTCAGCTCAGCTTGTGATGCTGTTGAAAGTGTCCAGTGTCTAACTCCTGCTGTTATCGTTTTGGTGTTACTATTGGGCAAGAGAATCAAGAGACTGCTTGTCACTGGCTTTGCACGGGAACCGTCTGTGATGAATGAAACAGTAAAAGGAAGACGGATGAGGGCACGAGCAGAGCGTGCTTCTCATAACTCATACATTTATTTCCCCTGTGTTTCCACAAAATGCAATTGTTGAGCACATGCTGTAAAATCAGAAGAGCTTCTCTCCAGTAAAAATCCCAAACCACTACTGACCTTCTATACTGTTCTTCTGTGGAAACCACATCAGTCAATAAAACTTTTCAAGGGATCAGGGTGCTGACCCGTTTCCCCTGTCTCTTGTTTTAGCAAGTGTGCACAGTTACGTGTTGCAGAATTCTGTCAGCCCAACTGGAAATTAAAAGTGAACGTTCTTGACCCAGAGATTACAGAGTTCAGTGACTTTTACTGGCCTCGGATTACACCCAGATTCAAGGAGCAGAAGGATCTCATTATGTGGTCCAGATTTTCAGGAGCTCACCTCTCATTAAAAAGGAAGACAGTAAACAAGTTTTGAGAAGAGTTTAGCACCTTATCTACTGAGCTGTTTAATTAATCTGACCAGAGGTTTCACAAAGGGAGCTGCTAGGCACAGAGCAGAGCTGAAAGCTGACCTTTAAGATTTGATCGTGCAACAGCCTGTTTCCCTGCACATTTATCGTAAGGAATAACCTGCACCACCTCTATGCATCTCTGAAGAACCATATTTATCCTCATAAATTCTCATAGAAATTACTACTAGACCTCCCTTCCTGTCACAGGAGCACAAACTGGTTTCAGAAATCAGCTGAATCACCTGGTTCAGGCAGGATGGCAATCAGGATATTCAGCAGTTTCAAAGGAGAAGAAAGCTTCATGCTGGCAGCCTGCTGGAGCTGCAGGATAGAGCAGTTAGGTGTAGTGTGTTCGGTGGGTTTTAAGCACTAAAAACATGGTGACTGACATCAAAAGGATTTAATACCTTGTCACATCCCGATCGATCAGAGAAAGGAAAGTGGGTGACTCAGGTTCATGGATTCCCTTGGGTTGAATTAGGATAGTTAGGCCATGAGTCCACATAAGAGTGGAGATTAGTAAAGTTGGCAGAGCTCATCATCAAAGAGAGGAGAAAAGGAAAAAAAAGAGAAAGTGTAGTTGCAGGTACTCTCAAAATACACTTTCTTGCTGCAGGCTCCAGCAGAGGTCACTCAGAATATCTCTCGGCATCTTACTTGTGTTTTCAGTTAATCCATTAATGACTGACATCATGAAAACTTTTTAGCACAGACCAACGACCATCTGATTCCCTTTATAACCCACATTTTGCCAAGTAAAGAAGCATTTTTTTCCTCTCCTGTCTCATTACAATCCACAGAACTCTTTAATTGGTGCCATGACTCAGTAAATCTGAAGACAGGTTTGAATGGTTAACAACAGGAACTACCACAAACTTGTTAAATCTCATCCAGTTCAGGCATTCTGGACTTTGACAAACTCGCAGAAACTCCCGTATGACATTAAATCTACAACCCATGCTTGTAAAGAGAAACTGGACAGGATGAACACTGTCCTCACAAGCCAATTCATTTACTCCTGAACTTCTCTTGTCTGAGTTAAAAACCCCCAAACTCACAAATGCCTGCATTTCCCATCCTCTGGGGAAACCAGATTTCTCTTCCAGCCAGACACAAGATGGCAGAGCTTCCCAGTCAAACCACGTCTTTGACAGGCAAAGTTTGGGAGTTTTGTCTCCTTTCTGATGTTAAAGGCTTGTCATTCCCTTCTGCAGCGACATGGAGGGTGGGATGTGTGCATTTTCTAGTGACTCACTGTGGAATCAGTTCTGCTGCCACATCTGAGACGCTAGGCTGAAGAAAACCGTGTTTTAAACCAAATTCTCACCTCTGCACCCATTATGACTTGATAACAGAGTGGATTCCATAGAATCATTCAGATTGGAAAAGACCCTTGGGATCATTAAGTTCAATCTACATCAATTCCACTGTACAAGTTCACCCCTAAACCAGATCCCCCAACATCACATCTAAGCATCTTTCAAACTCATCCGGGGATGGTGACTCAAACAGCTCCTTGGGCAGCCCATTCCAGTGCCTGGCTACTCTTTCCATGTAGAATTTTTTCCTGATGTCCAATCTAAACCTACCTTTTTGGAGCTTGAAACCATTCCCTCTGGCTCTGTCACTAATTACCTGTAAGAAGAAACCAGCATCAACATCTCTGCAATGTCCCTTCAGACAGTTGTAGAGAGTAATGAGGTCTTCTGTTGTCTTCCTCTTCCTCTGACTAAACAGCCCTAGTTCTCTCAATCTCTCCTCATGAGATTGATTCTGCAGGCACTTCACGAGCTTTGTTGCCCTCCTCTGGACTTGCTCCAGCACCTTGATATTACCCTTGTACTGAGGTGCCGAAAACTGGACCCAGTACTCAAGGTGCAGCCTCCCTACTCCTGTCAACCAAGCAAACAGACAATTTAGATGTATAAAATCACAGAACATTAGGGATTGGAAGTGACCTCAAAAGATCATCTAGTCCAATCCCCCTGACACAGCAGGATCATCTAGACCAAGTTGCACAGGAACACATCCAGGCAGGGTTTAAACTTCTCCAGTGAAGGAGACTCCACAACCACCCTTGGCAGCCCCTTTCAGTGCTCTGTCACCCTCACTGTGAAGAAGTTCCTTCTCATATTGATGTGGAACCTCCTCTGTTCCAGCTTACACCCATTGCCCCTTGTCCTATCAATAGATTACACTGAGCAGAGCCTGGCTCCATCGTCCTGATACCCACCCTTTCCATATTTAATCAACATTAATGAGGTCACTCCTCAATCTCCTTTTCTCCAAGCTTGAGACCCAGCTCCCTCAGCCTTTCCTTACCAGGGAGATGTTCCACTCCCTTCATCATCTTTGTGGCTCTGCACTGGACTCTCTCCGGCAGTTCTGTGTCCTTCTAGAACTGAGGGACCCAGAAATCAACTTCAGGGAAAAGGGGATTTTCCTTGTGTCTAATAGTACTTCACTAGCTTCTTTTTAAAAATATTTTAGAATTCTTATCAAAAGTCCCTGTTTCATGTCATTATGTTACATAATACAGTTTATTTTGTTGGTCCAAAGGACACACTCTACAAAGGAAGAAGAGGTAGATCTAGGTGATTGAGGTCTTGTTCCTTCTCAAAGGTATTTCTCAGTGAACAACTTGCTTTTCTAGAAGCACCTCCGTGTAAGATGACTGGAGGCCTAATAAAGCAGAACTTGGTGAGAATGAAATGTCGTATCAGCCAAAGTATTTGTGACAAAAGAGTCACTCTACAGGAATGCCACAGTGACAGCAATTCTACTCTAAGGTAAGTAACTGGTCCAATCTCTTACATGCGTCCTGGCTGTTACTTCAGGCTGATGACATTCTAACCCGATACAGTTCAGCGTGAGTCCTTTTGACATCCAAAGCCACGTACCATGTCCCTGATTATTTTGCAAACTTTAAACATCACCAGTGTCACACCAGGGTCACAGATCACAGGCCACTACAGGTCATTTCCAGCCAGAGGATGAATAACTGACTAGCACAAGGAAAAGCATATCACACAGACAAATTGCCAAGATCTTCCTCATTAAAATCACCACTGAGACAAATTATTACTCAGTCAAATGAGACTAAATACAAATTGTAACTACAGTTTGTCAGCTGTTTCAAGGTAAAATAAACCAGTGGTGCTGTAAGGATAAAATCTACCAACAGGCACAAGAATGTTACAGAAAACAACATTATCTCCCGATTCCCTACATGATAGCGGTAACACGTACAGCCTATTGTCTCCCAGGAGCATAGACGTGTTAAGGACTAATTATGTGCTCTTGTGGCCAAGAGGGCCAACAGCATGCTGGGGTGGATCAGTAGTGGGGTGGTTAGCAGATCAAAAGAGGTTCTTCTCCCCCCTCTACTCTGCCCTGGTGAGGCCATACCTGGAGTATTGTGTCCAGTTCTGGGCCCCTCAGTTCAAGAAGGGCCCAGAGCTGCTGGAGAGAGTCCAGCGTAGAGCAACGAGGATGATGAAGGAAGTGGAGCACCTCCCTTATGGGGAAAAGCTGAGGGAGCTGGGTCTCTTTAGCTTGGAGAAGAGGAGAGTGAGGGGTGACCTCATTGATGTCTATAGGTATGTGAAGGCTGGGTGTCAGGAGGATGGAGCCAGGCTCTTCTAATGATTGGACAAGGGGCAATGGATGTGAGCTGGAACATAGGAGGTTCCACATCAATATGAGAAGGAACTTCTTCATGATGAAGGTGACACAGCACTGGAATGGGCTTCCCAGGAAGGTTGTGCAGCCACCTTCTCTACAGAAGTTTAAAGCCCACCTGGATGTGTTCCTGCGTGACTTGGTCTGGGGAATCCTGCTGTGTCAGGGGGATTGGACTAGATGATCTTTCAAGATCCCTTCCAATCCCTAATGATTCTGTGATTCTAATTACATAGAAGACAAAAAAGAACCTTGTCACATACCAAATACACACTTCTAATGCCAATCAATGGAAACCCTTTACTCTTAAGAAGATGAAGGATGACTCACTCATCAATATCACTCTGATGTTGGAGCAGACAATTACCTCACTCACTGTGACAAAGCACTTTAGACAAAAGAATGAACATTTTTATCCCCTTTCCCTACCTGCATTTTCCTGCTTTTTTTCCTTTCAAGTGAGCTGCCTGTAGTCACTGGCAGGGTTTCCAAAAGAGTCATGCCTTGCTCTGGCCTGTCAGAGCAGGGTATAAATAGGTAACTACAGCGGGAGTGGAGGAATCACAGCGTAACTCAGAAAACCTGGTTTTGTGCCCTTGGCACTGGGGTTGGGTAATTGGGGTGCTAATGCCACCAGGTGTGTGGATTAGCTGCTTTTACCTCTTACAAGGGGGGCTTGATCACAGTAAGGAATCGGTAGCTGTTTCTGGCTGTGAGTGACAGCATTTAGCCATCACCTGCTCCTGGTCAGTGACAGGACTGGGACTGGGACTGGGACTAAACAAACAAGCAAACAGTTGTGTACATTCATTTCCTTCTAATAAGTTCAGTGACTGGGGGTCTATACATTAGTGCAAAAACCTGGTTTACATGGATTTCATTAATCCCTGACCCCTCTCTTTTTCTTTTCTTTTATTTGTAGTCTTATTTTGTCATTTTGTGAGGAAAAGGTTTTTAACCCAAAAACTGTAACCACAAAGATAAGCACAGTCTGAGTTACCTCCGCAGTGAAAGCAGAGCAAAAGCTTCAAATGCATAGTCATCTCATTTGAGAACAGGATTTGCTGGTACAAGAAAGGAAGTGCTTCTGTGGCTCACCAGGAGCATTCACATCCAGCCCAAGATTAACAAAATTAAGGCCATTACAGGATTAAATGGATTAAGTTTGGGGGTTTTTTTTCAGCTTTCCTTGGCATGGCTGCTTCTGACAGCAGACTTTTCATCACGGTTTCTCTGGCACACAGATCTGTCCAGAAACATACTCAAGGAATAAGTACAGATGAAACAGCCTGGACAGAGATTTTAAATATTTCATATGAAGCAAGTTGTAGCTGTTTTACAAGTTAATTTCTTTCATATGTTCAGTATATTCTATGGGAAATTAAATATTGATGCCATTTAAGTTATTTTACAGAATCACAGAATTATTGAGGCTGGAAAAACCTCTAAGATCATCCAGCCCAGCCCGTGACCTACCATCACCACATCAGCTAGACCAGGGCTCTAAGGGCCACAGCCAGTCTGTCTTTAAATACCTCTAGGGATGAGGACTCCACCACTGCCCTGGGCAGTCCATTCCAGTGTCTGATCACCCTTTCTGTGAGGAAGGGCTTCCTAACATCCAACCTAACCCTCTCCTGGAGCAGCTTCAGGCCCTGCGCTCTTGTCCTGTCACTAGTTGCCAGGGAGAAGAGCCCAGCCCCTGCCTATCTACAACTTCTCTTCAGGTAGTTGTAGAAAAGGAGAGAGTAAGCCATGAGAGTCCCCCTTTGAGTCTCACTAGCTACAGTAAAGAAGAAAGGTGGAATCTGGGAAGCTCTGTATCAACAAATCTCAAAAGCTAATTTATCCAATTGACATATGAAACTGTCTGACTTATTGGTCAGAGTTCGTTCCAACCAGACTTCTTCACTCAGAAGTAAAAAAAATAATACATGGAGTAATTACATTTTATAATCCAAGGTCTGGTGAACAGAGAAGAATGTTATCTTATTAAGACACAAATAAGAACCTAAAATAAGTTTCCTTTCTTGTAAAGCTCATTAATGAACTCCACAGTGCAGTCCATGTGGCAGCAAACATCAGAAGTGTCTGTGATCCTACAGAAAGTGTTGAGGGTGCAGTGGTGGCTATGATAGAAAGTAGATCTAGATCACAGACTACTTGAACAGAGGTTCTAGCAGTTAGGCACTAGCAGAAAGGGCTGGACTTGATGACCCTGGAGGTCCTTTCCAGCCATGATGATTCTATGAACATCTAAGACCTAACACCTAAGCCTCAAGATAGCTGGAAAGACACTTCTTCACTGTCCAAGCAGAAGAAATCCAAAAGCAGAACTAATGCAGATAATCAGATGTGGTTTTTCTCTGAGAAATCCCCATGCCCCTTAAATGGCCTGTGGAATGTATGATTTATGTGCCACTCAAATGCTAGTCTTTCTCTGAAAACCTACAGCCTTGCCTGTCTGCTACGGAGGTGTTTTGTTTCAAGCTGCTATCGCTTTGCCTTTCTGATCCATTTGTTTGCACCTTCAGTTACTCCAGGTTTTGAAGCTGCATTAGATTGCCTGGCTGTTCCCAGAGAGGGTTTTCTGTCTGAACCCCAGGATCAATGAAAATGTGGTTCTTCTATTAAAACACCTTCACAAATACAGGAGACAGAATAAATCTCATTGCAGCAATAAATAAATAAGCACATGTGAAACTCGTTTTGTAAACACAACGGTTGGACTCGATCTCAGAGGTCTTTTCCAACATAAACTATTCTATGGTTCTATTACATACAAGGCTTCCTAGAGAAATTCCATCGCACGGGTTCGATATAAAGGCCATAGAGTGTGAGCTTTTTATTACAAGGTTTCTAAAACATTAGCTGAACGAGAACATGAGCAGATCCTGGAAACTAGCCTTTCTTTATTCATGATGTTACAAAAGGAATGGCTTTTCTTCTATTCTTACCAGAGGTAAGAATAAATATTTTAGATCACCTCGGAATAAAACGGGTCTGCGGTGGCCTTTGTTACGTACAGCAGAACCGCTTCGTCTAACCTCTGCCTCTCAGGAGTTCTGTGTTTTCTGGGCTTCATTGCTCTTTATTCTTCTAGACCACTAGGGCTCTGGGCTAGTATTAATGGAAGCCTGATGCTCTTGGGAGCCAGTTGCATGTGCTGGGTGGGGTGTTCCCACAGTCTCTCACAGCCTGCAGGGCTCATAATTCCTGTTAAGTTCTGTAAGTCATCGAGGTTGTGTTCTTTGTTCTTCAGATCAACACACGATGAAAATCACCCTCTTCAGATCGTGCTCTCCCTAAATACAGAACTAGCATTTCCACGTCTACAGTTCACTCAAGAATTGACTTGCTGTGATGATGTCCCCTCCAGGACACACATTTTTTGGAGGAAACTTGCCTGGGTGGTGCACAACCAATGTGTTCATTTCTGGAGGCACTGCTTCTCATTATTTGGAGAAGCAGACATGAAAAAAGTAGAATAGTTTGGCCTACTTGTTTGGATGAAAAAATACTACTGAGTAGTTTATTTTGATAGATATGCTGACCACAGCCACAGCAAGAAAACACCTGAGTGCCGTTTTATGCTTTAAACTGCTGTTAGTCAGCAGCTTAACTCTACACCCAAACCAATCGTGAACAGTAGCCCAGCTGCATCCCTAGGTCCCTCCCCTGACAGGACAGTTGGTGCTGAACTGGAAATCATCATTTCAGGAATCAGTGCAAACACTTTTTCTCCAATCTGCCTGTTAAAATGTCATTAACTTGCATAATCACCAGGCTGTAAATGAAGCTGTTTTATTCTAATACAGAAGAGAAATATAAAACATGGGCCACCAGGAGTATCTGTGTGACACTAAATATGAGTGGTAATTGGAGAATGATTGCACAGCTGCTGAAGAGGGCTCCTTGTTTCTTTGAAATGTAAATATAATGTAGAATGCTGATTACATTACAATTACTAAAAGAGGACAAGTGATATTCCCAGCATTTGGCTTCTAGTGATTTGAAAGGCTCCCTTTTCCCACTGGAAATTGTACGATGCTTCCGTGAGCATAGGAACATATTTAGACGAGTGAAGCACTGCAGGAATCTTTACCACAGCTACCTGTACATTTAAACATGCACACAAGGGTTCTCCACTCATTAGCAGTGGATGTGATGACAGCCATCCTTTTGAAATTATCAGTGATACTAATAAATTATCCCACAACATGATGATGCTCAAAGAATCTCTTCCTCTCTAACAAGAGTGTTTTTGATCTGGTTGTATTGCAACTCCATCAAGGGCACTAGAGAAAACAGGTAGGAAATCAGTTTGGTGGAAGAGTTGCACCTAAATGACACGTGGATCCTTGCTTTTCATCATCTCATCTCTACTACTACGTGCAAAAACTTCATGTAGCTCATGGAAAGCAATCGGTAAAGACCAGGGCCCATATGTGCATCTAGGAAATACAACAGGGGTACAAGGTGTTGTTGTTGTCTACCTTCAAAACGTAAGCAGAATACCTTAACAACTTTATTTGCCTGTCCTTCACTACAAGTAGTTTCTGAAAGCAAGTTCATAGGCCACTTACGGGTAAATAGCAGCCACTTACACAGCAGACAAGGCAAGTCTACAATGACACGAGGCTAAGCATAATTCTCTTCAACACCTGAAAAAGGAACCGAGGAGTTTTTGCCAGTGAATGATGACTGATAAGTCAGCAAGGAAGTCCTGGCTTCCATCACTCATGGGGCAGACCTTCAAAATCTGAACTAACTCTCCAACTCTGCTTTTTTTCTCTCATGATTTCATACCGTTTCCCACTCTGCTTTTTCATTAGTTTCCTGCTTACTAATGCTAGCTCAGTAATCAGTCTGTTTCTTGTTCCCTTCTCTCACATGGTTTTAGCTTTTGAATTCACTTGCAGCTCAACACAATTTTCTTCTTCAGGAATGCTGAGTCAGGGTCACGTACCTGGGCTTCACCAAGGTGATCTTTGCTCAGTGACAGCTGAAAGCCCAGGCTGGCACCTGCGAAAGGGAGCAAGCAGGCTTTGCCTAGGATCCACGCTTGTTCTGGTGCTAATGGAATTCAGGCTTCAAGGAAGTCACACTGATGGAAAGTATGAACACTGTCTGTAATCCATACGTAGAATCGTGGAATTGTTACGGCTGGAAAGGACCTCCAGGATCATCAAGCGCAGCCCTCATCTCAACATCTCCCTAACCACTAGACCATGGCCTCAAGTACTTGGCTACTCAGTTTTTAAACATCCCCAGGAATGGCAACCCCCCCACGTCTCTGGGCAGCCTGTTCCAGTGCCTGACCACTGTCTCAGTAAAGAACTTCTTCCTAAGATGCAACTGAAATTTCCTCTGGTGCAACTGTATATATATTATATATAACATTAAAATTCTATAGTATTATGTAATGCATTGTGTATTATATCAAATATAATGTGTAATATTGTAATATATAAATAATACGGTAGATTATATTGTATGTTATATAATAAATAGTATATAATACTGTATATTCACTAGTGTATATTTGCTATAGAGATAAGATTTTGGAGGCTACTGGGAGGGTTCTTCTGTGTATCTACCACGCTTTAGCTGCAGAGCAGGCTGGAAAACTCTAAACTGTGAGAAGCTGTCACGCGATCAGTGCCTACCTGCAGAAATGAAAATGAAGTGTCTACAAACCTAATCGCTGTAGCAGTGAACGAGGCGGAGAGAAAGTTGTTAACATGCAGCGCAAAGGCCGGCACCTGGGCTGGGTGTATTGATTTAATGTGTAAACGATGGGTTACATGATGCATTTGTTTTTCACTCCTGCCTTGCAGTAAAGGTTAGATTGCAGCTACCACCAAGACAGGAGAAGAAAGTGTGCTCATTCAGTGAATCACTTAAAGGGTACAAGCATACTCTTTAAAAAAGTGCATATGGGTTTTGACGATGGGTTTAAAAAGTGATGATGGGTTTTTGAATGCCCAGGAAAAAGACTTAATGGTACAAGTGAGACAGCACCAGCTGCATCAGAGCCCTGTAGCTAGAAACTAACAGTTGGATCAGCATAAATTGTACAGAAAAAACTGGCACGAAATGTGACGGACTTTCTGGTGCTCACCACAGAGATACAGAGCGATGCTGACATATATGTGCTTTGATTTGCCCTGGAACACCATCCTGTGGGCAGAAAGGGATTCTGAAATGAGGGCTACTATATCTACAGAATATTTGTTTGACACAATATACTCTGGACTTTGTGTCAGCTTTCCCACCGCTACTAAACTCAACTGGAGTTTCCAGAGAGTGGCTTTCGGAAGGTAAGGCATTCCGTACCATTGAGGGGCTTAGTTCTTGGGGCTCACTTCTGAGTTAAGGTATGGTTACGTCTTGGGATGCACAGAATCACAGAAAGTTAGCGTTTGGAAGTGACCTCAAAAGATCATCTAGTCCAATCCCCCTGCCAGAGGAGGATCACCAGCAGTAGGTCACATAGGAATGCATTCAGGCAGGTTTTGAAAGTCTCCAGAGAAGGAGACTCCACAGCCTCTCTGGGCAGCCCCTTCCTGTCACCCTCACAGGAACAAAGTTTTTCTTATGTTTACTTGAAACCTCCTTGGCTCCAGCTTGCACCGATTGCCCGTTGTCTTATTATTGGACATAACTGAGAAGACCCTGTCTCTGTCCTCCTGCCACTGGCCCTTTCCATATTTATGGACATTGATGGGGTCACCTCTCAATATTTAATCTCCTGGAAATGGATGCTACCACCAGCAAAGGTCAACTGCTATCACCCGAGAGGCTGCTGCATGGCTATTTTGCACAAGAGAACTCGTGAACAGCACAGATATTAGAGTAGCCAAACACAAAGTCTAACATCCCCCAGCGAAGATTGGACTTGCACGAGCAGCTGCAGATTTTGATAAAAAAAGAAAAAGGTTAGGGAGCTCTAAAGGATCTGATTAGGATCCAGTTAGAGACCTAACACAACTGTTGGACATACGAAGATGGGGGAGCCAAGAAGCTAAGAGTAGCTCTCTGCATCTCTGCAGCACAGAGCGCGACTGAAGCCATTGCTGGAAGAGTGTTTTCCATTAGGCACCACAGAAGGATGTCAGAAAAGAGGTTTTCAAGACATGAACAGATTATTTCCTTTCCAATTCCATCTGTCTCCACCTGTATACAAAGGAGCAACAAGATGCAGTTGCTGCAAGCTAAAGTCAAGCAAATCTGCATTAAAAAAAGAAGTGTTTCTTGATTAGAAAACTTCTCCAGAAACACAGTCATCCATCTGAGCTGGAAATCTTGAGATAGCAATTAGATTCACCCCTCCTGCTGCCTCAGGAATTGAAGGATCTCATTTAAGAGTTTTATAGTAAGTACAGAGGAATCATCATCTTCAAGGGACCACCAAAATGTTAGGATGACAGAATCACTGAAGGTTTTTCATGATTTATCAGAAAAACTCTAAACTGAGAACCTTAGATGTTTAACATCCAGTGAGATAAACCAGGGTTTCACTCTCCCAAGTTAACTTGCACAACTAATGGAATGCAGCAAAGAAGAAATTAAATGAGAGCAAAGGGGAAATCAGGAAACAACTGGGTGTTGGAGGGAAATCGGAGAGAAAGGGGAAAGAAAGACATTTGAATAAAGAACCACCTCACCAAAACAAACTTGTCTCAGGGATAGTTACGCTGAGGCTCGCTCTCCCATGCCAGTACACCTGGGAAAGGGAAGCTATTCGGTGTAAATCCGGGAGCATTCAGCAAACAGCAGCAGCAACACTTATTTGTCTTCAGGTAAGTGAAACAGAATTTTTGCTGTCTTTACAGTAAAGCTACCAATATGATGCCAGTGGGAAGGAGTAAGAATGGAGTAAGTAACTCCTCATTTTACATGAGGCTGTCAAAATAAGGTCCTGAGCAAGTTAAAAGAGCAGAGAAATGATAGAACCCAGAATCTGGAGCAGAAAATGCAGCCTGAGGGTCAGGGGATGAGTAAAAGGATGCGTTAAATGAAATGTAAGCAAAGAGGATGAGATCTTGCAAAACCACCGCAGATGCCCCAAAAGCTGATGTTACTTCTACCCCATAAACTTAGAAACAAAAAGGAAGCAGGATCTCTTTACATTCACAAATGTTCTGTACGTTAGTCTCTTCAGCACGAACTTGAAAGCCGAAGGTCAACAATTCCTCCAGCACTGATGTCCTGTCAGTGGGCAGGTGGCCTGTCAAAGGCAAAATGAAACACTCAGTTCTCACCAGCTACAGGAGGGACAAGGAATTAAGCAGAGAACCAAATCTAATGGACATGACAATAAATTAAGGTGTCATAAACCTACGAGAAAGATCGAGAAACACACAGGCAGAATAAAAAATCAGACAGAAAGGAGATGACATGCTCCCAGTGCCAGAAGAGAGACAAATTCTTCCAGGGAAGATGAAAGCATGTTGTAAACCCCTGGCCATTTCCATTATGTAAACCTTCAACAATAAACAGCTTTCAGGAGGTATTTGTCTAGCTGGGGCGGTGATGATAATGGTGGGTAGTAATGATGAATGATTTCATTGTGTTTTTCATTCATCAACATTTCATCCTCCAGGATTAAGGATGGGCTCATCTGACCTGAGAAGTAATTAAGGGTGTCTGCACTGCTGAGTACAAATGTATTTGCACAACTGTGAGGAGGATGGCCGTGTGCAGATTCACATACACGACTGACAACCCCCGCTGGCAAGTAATCAATAGTTCCACCAGCGTAGAATTCCACCGCAGGAGAGTTTGCTAAGTCTGGTGGGTTGACCTTGGTAGGATGCCAGATGCCTGCCAAAAAGTGCTCTGTCACTCTTCCTCCTCCTCAGCTGGACAGGGGAGAGAAAACACAGCAGAAGGGTCACAGATCGAGATAGGGACAGGGAGGGGTCACTCACCAATCGCCACCATAGCCAAACAGGCAAATGTGGGAAATCAGTTTAATTTATTGCCAATCCAACCAGAGTAGGATAATGAAAAATAACACCAAACTTTATACCACCTTCTTCTACTCCTCTCTTCTTCCCACTTTCCTCCCGGTTGTTTCTACCTCCTCCTCCACGGTGGCACTGGGGAACAGGTCCATCGTATGTTGTCCTCTGCTGCTCCTGCCTCCTCAAGGTGAGGGCTTCTCACACTCTTCCCCTGCTCTGGCATAGGACCCTTCCCATGGAAGACAGTCCTTCACGAACTTCTTCAGTGGGAGTCCATCCCACGGTCTGCAGTTCTTCACAAACTGCTCCAGTGTGGGTTCCCCATGGAGTCACAAGTCTGACAGCAAACCTGCTCCAGTTTTGGCTCCCCTCTCCACAGGTCTACAGATCCTGCCAGGAGCCTGTTCCAGCATGGGATTTCCATGGAGTCACAGCCTCCTTCAGGCATACATCTGCTCCAACATGGGGTTCTCCATGGGCTGCAGGTGGAAACTGCACCTGAAAGTGCAGATTCTCTTAATCTCCCTGTACCTTGTCCTGAGTACTTGTCTATGTCATTTATCAGCTGAACAGCACGTTTCTGCTCATCTTCTGTGCATGAGTTGCAGTCGTAGAGGAGGGAAGGCATAGTACTTATCCATGGGAGCTGCTTGCTCTCCCCAGGCTCCCTATAGGCTCCTCTGATGAGGTTCAACACGTGTCATGACTCGGCAGCCAGGGCTGCCCATTGAAAACTGTCAGTAATCTGTAATTAATCTTCATTTAGAAACTAACCGAGGGACATCTCGTACAGTAGTAATTTCCATGTACTCAAAATGGGCATTTTGTGTCCTTCAGTCTGGGAGAAGAAATTCAATGAGTGAGGAGCACAAGCTGCACTGGCACTTGTAGGAGAGGGAGACCATGTGTGACCCTGCCCTCCTCAAGCTCAGTCAGTCATCTTCAGTGAAAAACTTACTCTGCACTTGTAGAGTGAAAGCTTTCTGATCCAAATGAAATAACAGGGAGGGGTTTTATCTGCACATGAAAAAAGGATTAATCACTTCCTTAATATATTACTTTATCTATCTTGATAATGGAAGAATTGTTCTGAGAAGAAAAATTCCAGTTATATAAGGACAGAGGATGAATGAATTTGCAATGCACCTATCCATACAGACCGCACTGATGAGAATGTTAATCAGAACACGTGCACAGAGTGTTCCCCAGCCAGACCTTGCACCCACTAGGCCTTGTAAATGTAGGATTTCTTTGAGTACATTTTCCCTTGGCCACTGATTTTGCCTGAGTTATGCTTCTCCCAAAATTTCAAATACCATGTGCCTTTCAAACCATCAGAAATATTATTCATAAGAATAAACGGATGTCAGCAGTGCTCAGTTGGTCCTCCTGTTAGCTGACATCTGTGGCATCACATCACTGTTCACTTGCACCAAAAAAAGGCAGCATCACATTCCCTGATGCTTAAAATCACAGAACACTAGGGACTGGAAGGGACCTCAAAAGATCATCTAATCTGAAGAAGAAAGGCAAAAACAAAGGTCTTAATTTGTTCCTGTGTTTATGTATGTGTGTGTATAGAACCAGGGAATCATTAGGGATTGGAAGGGACCTGAAAAGATCGTCCAGTCCAATTCCCCTGACACAGCAGGACCATCTACACCAAGTCACACAGGAACACATCCAGGTGGGTTTTAAGTTACTCCAGTGAAGGAGACTCCACAACCCCCCTGGGCAGCCTGTTCTAGTGGTCTGTTCACCATGAAGAAGTTCCTTCTCACATTCATATGGAACCTCCTATGTTCCAGCTGACACTCTTTGTCTCTTGTCCTATCACTAGATGACACTGAGAAGAGCCTGTCTTCATCCTCCTGACACCCATCCTTCACATATTTATAGACATTAATGAGGTCACCCCTCTTTTCCAAGCTAAAGAGACCCAGCTTCCTCAACATCTCCTCATAAGGGAGGTGCTCTGCTTCCTTCATCATCTGCGTAGTAGGTATAGTAGTAGATACAGTAGATGTAGTAGTAGATGTGGCACTTGAGGCCATGGTCTAGTGGTTACAGAGATGTTGGGATGAAGGCTGGGTTCTTTACATACGAAATGATTCTATGAGTCTCTATATATGTGTATCCACATCACAGTATGTAATTAAAACAACATGTTATGAATCAAGAGCCTAGGGAACACAGGAACTGTTGTACTTGGGGGGACTCTGGTACAACGCACTGGATCAAGCGTCGCCGGCAGACTGGTGGAAGCACAAACAAACAAACAGTTGGTGATGCTGGCGCTCTTTCTGTAACGCGACTGTTTTGTCTGCCTGTTTGTGTTTGGCTGTGTAAGTGCTCACATCACAACACTGACTGATCAGGAACATGTGTCCTCTGGAAGCATGAGCAAAAAGCTTGACTTGGTGTCGATTTAGTCATGCATTCAACACACTGCTTTGCACTAGGTGTCTAAAAAAGAGCTCCCAAACTACAGTTTCAGGCTTGTAGTTCACTCCATGAAAAGCAAATGCCTGTGTGCTCCCTGTGGGGCTTGCCCTCACCAAAACAATAAGTGTGAAATACCAGTCTGGTTGCTAATAGTTGGACCTGTCATTATCAACCATGAAACTCGAAGCCAAGGCCACTCTTAGCCATGAGAAAGGTAACAGTCACTGCCACAACAGCAGGTACTGTAACCTCTGAGGAGTGAGCACACCACAGCAATCTGTTTAAAAGAGTCCATTTATTGCTTATTCATTTTTATTTGCTATCTATTATTATTAATGCTTCACTTTTATTATTAATTGTAAGTTTATAATTAAATATCTGATATAATTATTTGATTATTACATGTTTATCATTTTTTAATTTACTTATCTCTAATTTCCTTCCTGTTCTTTTTTAGAACATGAGGAAGTGACACGTGTCAAAGCTGCACATACTGTGGTATAAACGTGTCGCGATCATCCTGGATGCGTTCCTCTGTGATCTGTGTTAGACAGTTTTGTCCTGCTCCGGCAGGGGGGTTGGACTCGATGATCTCTTGGGTCCCTTCCAACCCCTAACATCCTATGATCCTATGATCCCTACCTTAAATGGAAGACTGCCTACACCACCAGTTCCCTGTAGTTTGTATTTATCATGGCAAGAGGTACCTAATCCACTGGTTTTTTGTACACATTTCCCCGAGCCGTTCTGACTTCTGCAGAGTCTGATGCAACTTACTTTGAAGGGGATCTGTCTCTGATGGAAAATCTAATTCATCTCAGTTCTGTACTGCCACAGAGCTGAAGAAAATCTTAACAGCAGCAGTGATTATGAGTCTAGAGAGATCAGTTCTAGCGGCCAAGGCTCCATGGGCTCAGCATCCACAATGATTCTTCGGTAAGAAAAAAACCCAAAAGGGATCAAAAGTCAACTAGCCAAGGGAGATTCTACTATACCGGGTGCACTAAATGCTCAAAGCCTGAATTTGTCTGTAAGAAAGGTGTAAGACAAGACAGCTACTGCTCTGCCTGATCCTTGTCTTAGATGTTTTCGAGAAGCTGACTTTGAACAGCCAGCTCAAAATTTTTGCTTGCCCTGACAGGTCTCAACCAATGGTTCTCATGGGGCCTGTCTCCCAGAACCACTTTTAGTTGCTTTTAAACATGAACTTCAGAATTCCTCTGCTAGTTTTAGAATTTATAACACAAAGCTACAGGTGAAAACTGCAGGAAAACTCTGAATAGTTTTCCAGCAAGTGCCTCAGTAAATAGTCAGAGCTATAGAAGACCACAGCGTGGGCCAGGTTCTCCAAGCCATTAAGAACATTTTGGGCTATTTACGCGCTATAAAGTGAATTTGCAGAGCCCCACGACAGACAGAGTTCTGCGTAGTTGCAAACACGATTCTGCATTAAGCAAACTAGTGGCTGAATCAACCCTGGAAGCTCTTGTATTGGACTTTCTTGATTCAAGAGGTGCACCTGCAGAAACATCACCCTCTTGTCACCGTTGTAGACACTGTAAATCCATATTAACTATTCCCCTAAATCCTGAGCTAGATGCAACTGACAGGCAGGATATCACTAAGCTGGTGCTGTTCACTGGGGCAGGGTGAAGAGGTTTTAGGGATAAAAAAAGATAAAGCTCCCTGTTAGCACTAGAAGAGAAACTGTGCTCCTTTACCACTAGCACAGGAATCATTATCCTGGATATTTTACAAACATTTGTTGGTTTTTTGCTCACTGCCATGCCAGCAATCACACGTTATATCACCAGCTTTACAGAGTGTTCAGCACCTTCAGAGCTCCCAGTAACGGCTGCTCCCAGTGACGGCTGCGGTGAAAAGTCATGCTTTAGGGTGTAAATTAATCACCTGCGTTTAGAGACAGAGAGAGAATCAATAAAGCACCTGTAGTACTGCCTACTGACACACATTTCTTTCTAAATACACTGCAGCTCGTTTTGGCCAGTTATAATGAGAGTTCTCACTGAAATCTTGCAGCCTCTCTCTACCCCAGAGCTTGCCAGGGTCCTGAGCGTGTTCCTCTCCTAGGACTACAGCTGCAGTGTCAACAGAACCCAAGGCCAGCTCCTTCCACCACTGGCAGCAGGATGGGGTTGTCTTAGCTCCTGTGTGCTGACTCTGATCCAGACCCATCCTTGCTGCCTGGGCTTGCTCTCTTGGCCTCAGAGGTCTCTCATCATTGGAGACTGGCTGGCTGATCACCAGGCTGTGCCTGATCTTGGTCACTATCTTCAGGCCTGATGCAGCACTGATGCTCAGTACCGTGGCCCCTCATAGCTGAGGTCAGGACTCCTGCCATCAGCAGAACAGTGGAGGAGAACAGGACCTGGGAGTCCTGATGGACAGCAGGATGACTATGAGCCAGCAATGGGCCCTTGTGGCCAAGAGGGCCAACAGCATCCTGGGATGGATCAGAAGAGGGGTGGTTAGCAGATCAAGAGAAGTTCTTCTCCCCCTCTACTCTGCCCTGGTGAGACCACATCTGGAGTATTGTGACCAGTTTTGGGCCCCTCAGTTCAAGGATGCGGAGCAGCTGGAGGGAGTCCAGCATAAAGCAACAAAGATGAAAGGAGTAGACCCTCCCTTATGAGGAGAGGCTGAGGGAGCTGGGTTTCTTTAGCTTGGAAAAAAAGAAACTGAGGAGTCATCTCATTAATATTTATAAATATGTGAAGGTTGGGTGTCATCTAGTGATAGGACAAGGGACAATGAGTTTCAGCTGGAACACAGAAGGTTCCATATGAATGTGAGAAGGAACTTCTTCATGGTGAACAGACCACTAGAACAGGCTGCCCAGGGGGTTTTTGTGGGGTCTTCTTCTCTGGAGACATTTAAAACCCACCTAGATATGTTCCTATGTGACTTGGTCTAGGTGGTGCTGCTGTGGCAGGGGGATGATCTTTCATGTCCCTTCGAATCCCTGATGATCTGTGATTCTGTGATTACTATTACCTCTCAGGGCTCCTTCTCCTCTTGCCTGGAGGAGCAGCCAGCCCTTGCAGAACTCTGATGGTGCTGGCCTTCTCATCTTCTCTTAAAAGGGTGACAGTATTGCTCTCTGCAATTACCCAAAGGGAGGTTGCAGTGAGGTGGGGGTCTGTCTCTTTTCCCAACTAACAGAGAGTAGAACAAGAGAAAATGGCCTCAAGTTGTGCCAGAAGGGTTTGGTCATCAGGAAAAATCTCTTCACTGAAATGGTTATCAAAATGGGAGCAGGCTGTTCAAGAGAATGATGGAGTCCTCAGCTTAAGAGTATTTAAAGGACATGCAGATGTGGTGCTTAGAGACACCATTTAGTGGTGACCTGGCAATGTTGGCTTAATGGTTGGACTTGATCATCATAAAGGTCTCTTTCAACCACAACAATTCTGAGCTATAGAAAGCCTCCCTATGCACTTATGGAGGACAACAACTACCTTATGAAAACAGCAAGACTTCTTAAACAAATGAAGTGTCCTAAGAGCTAAAGAGGAACAGTTTCTAATGTATTTAATCTGAAGTGCAACAGTCACGCAGCACTATCAGTGTTTCACAGCAAAGCACCAGGGATCTTTACCCTCCTTCAGAGGGACACTGGGACAGAGCAGGTGAGCTTTCTGTACACCTGCTTCTCCTGGCCTGAAGAGATTCACAATAAGGAGAAGGATCATTTAGGCACTTCAAGACCTCATTCCAAATCAGGGTTCCAGGTTGTCAATATGCAGAGACTTCTACCTGATGGCCTTCAGTAAATCAGCCACAGCAAGATCCCCTGAAAAAGGGATCTGTGCTCTGGCTGTATCCCAAGGAACTAAGTAACTTCCACCCTTTGGATTTTTAGTGAGGAAAGAGGGATTTTAATTCTTCCATTTGTGGTTGAAAGCCAACACTCCAGGTACTGCCCAGGGGTTTATTATCTAAGGAGAAGCAAGCCCAAAGGCTTTTTGTCCTTTGAAAATGCCTTTAAAACTGGCACAGAAACATAAATTGTGCCTCCTGCTTCAGAATTCCATGTCTGAAACGTGGAGATTTTAGAAACATCTACTGCAAAAAACCAACAGCAAGGAAAGCTGAGCTTGTTTGATTTTCTTGGTGCTGAGTTCAAAAGCTGCAGGAAACTAGCAGGGGGTTCAGTGTTTGTACAGTATTAGAAGGAAGCAAAAGAGGATCTGTCCCTCTTGTAAAGGTGAGTAAGAAAAGCATCTTCCCTCCACACTCAGAAGATGTCGGTTTGAGTTTTTCTTTCTCAGGCCTAAATAATAAATAAAATCTTTTCTTTGGGTTATTTTTAAATATGATCTGCTTGGAGACAACGTGATCAGTCCCTGGGTGGGAAATGTGCTTCACTTAAGTCAACAGCAGTCTGTACTGCTGGTTCAAACGCAAGAGCTGGTGGGTTTTGCAGGGAGTCTAATCCTTCTTGCCTTATCTAAGGAGCTGATGAAGAAAATGTTGCTGGCAGGAGGCAAAGGGTGGTGGACAGTGTTCCTTGACGCATTTAACAGCAGATAGAACAAATAATTAATTATCTGTGCTCAAAAGTTCCAGCAGTTTGGAAAACTGGCTCTGAAAAGAGAATTTCAAGCTGTTTGATGATTGCGTATCCTGGGAATTCGAATGAACTTTGCCACCACTGCCAGTTTCATAGAAGAAAGAAGTCTCCAGCAAGGCACAGATGGTATTTCTGGATGAGCAGATGATTCTGCCAAGAGAGTATTATGCTTGGAAACACATTGTATTGATATATGAGTAAAGCTGTTAGAAGGACAGCTATGGAGAGGAGGACCTAGCTCTGCATGGAACACCTGAAAAATTAGGCAGCGACTAAAGGTTATTTAGTGCTTTCTTCAGTCCTAATTACTGTAAATTAATTGGATTGCTACCCAGAAATCCTGAAGATTAAAACAGTTCTATAATTAATGAGAACTGCAAGAAAATGTGTGAACAGCAACCAGCAGTTATCTGTATTTACCTAGAGTGAAAGGAGATGATGCATTAGCTGTCAGTTTTCCAAACGGCACCAGTGTGAAGAGCTTGGAAGAGGGGCCGAAGTTCTCATTGATTCTGAGTATAAATCCATTTCAGTGAAGGAAAACAAAAGTTCTTCTCACAGATGTTTACTTACTTGGGGGATGATCTACTCAAGACCACTTCCATGCAGACAGAACTTGGGGGACAATCAGTTCTTGATGGAACAGCACTGTGCTCTTGTGGCCAAGAAGGCCAATGGAAGCCTTGGATGGATCAAGAAGAGTGTGCCCAGCAGATCAAGGGAGTTTCTTCTCCCTCTCTACTCTGCTCTAAAGAGACCACATCTGGAATATTGTATTCAGTTCTCGGATTCCCGGTTCAGGTGGGATAGAGGCTTGGTTGAGAGAATTCAACAGGAGGCTACAAGGATGATTAGGGAACTGGAGCACCTGCCATATCAGGAGACATTGAAAGACCCAGAACTTTTTAGCTTGGAGAGGAGAAGGTTGTGAGGGGATTTAATCACTGTCTATAAATCCGTGAGGGCTGGGTGTCAAGAAGAAAGAGACAATCTCTTCACTTGCATGCTGTGATGGGACAAGGGGCAGCGGGTGTCAGTTGGAGCACAAGAAGTTCCACTTCAACATGAGAAGAAATTTATTTACTGTAAGGGTTGCAGAGCACTGGAGTGGGCTACTCAGGGAGGTTGTGGAGTCTCCTTCTCTGGAGACTTTTAAGACCCATCTGGATGTGTCTCTGTGTAACCTGTATTAGGTTCTATGATCCTGTTCAAGCAGCGGGGTTGGACTCAAGGACCACTGGAGGTCCTTTCCAAGCCCTAATGATCTGTGTGTACCATCATAATCATATGCCCCTCGCCGTGCCATAAGTTGTAGGTGTACAGGGGTGAAATGCATGAATTCAGCTGACGATGTTCCTTCTGATTGTGCCTGCATCATCCATACCAAGGTGCATTCACACACCTCAGTGGAAATGTTGTGACTGCAAACCAAGAGATCAGAGAAGGGGTGCATGACCTTTTGTAACGTGGGATTTAAAAACATTAACTTCATAGTCAATATGACTACTTCTAAGTGAAGAATAAAAGCAACAAGCCTTGGTTCTGCACCAGTTTTAGATCCAAAGCAGCTTCCTTTGAGGCCAATCAGCTCAGTTTATGTAAGGGAATAAATTTATCCCACGGGAATTTTCCCAGGGATGAAAGGCACTCAGCAGTACTTCCTGCAAGACCACTTCATACATGTCAGGCTCAGCTTTTCCCATGCATTTTCTTGAGCATAGAGGGGAAATGGTGCAACCTCAGGAGCAAAAATAATACACATCCCTTAGACAAGTTATCCTGAAAATATATGAGGGATTACCTAATCTATTTGGAAATCACTTCTGTACAAATTTACTTATGAAATTAGGAATAACTGAGGGATTTGGATTATAATGGGAGAAAATAAGGTAGAAGAGAATCTAAAAAGGACAGGTGCCCTTCTAGGTTCCTTGTCCAGTTTGAGATAAGTCCAAATTTTAGTAAGGGATAACAAGAAGGAAAAGAAGACATTACAGGGATACCTGGCTCCTTCTACAGTAATTGAGGTTTTATGGGGAAATGGAATCCATGGGTCAGACTCTAACTCCATTTTGCATTGCTGTGAGATGCTTTCAGTGCCAATAAATTCATATTAGTGCAAAGCAGCGAGACGTCACCCACAAAGCCATTTGTATGTGTGAGAGGAATAAATCAGCTTCTCAGCTGTGAATTCTTCCAGACAGAGCAAGTCTCAGGCTTTCAAGAATCATTTATCAAAACATTGACTTGTCTTCAGTTCTGCAGCAGTCACTGCAGGGGAGCAAGTGCTAAATGGATTAAAGGTAAGAGGCAATCGTACTGCGAGTCACTTTCAGCTCCGAGTACTGCACCCATTGGTCTGTGCATCACAGCACTTGGGAACACTTGGGTATCTACTGCTTGGTGCTTCATGATGCCATGGTGATAGATGCATGTCTTTGCATATTCCTTTAGAAAGCATTCAGTGGAGGGACAAGTGTGTTTCTAACATCTGGAAATACTCAGTACCTCCATTTTTTACTCTACTTCTGCGATCCTGCCACTTTGAAGTGAGAATGTCTGGTAGAACTTAAATAGAGAGCCACAAAGATGTTTAAGGGAGTGGACCATCTCCCTGATGAGGAAAGGTTGAGGAAGCTGGGTCTTTTGAGCTTGGAGAAAAGGAAACTGAGGGGTCACATCATTAATATTTATAAATATGGAAAGGGTGGGTGTCAGGAGGATGGACCCAAGCTCTGCTCAGTGGCAGATAATAGGACAAGGAGCAACAGGTGTGAGCTGGAACACAGAAGGTTCCACATCAATATGAAACATATTCACAGCGAGGGTGACACAGCACTGGAACAGGCTGCCAAGGGGGGTTGCAGAGTCTCCTTCTCTGGAGACATTGAAAACCTACCTGGACATGTTCCTGTGCAACTTTATCTAGGTGACCTTGCTGTGGCAGAGGGATTGGACTAGATGATCTTTTGAGGTCCCTTCCAATCCCTAATGTGCTATGATCTACTTTATGTGAACTTTATGAGACTATTTCCTAGATTTCTAAATAGAACTTCCAAAATGAAGGACATAGAAAACTGTTTGGTAAAAGGCTATTAGGGAGATTCTGCTTATCAGTGCAATAACAGGTCTGTGGGTTTAGAACATCTTCCATTGAACAACAGCCATACAATGTGCAGAGCTCAACCCATAAGGCCTCCCAGCAGTTGAGTGATGTAGACAGAGTTACCAGGTGGGCTACGTTTCTCCGGCTCGTGAAGGATGAAGACACACAGCATGTGCAGAGGCGAGTCCTGAAACGCAGGCAACAAATAATGTTCTTACTGTGGATTTTCAAGGAGTCAGAACAACCCGTTCTAAGTGGCTGACAAAATGACATATATTAATATTTAAAGATCCCACAGCAGACCTAGTATGTGGGGAATGTCTAATGATCCATTAGGAAAATTGAAGTTTGCAAATATCTGGAAGGCACTGGCTATGTTTATTAGCTGTCATTTAGGGAACAGGAGACAGCTGCTATAGTACAAAGCGATGTGTCAGAATCTTTTAATCAATGTATTATAGACACAGGAGGGGTGTGTGAAGTCTGGAACACACAAAAGTGGCAACTTGCTTCCCTAATCCACAGCAGTCTCACTTACAGCAGTGCCACAAATGCATTTCATGCCTATTTGGTGAATACAACATCCATCATGCCATAATGTAGTTACTAGAAACGTTAGTTGTGCAAGTAAGAGTCATCGCTTCTTTCTGCTCTTCACAAAGGTGCAATTTCACCTTGACAAGTGTAATTAGCTAGGTGAAGATTAGACAAAAGTAATCCAGGAATGGCATTATCAAACAAGGGTGCAGATCCGTACATACAGAGATGTGCTTTGTTTTAGGGGTTGGAAATGTCAAGGCCAGTTGACATTCAGAGAATGAGGAGATGTCCAGTCCTACCCAAATACATTTTCTGTGCCAGTCCACAGCAGGAGTTGATTTTGTTGGCAGTGATAGAACTGCTGCTGGTTTCTTTGCCAAACAGAAAATCAGCCTTTTTTTGTAATATCAAATAGAACCAACTTCTATCATGGACACATCTTACTGTCTGTGTATATAATTCCATGGAGATCATCAAGATGCACTTTTCTGATTATTTAAAGGAACCAGATTTTTGTGGACAGAAAATATTCATCAAGATTTGGCTAGAAAGTTTCCAAAACGTAAAGCCAGCATCAAGATTTCTGTATCTCCCACTGAAAGTAAATATGATGAGATCTTCAAATAGCCACCAGAGGAAGCCCAAATCATAAGTAACGGACTAGATCTGCTAGTGTCTGGCACTAATACCTTAAAAAAACCAACAGAAACAAGATTTGAGCTGGAAAAATATGACTTCTTTTCTGCACAGTTTTAGACGTGCCATCCTTCAAAGAAGAAAAGCATCGAAGGAGTAAACATTTAGCAGTTTCAGTAGTCAGATGTACGGAACCCAGCAGCTAAATGAGCAGAAGCTAAGTTTGTCTCCATGAAGTAAGTTGATGTACCTCGTAGTGATTGCACAGTTTAAGTAGTGATCTAAGTATTACTCTGGGATTGGTGGTCTGCTGCACAGTGAACTGGAGAGCTGCGCTCGTGACTTCCCGTGCACACACACTTCCTGAGCACCAGCAAACCCTTCATGTGTCCTGAGCACTGCATCCGCCTGTCTGCGAGGATCGAGTCACCAGCACTCTCAGAGAATGCAGGGAGTGGGGATTATTTGTATTTCATTGATTTGTCTCTGCACTCGAGACAATTTTTTTTGCCATTAACATTTCATTATTTAGGCTGCTTTGTAGAAGTGTAAGAAATACTGCAAGTTATATAAAACTAATGTAAATGCATGAAGCTGTAGCTTCTGCAGTCCAGACCTGTTGAAAAAGGACCTTCCTTCTGCACTCAGCCACACACAGCTTTGGAAAACGTGGTAAAATGTCTTAACTTTTGTGCTATTTGTTCTTGAAAGTAACCATCTCCTGAATGTTCTGCGGGTATTTATGGTCAACAAACTAACATTGACCAAGAAAAGAAGTATTTAAACCGTAGCACTCTCAGTGGGGATTAAATTAGAGAGGATGGTGTGCCTAATTGGCATGAAATTCACCAAGGGCAAGGGATCCTGCAGGGGAATTGGATTAGATGATACTTCGAGGTCCCTTCCAACCCCTAATGATTCTAGGATTTGGGTTCAGGAAATCCCATGGAGAATATAGACTGGGAGGAGAAAGGATTGAGGAGAAGGACTTGGGGGTGGGGGTGAACCAGAAGTTTCCCAGGAGCTGTCAAGTGTGTGCTTGCAGCCCAGAAAGCCAGCTGTGTCCCGGGCTGCATCAAAAGAAGCAGTAACAGTCGGTTGAGAGAGGGAATTATCTCTCTCTACTCTGTACTTGTGAGACCCCATCAGTACTGTCTCCAGTTCTGGAATCCCCAACATCAGAAGGACATAGAGCTCCTGGAAGGTGTCCAGAGGAGAACAACTCACATGAACAGAGGCTCCACCTAGGAGTACAGGATGAACAAGTTGGAGATGTTCAGCCTGGAAGTGAGGAGGCTCCCAGATGACCTCAGAGCAGCTTTCCAGTCTCTGAAGTGGGCTACAGGAAAGCTGAGGGAGGGCTTTTGACACAGGTGCAGAGTGAGAGGACAAGGGTTCAGACTTGAAGAGGGATTGGACATGAGGAACAAATTTTTTCCTGTGAGGGTGCTGAGATGCTGGAACAGGTTGCCCAAGAAAGTAGTGGCTGCCCCCATTCCTGGTAATGTTGAAGTCCAGGTTGGCTGGGGCCCTGAGTAACCTGCTCTAGTGCAGGTGTCCCTGCCTGTGCAAGGGGGTTGGAACTAGATGATCTTTAAGGTTCCTTCCAACCTGGCCATTCTATGATTTTATGATCCTAATTTGTCTGCTAGGCTTGAACTTCTGGCATGACAAATAATACAGCAAAAGCACTGAGACAAAACTGTTAACAGTTTGAGATGCTCATCCTCTATGGAGGATCACAACCTGGAGATTAGGGATGAAAAATGGAACAAACAAAGCAAGAACTTTAGAAGTTTGATGGGAGAAGAGCAATCACCCCTTTAACTCGTCTGGACACAAGATTTATAGTGTTGAAACACAACTGGCAGGAAACTATTCCAGAAAGGAACAGTGCCATTTCAGTCTTGACCTAGAATATTCTTTTCATATCTTAGCTTTGAACCTGTTGGGCAGAGATTGTGATCTCTTCTGCAGTAGAATCAAAATGTAATTACAGAAGCGTCACCAAAGTTAATCTTCCACAAATTATACATCAGTAGGGAGCTGCTGACAGGGTTTGAGGCTGTTAAACAAAAAATATAGCAGTGAGTGCAGCTGTGCTGATGCTCTATTGCCTCTTGTTTTCTGGTTTTAAAACCTTATTTCTAAAATAAGTCATCTATTTAGTATATTTTGGTTCAAGAGTCTATTTGAAAATGCAAACTATTAAATTGTGGTGGGGTTTGTGTGTCCTGTACGGTGTAAGACTTGGCAATGGCCTCATTGCACTTTGCCCCCTTGTGTTGACAGGTTCTTAAGTCCTTTTTTCTTGTGAATCGCAGAACGATTGTCTGTCCCTTACAAACACAAAAGTGGGTCCCTTTGCAGTTTGACTTTCACTTCCAAAAGGAGGCCTCTGCTGAAGCATCTTTTCACTTGCACGTTGTGATTGCAATGGAAATCCCTGAAAGACAACAGAACCCACAATGCTGTGATTTGCAGTTAGTTTTCAAAGTAGAGCTGCATCTCCTAGGATCTGCTTCCCAGCCAGTCACAGTATCACAGTATCACAGTATTACAGTATTACCAAGGTTGGAAGAGACCTCATAGATCATCAAGTCCAACCTGTCACCACAGAGCTCAAGGCTAGATCATGGCACCAAGTGCCA
>VXBP01002915.1:124254-175998 GCA_013400115.1 Rhinopomastus cyanomelas | reverse complement strand
TGTTTGGCTGCTCTCCAGCCACTCCGACCCCAGCCTGTAGCTCTGCATGGGATTGTTGTGGCCAAAGTGCAGCACCCGGCACTTGGACTTATTGAACGCCATCCCGTTGGACTCTGCCCATCTGTCCAGGCGGTCAAGGTCCTGCTGCAGTCAAAGCAAGGAGCAGTGCTGTGACTGTCACTGTTGCTTTCCCCTTCAGATGCCTCTGTGTTTGGAATTGTCAGCTAATGCTGAGATAGTTTCCCTGTGAAGCCACCCCACTGCAGTGCTTCCTCTGAATGCACTACACAAAGGCTGCTGTTGAGACCAACAAAATCACTTTCCATAGTATTTGGTTTGCCTGCAGCAGCTCAACACAATGCAAAACCAAGCCAGACCTTTCTCTGAGCATCAGGTGTGCCTGGCACTGTCCACTGAAGTGACTGAGTCTTCTGCTTGTGAAGGCAGCTGCAGGGAGCTCTGCAGAAGAGCCCTGCAGCTTTGCATCTCTTGGATCTTATCGCAGAATCATAGAATCATTAGGGATTGGAAGGGACCTCGAAGATCATCTAGTCCAATCCCCCTGACACAGCAGGATCACCTAGACCGAGTCACACAGGAGCACATCCAGGCAGGTCTTGAACATCTCCAGTGAAGGAGACTCCACAACCACTCTGGGCAGCCTGGTCCAGTGCTCTGTCTCCCTCCCCATGAGGAAATTCCTTCTGATATTGATGTGGAACCTCCTACGTTCCAGCTTACAACCATCGGCCCTCATCCTATCACTAGATGACACTGAAGAGCCCTGCTCCATGTGGCAGCACAAGATCTTCTGCTGACACAGGAAACATCCAGGCAGCAAGAGGAAACCTGATGGGTAATCATGCAGGGTGCTTGGTTCAGGGACAAAGTTCCTACTACAATATAAATAGACCAGTAGGTATCAGGAAGGGCTGGGCTTGGGCCTTGTAGTGACCTGGGAAAGCTGGAGCTAATAAATGTAGATTGTTTGTTCTGTCTACAAGCAAATCTTTCACCGCTTTCATTAACTCCTAATAACAAAAGGCTGTATGGATCCATGAGCTTGGTCCATTGGTAGATTATAGAATCATAGAATGATTTGTTTAGAAAGGACTTTTAAAGGTCATCTAGTCCAATCCTGCCTGCCAGGAACAGGGATGTCTTCAAGTAGATGAGGTTGCCCAGAGTGACTCACGAAAGAACCCAAGAACTCTGTTTAGAGTTCTTGAGGAGGTAATTTATTCGCTAGCGGGCGCACAGGGCCTTGCCTCTCCAATACATGTCTGTCCAACTAGACCCAAAACCACGATTATAAGCTGTACAAGAATACACATTCAATAGATTAGCCTCACCTCAGTTCTGGGCAAAGTTATGGAACAGCTAGTGCTGAGTGCTATCATGCAACATCTGCGTGACAGCCAAGAGACTAAGCCCAGTCAACATGGATTTATGAGGGGTAGGTCTTGCTTGACCAACCTGATCTCCTGTTATGATCAAGTAACTCGACTGGTCAATGAGAGGAAGGCTGTGGATGTGGTGTACCTGGAATTCCAGTAAAGCATTTGACACAGTCTCCCATGACATACTCCTGGCGAAGACGGCAGCAAGGGGCTTTGACAGGAATATTCTGTGCTGGGTCAGGAACTGGTTGGATGGACGAGCCCAAAGAGTGGTGGTAAATGGTGTCGCATCTAGTTGGTGACCAGTTACTACTGGTGTCCCCCAAGGGTCGGTGTTGGGTCCGGTCCTGTTCAACATCTTCATCGATGATATTGATGATGGGATGGAGTCCCTCATGAGCAAATTGCAGATGACACTAAGCTTGGAGCTCGTGTTGATCTGTAAGAGGGTAGGAGGACCTTTCAGAGGGACCTGGACAGACTGGAGAGATGGGCAGACTCCAACAGGATGAGTATTAACAAGTCTAAGTGTTGGGTTCTGCATTTTGGTTATAACAATCCCAGGCAGAACTGTAGGCTGGGAATGGAACACCCTTATCTTAAGCTGGTCTGCATTCCTTATCTTTATCTCCAACAATAATCTGTAGGGATGGACCCCCACAGTGGATAGAGTTTGGCTTGTTATTCTGCTCAGTCCTGTTTGCCTTCTTGCTGTAATGAGCAATTCTTCTCTAAGTTATGCTTGCCCCACCAGTCAAGATCCCCAATCTAAAATGGCAATCTAAATTAGGAATAATAGTGCTTCAGGAATAATGATAGAAAATCAAAGTAAATAACAGAAAAGTTTGTCTCAAGCTTTGGAAAATTAGTAAAACTTAATACAAGAGCAAAAATGGCACTTGAACTTCGAGGTCCTTCTTAAACCAATAAAAGAAATAGATCAACCACCGTGGCTTCACTTATTTTTCTCTAAAGAGCCAAAAAACATCTATGGTAGAAGATCACTGTCTTCCCTTCATCATTTTGCTGTTCAATTTGTTAAGTCAACCCTTTTGTTTTGGCTCAGGACTATCTAGTTTTCTCTCTGGGTCTTCCTGTGGCACTGCCGTGCAGTCTGCTGTGGATGAGCCGTTTTCATTCCTGAAAACTGTGGTGAACTCAGAGTGTTAAAATTAGCTGTCTGGGGAAAAGTCCTGACAAAACTGATATTCTCAAGTGATTGATCACCCTGCCTGTGATCTCCTTTGAATGGCCACATATTTGTTTTAAGAAGTGACTAAAAAGTTCAGGCATAGCAGTTCTGTGAACTGGTGACAGATCTGTACTGAGACCTTGCTATGGGGCATTCTTGCTAATTAGTCTGATGAGGCTTTTAGCATTCTTTTAGCTGCTACTGGAGATGAGGAGCATTAATCATCAGGCCAAGTTCTTGTTAAAGAGGTAAGGATGACTAATGCACATTCCAAGCTGGGAGAGTCAAACAACGATGACCCGACAACCACCTGAAGACCGAATGCGCTATTTCACTTGTACGTGACTCCGGCCCGACATTCTCAAATAGGGATTTTATTTTAGTAAACTTGATTACTTATTTGACCCCTCCTCATGCCTGAGGGCATGATAGGTCGACTTGAAAGAAGTGAGGGCGAGATCTTGATGTCTTAAAGTCAGCATTTTAGCCTAAATGTGCTTCCAGAGTCTGAATAATGATCAGTAGTTATTAATAGTGAAGTTCATCACTCCTCTAAAAGTTGCGAATAATTGCAATCAGTGCAAAGCGAAGAATTTTACTAATGTGAAGATTTCTCACTGGATTGTGCCATTTATGTAGACGAAAGAAAATCGTGCCTGGAGGAGCTGTGAAAGGTCACCCAATCCATCTTTGTACTCCACTGGTCCATTTATTCTGGCACCTTGCCTGTGGTAGTCATCCGGTCTACCCAACTAATTCCTGATTTTACCAGTTTACACTAATTTAGAAAGGAAGAAAGGAAGAAAGGAAGAAAGGAAGAAAGAAAGAACGAAAGAACGGAAAGGAAGAAAGGAAGGAAGGAGGGAAGGAAGGAAGGAAGGAAGGAAGGAAGGATGGAAGGAAGGAAGGAAGGAAGGAAGGAAGGAAGGAAGGAAGGAAGGAAGGAAAAGAAAGAGAAAGAAAGAGAAAGAGAAAGAGAGAAAGAAAGAGAAAGAAAGAGAGAAAGAGAGAAAGAAAGAGAGAGAGAAAGAGAGAGAGAAAGAAAGAAAGAAAGAAAGAAAGATCTAAATTACCACTCTTTTCATTTCAGAACTGTGATGATTTTTACTCCTATCTCTTGAGATGATAAGTAGCACTTAACTGTGACTTCAACTAAAATCTGTCATAAGGAAAATGCCGTGGGCAAATCTGCTTATATGCTTTACTCCAGCTAGAGAAAACAGAGTGCTTCCAGATCAAGGCACTCAAGACCCTGGAAGGATGAAGAGGGGCACAACTAAAGATAAATATTTCATAAACCCTTTAAAATATTGCTTTTTAGTTTGGGCACTGGGGGGAGGTGGGAGGGAGCGGCAGTGATGTGGGCAGTGCTGCTGGTTAGTTGTACCAAGAAGGGAAACTAATTGCATAAAACAAAATGATTGGAGAAAAATCTGCCTCTAGTGGGTTTGATTTCCACTTCATGTATCATTTAAAACATGTTGCAGTGAGGCTGTTAAATCAGAGCACAGCCTTAAAACAGGACTGAAAATGAGTCAGTGTGCCTTGAGGTTTGGCGAACATACAGTACTCCTGCCTGGGCTTACCGGGTGTGTTTCAGTGGTCCAGCATAAGCCAGATATCCCTAGATATCCCACTTGTCTTCCATCTGCAGCTTCTGAAGGGTAGCAGTCTTCTGTACCAGGTCCAGTTGCATTGCTGCCAGCCCCATGCAGATGTATTGAAAAGCCTAGAGCATCCCAAGTAGCCGTAGACTGAATCCCACGGACTGTGTTCAGCTGTAGCTGTAAACAAGAACTTGTGCTAGCAGAGTGAATAAAAGGCCAGTAAGTGCCACCAAGAGTGTTGAGAGAGCACCTTTGCAAGGCAAGAGACATGGAGACGTCTCACATTTGCGTCATGTCTTGTCAAGATTTGATGATATTTTCAGTAAAGAGAGAACTGATCTCTTGGGTCCCTTCCAATCCCTAACATCCTATGATCCTATGAACTCTGTGGTCTCTGTGTCCTTCTACCTGGTGCAGCAGTTAGGAGACTTCCTGGAAGCTACCAGTTTGTCATCCTTGTCATCTTACTACCAGCTGGGCTGTTTTCCTCTGTCAATGTAATGAAGTTTCCCCTTATCTTTCCAAGGGTGAGGTTTGATTCAGTGTGTTCTGCTTTTTACCTCTCTTATGCTGATCTGGGGGCCGTTTGGATACACAAGGTTGTCGTCTGTAGCTGAGACTGAAACCTTTCTTGTTTCTCTTTCACTTACTTTCTCAGGAAATTGAATAGTGTTTGGGATTGAGACATATTGTTTGAGGGATTCCAGGCTCAATTCAGGTTTTGGTTAACTGCTGCAGCGGTGCCCTGTTTGGTTTGTGGCTGATGGACAACTCAGGGCTGAGCTATCTGCACAACTCCCCATGGGAAACCTCTTGCATGGAAAAGCTCTTGGAGGCCGGGTAGCTTTCACAACCCCCTTTGAATTGCCTGCCTGCCTTACCACAACCCATTTCCAAACCACGTGCTAGTCTGATCCATACACCCTCACTGTACACTGGAGCTTTCTAGGAGCTTTTATCCAGCTAGTGAAAAATTCTGTCTGTATCCTGAGAGGCTTTGAAGAGAAATGCACTTTAGATGATTCTTGTAACGCTTGTACGTACCTGTCTATATGTATCACTCATTTCATAATTGTCAGTGAATCAAGGGTATGATCAAGGGTCATACTAACGCATCTGTATCAAGAAAAGTGGTATTTTTCATTAAATCATGAATTATCTTCAGCCTAGGGTTGCTGGAATCTTCTCCATAACATGATTATCTCAGTGATAAGAAAGTTAAGAAAGTCTTGGAAGAAATTTATCTCATCAAATGCATTGAGAGAGCAAGGAAAAGAAATGAGGTCTCAAGTAATGGCTGGTATGGATTGAAGAAAATAATAGATAACCTTGCCCTTTGCTGAACTCATTTTGGTTTGGATTAGAGTTTGCTTTTCTTGTCAGTCAGGCTGGTAAATGCAGAAGTATTCAGCTACCATTTAAAACACCATTAAAAGATAAGAATGACAGAATATCTCAAGTTCAAAGGGACCCATAAGGATCACAAGATTCCGTTTTTCTTGTGCTGGCTCCTGCTTTTGAATCTCTACGTATATACTACCCCAACGAGTATCCTGTAAATAGGGTGTCAGCTCTCTGGGTATCCCAGGGGGCAAATGCAGTCATGCTCCCAAGGTGAGGCTGCTTAGATTGCAGGTCTGTGATATATAATAGTTTCTGACTGCAAGTGACATAAATGAAAGGGGCTACAACATTTCTGGTAGAATCTGTTGCTCTGTTTTTCTATCCCTTTGTTTTTCTGTAGACACTCAGATTTATGTAACTGCTGATTGAAATTCTTTTCTAGTGCAGTTTGACATCATTGATCTGCTTGTGTTCAGAGACACTAAATAAACCCGTGTGACTGTGGGATGCTTAATACCATCTTATCAAGACTAGAGATTCTGCCTCTGGTAAATTATCTTTATCTTTGGTTTAAGTTTCTGCAGTGGAGAGTAAGTGTCCTTCTACAAATAGAGAGTGCTTGGAAGCAGTGGTTATAAACTGTTGATTCGTGAGCTCACTCCACTGGAGAGGTCTGCTTCCAGAAGTGCAATGTATAATTAATTTTCTTTTCTATAAAAAAGATCATTTTCACTGAAAAAGAATGTGTTTTACACAAACAAGCCAGCTTCTGAGAGCACAATTAAATTACTCAAAAGAAGGGAAAAGGTTCTGAACAGCTCTACAGAATTCCTTCCAACATGTGGTAAATGACGTGTTGGGTTCGGACTGGGTTAGCCGACACACAGCTGTGGGTGCTCCCGGCCTTTGCTCACCCTGTGCTCTACAGCCACGCTCTGCAGTTTGAACATTCCAGACAGCTCTTCTTCCACAAATCCCCAAGACAAGGAAGGAAGAGAATCATAGAATCATTAGGACTGGAAAGGACTGCCAGGATCATCAAGTCCAGCCCTCATCCCTACATCTCCCTAAACCCTAGACTGTGCCCTCAAGAGCTCTAGCTACTAGCTTTTTAGACACGTCCAGGGATGGGGACTCCACCACCTCCTTGGGCAGCCTGTTCCAGTGCCCAACCATTCTCTCAGGAAAGAACTTCTTCCTAGCATCCAATCCAAACCTCCCTGATGCAACTTGAGGACATTTTCCTTCATCCTATCATTAGTAGTTTGGGAGAAGAGACCAGCACCAGCCTCGCTACAATCTCCTTTTAGGTAGATGTAGGGAGCAATAAGGTCTCCTCTCAGCTTCCTCTTCTCTAGCCTAAATAACCCCAGTTCCCTCAGCCGCTCTTCACAGGGTCTGTTTCCCAGCCCTCTCCACTTAAGAGCTCTCAAGTGTATGAGTTTTAGGTGTTTAAGAGGGAGCTGCAATTCTGCTAATCATTTCCAACTTCAGGATCATTGCTAAGATACCCAGACAAGCAAAGAAAATAGTGAAAAAGAGGGACAGACAACCGTGAATTTTTAAAGAAAGATTTTATTAGCACACAGGATGTTTTCACAGACCCCGACACCAATTTCATTCCACAAAAATGTGCTAAGGTAGTCTAAAGGGGCCGATTCTCTTCATGTGATGTTCTGCTGTAAAGGAGAGTTACTCCAGCACATAAAGTGACACAGCTGGTACAGTTCTCCGTAGGATTAGTCCCAAGGACTTTGTCGCAAAAAACCCCAGCTGAAAATACAACAAACACTTTAACTCCTTCCAGATTTTTTTAAAGTGAGCTGCTGAATGCATCTGTGCTCCTCAGCTTTTTTTTTCTTTCCAGAATTACGTATGAGATGTGGGGATGTCACAGGTTTTACAAGCTCAAGTGAAGTAACAGTCACAGCATCCATCATGTGAGACCATCAGTGGAATCAGACTATGACATTAACACAAGGAGAACACAAGGGGTTGGGTGTTAATTACATTTAAACCAGTTAAATAAATGAGACAGAGAGAGAGGGAAATTCTTTGAGGAAATTCTTTTGGACTTCTGTGATTTCAAGTTGAGCCATTTCTCTAAGGTGTTGTTAGGTGTCAGTGCAGGAGCATTTTGAAAGTCTGAATGTGAGCTAACATACAAATCTTAAAAAAAGATTACAAAAATCCAGGCATCTTCCTCTTTCCTCTCTGCTTTCTTGAGTCAATGTTGAAAAGGAAAAAGGAAATAAATCAAATACTGCAGTATAATGTGTGTGAGCCACACACACAAAAAACAGCATAAGATTCAAACAAGGCAAAAGGGCAGATGTGAAGGGTTCTGGCTAAATTATATAATTAAATATTGGCCTCAAGTGAACAGAGGATAAGTGACTTGCAGAAGTCTTCAGTGAATATAGATTATTTTAGTTAGGATCTCCAGGAAAAAAAGAAAAAAAACAACCAAAATCCTGTGTATTTTTAGGAGTTTTTGGTCAATGAAAGGCCTCATTTTGAGTCCCGGGGACAGTTCTCCCTTTAAGAAATGGAGGGACTGGAGGGGGTCCAGAGGAGCAATGAGTTTGGTGAACTAGAGGGAAAGTCTGATGAGGAGAGGCTGAGGCATCTGGGGTGGTTTAGCCTGGAAGAGTCTCAGCAGAGACCTTCTTCCTCTCTACAACTACCTGAAGGCAAGTTCTAGGAAGGTGGGTGTTGGGCTCTCCTCAGGGCACTAGCAACAGGATGAGAAAGCAGAGTCTGAAGCTGCTCCAGAAGAGGGTTAGGTTGGATGTTAGGAAGTCCTTCCTCACGGAGAGGGTGATCAGACCCTGGAATGGACTGCCCAGGGCAGTGGTGGACCCCCCATCCCTGGAGGTGTTTAAGGACAGACTGGCTGTGGCCCTTAGAGCCCTGGTCTAGCTGATTGTGGTGATGTTAGGTAATGGGCTGGATGATCTTAGAGGTCTTCTGCAGCCTCAATAATTCTGTGATTCTCTTTGTTTTTGAGAAAAGCTGTTTCAAAAGATTCTGTCAACCCACAAGTATAATTCACAGTGATGGATAGTTAATGCACAACGCTTAGAAGGAGATACCACGGACAACAAGAAAAACCTAAACGGAGATTTGTATACTCTCACCAACACTTTGCTGTGCTAGAACATTATTAGTCAACTCAGCTGCTAGGACAACATATCTTGGGGCAACACTTCACCTGCCCATTGCACACCATGGCAATAGGTAGGTTAGACAAATGCAAAAGGAATGCAGAAGGAGAGCTGAAAATCCCTAATTCATAAAGGACTTGTAAGAAACAAATTCTTGTTTGCCATGTGGAATGACTCCCACCTTTCCCTGTTGGAGCACTCCAGGCTCTGATTGCAAAGAGGCAGTAAGAACTGCAGAGTCCTTTCAGCTCAGAGCTCAAGGCTGCCGTTTGAGAAACCATTTGGGAATAACCTTTTCTCACTTTGATCCTTCAGAATCCTTTCTATCTTTTTCTATTTGATCTGCCTCAGCTCTGTATTTTTTTTTCTTATAGGTGCTTAGGAACACATGAAGTGATGAATCATTTACCAAACATCTGACTCGATTCTTAACTCCACTAGTTTCTTAGTATTTGTCGATGGAGGTGATCTGCTCCAGCCTATCCAAACGTAAAATGCAAAAGACATTTCCTTCTGAAGACTGAGCTGCCAGATACTGAAATAAGGCCAAAAAAATAGAGATTTATGGATCAGCACTAGACCCATCCTCAGAAATAACTGACAGCCAATTTTCTGCCTGATGACATATCAATATTATCATTAGCACAACTGTTGGCACAAGGCATCAACACAAGTTGTAGTCATGTTGTTGTCTGAATATGGTTTTGATCACATGGAGGTCACTGATAAGCTTTCACTTGCTTCCACACTATCTGATTCAGGCTATTAAAAAGAGTGAGTAAGCTGTTTGATTTGGCTTAATTTAATCTAACTTAAGAAAACCAGAAGTTAAACATCATATCTAAGTTGCATGTCTGTGTTTCCAGGGTAAAGAATGACTGGATGCATCTCTAGTGTGCTTCATTTAATTTTGAACTTAGTGTCTGGGACAGGTGGAAGGAGTCATGCAGTTCTTCTTCCTTTGACTACAGCAAAGCCTCAATCACTGTCTTCATAGATCCATGGAATCATAGAATGGCCAGGGATGGAAGGCCATTCATCAAGGTCATCTAGTTCTAATCCCCTGGCATAGACAGGGACACTTGCACTAGATGAGATTACTCAGGGCCCCAGCCAACCTGGCTTTCAACACTTTCAGGGATGGGGCAGCCACTACTTTCTTGGGCAACCTGTTCCAGCATCTCAGCACCCTCACAGGAAACAATTTGTTCCTCGTGTCCAACCTCAATACCCTTTCTTCAAGTCTATAACCCTTTCCCCTTGTCCTCTAGCTATGCACCTGTGTCAAAAGCCCTCCCCCAGCTTTCCTGTGGTCCTCTTCAGAGATTGGAAAGCTGCTAGAAGGTCACCTGGGAGCCTCCTCTTCTCCAGGCTGAACAACCCCAACTTGCTCAGCCTGGCCTCGTAGGGCAGGTGCTCCAGCCTTCTGATCATTTGAGTTGCTCTCCTCTGGACACATTCCAGGAGCTCTGTGTCCTTCTGATGTTGGGGACTCCAGAACTGGACACAGTCCTCCAGGTGAGGTCTCACAAGTGCAGAGAAGAGGGAGAGAATCACCTCCCTTGATTGATTATCTTAACTTGCTGTCTAAGTTTTGGATGACTGAAGATGGATCATTTCTGTTGAATACAAATCCCATCCCAACAGCATCTCAGCCACATCATTGTAGCAGCACCTTTCTTCAGACAGCAGAACAGATAGAGAAATTGCTTTCATATTGGTTTTGGCTTAGTCAAGACACAAGATATTAGCAGGAAGAGTACAATGTGGCAGAAAGAAAAAGCAATCAGTAGTAAGATTAATGTTATGGGGTTTTTTTACTTACAAACCTGAAGATCATCAGCTCATCTGTTTCTTGGCTGCTAGTGGTAGCACTTACTTAAAGTAACGATACTTGTGATGATACATCGTGTAGACTTCCATCAGCACCTCTCACAGCCATTACACTTAGTAAGCACTACAACACAAAGAGAAGATTGGTAATAGGTCAGGTTAGTAACGTTTGTGTCTCTAATTAACAGCAGAATGGTTGCCAAGCTCTGCAAATGGAGTTGGCACCAAATGGATCTCTCCATCTCCCACCAATTATTTTATTAGCAGATACAGGTAGCATAATGCATTTCCCTGCACTCTGCAGTCACGGTAAAGGCCAGAGTAAAAAAGGAAAAGACTGAAAAGGGATTTTAGAGCTTGGCTTTGAATCGGAGAGCTTATCAGTTTGTCTGCTGGGCATATGCCAAAGTGAAGTGCTGTGATCAAGAGGTGATGCCTGAGGGCCTTCTCTCATAGATGTATAGATTCAAGGACCAATCCTTGAAATACAATTATTAATGCTTGATACGGGACAAGTCCTCCCTTAGCGCCAAAATGAACATCAGTTGGAGACAAGTGGGAGTGGGAAGGAGAGTGGTTCAGCATGGAGTTGTGGGATGGTGGGGGCTGCAATGCCAGAATTATTACAGTCTGCCTTCCTCTCTCAATCAAGCCCTAAGAGGTCTGGTGCAAAAGGTAAACTGCCAATATGGGCAGAGAGAAATTGTCTATATAGCAGAGAAAAGTAAACATTGCATTTTCTTCAATACAGTATTTTTAATTTGTAAAACACATATGCTCATCACTAGACCTGCTTGACTTCAGACACAGCGACTGTCCAGTCCACTCCTCCCCAGCACAAGCCCGTGTCAGTACTGACATGTCTTTAAATTCCTGCCTTGTAGTTTTCCTCTCAGTAGACATCACTTACAAAGGCTCCCCAATAAAAAAAAAATCCATTAAGGCCTCTGCTCAATACTCTAAAAATTGACCTATACGTTTTTATTCCGGTTTTTAGACCAGTGCAACGGTAAATTAGAGCTTTCCAAGTATAACATTCTTCACCTAAGTCTCAAGGGATCAAACTACTTCATACGTGATCAAAATTTAGGACTATTTTTTCCAGGGTGCATCTGATTTTTGATCTAATCTGCAGAGAGAGCAGGCTTTTAGGAATGATGCAAGCTGACAATTGATGTCTGGCTTATTGACATTTAGAAGGGTAAGAGTTTGCTGCGAGCTTGTCCAGAAGAAGTTTCCGAAGCCTCAGTGTACACATCACCCAAAGCTCTTGCTGAAGGCCAGTCTTCAAATGTCACTGGTGGAACATAAACAGATGAAAGGTTATCCTAATTAAAGCTGCAATGGGATAGTTCAAGGTCACTAAAAATGTGGACAAGAAATATTATAAAAGTAGTCAAAATCTTTGGTAAAAAAGAGGAAGTTTTTGTTTCTGGTCTGGTTTGTTCTTAATTGGGAAACAAGGAATTTAAGACCTTTTTTTTCAAGCACATTACCCTAAATTTGTATTAAAGTACTTTTCAGACAGATATTTCTAAGCTACTGAAGAGTCAAAATACTTTTCCTTGTAGAAAAGGAGCTTCCATTCTGGAAATTGTTGACAGGTCTTGTAGTGTTTGGCATTACGGGCAGCACCAGAAGAGGCTACATGAAAAGGCTGTGTGATGGATGAGGACAGTGCCAAGAAGAGGACTGACACCCTCCCTCTTTATTCACTGCTGTGTTGGATCCCTGCTCAGTGCTGAAATAAATTCTTACTACTGTGTATAAAGGCTCATCTGCCTCATCATTCCCATCTCGTCACGAGAACTCCCTTTTTCAGTCTCCAGCAAGCCATGTGAATGAAGCTGTTCTAGCACCCTGTTATGAGGGTACTGTGCAGGAGTTCTGCCGGCTTGAAAAGACAGTGGCTGTCCTACGATCTAAAGAGGCCTGGCCTGAACAACAAAGCAGCACTGGGGCAGATTCAGCCTTGGTGAGTGCATCAGCTCCCTGAGATCCCCCTGAGGACAGCAATGCTTGGCTGCTTTTTTCCACGTGTCTCATGCAGTGGAGTGAGGAAACATCCTATTGTCTTTTTTTAATGCATCTCACATTATGCAGATCTATACGAATCACCACACTGTGTGTGAGCTGCATGGTGATAGCAGGCTGCCTGCGGAGGTGGTGGAGCAACCATCCCTGGAGGTGTTTGAAAAATGAGTAGATAGAGCAAGTGAGGCTGTGGTCTAGGGTCTAGAGAGATGTTTGGGTCAAGGTTGGACCTGGTCATCGTGGAGGTCCTTTCCAGCCATGATGATTCTATGATTCTGTGAGAGACAGCTTTACACAGCAGTCTTTCCCCTCTTCCACAAAGCTGTTTCCAAAGGAGATTCTGGAGCTTCCACCAAACTCAGTTCACTGTCACCAAAAGGTTGCCATTGTAAGAACCGAAGTTTTCCTTGTCATCGGGTTACCCTGGTGTTAGCTCTGCACAGGCCAGAGTACAACATAAAAAGCTCACAGGGTGGTGCCCAGTAGCACAAAACAGGAGCTCAAAAAGGAGATGGAGAAGACTCAACACTCGCTGCTGCTCCGAGAGTTTTCACACCAGGGTATTTCCTGTTGAATTCCCAGCATGAGTGATGGGTGCAGCAAACACATCCACAGGAATTAGAAATGTGAATACATGTAGCTTTCCATTTGTGTGCTGTGGTTACCTGAAAAACAGCCGTTAGAATAAGAAGCATGTCAGCAGTGCATAGATTAATTAATTCCCCACTACTACACCCCGTAATGTCAGCAGCACATTTTTTCTAAACTACAGCCATTTTCCCCGAGGAGAGTAAATGGTAGAACATTGCTCTGTGAGGGTTTGAGGGAAGGATGCAAGTATCTGTACAGTTTCTGCTGGTATTTTAGCTCTTGAATGCATTGCTCAACGAATAGCCTACCAGAGTCTGGAACAGATTACAACAAACTATCCCAAAACAGAATTCCTAAAATGACCCAAATTCAGACTCTAAAAATCTACACATTCCATCTTAGAGCCCTGGCTATGTTCTCGAGAGCATGTTGTTGTGACAGGGCAGCAGTTCCCAGTCTTCAGTTAGCTCTTTTAAACAGTCCCACAGCATCACCAAAGGCAGGGAGTGCTCAGCAGAGGCAGAGGCAAACCGCCGCTCCGTGGAGCCACCCAGGACCTTCCATTCTCTGAGTCTTCTGAAAAGCTGCTTACTCACAAAATTCTGCTTTGTCTGTGGGGCTGGGAAAGCATGAATATTGCAGTTTTGTAGACAACTTGCTTTGAAGATACCAGAATCATAGAATCATTAGGGAATGGAAGGGTCCTCAAAAGATCATCTAGTCCAATCCCCCTGCCAGAGCAGGATCACTGCAATCTGAATCCAGAACTTTGCCTTCCTGCCAAAAGCTCCACCTTCATCCTCACCCCCAAAACTCAGACTTCCTTCAGAGCTGGCAGCTATATTTGTATAGACCTCTCTGTATCCTGCTGCAGATAAGGGATCCGCGGCGCTTTTTTTGCCAAATATAGGTTGGCTGCCCACACACGGACAAAACATTTGGAGACGTGACGTAGGAGTAAGTACAGGAAGGTGCTTCTGAAGACTATGAAATTATGACAGGAAAATATTGCCAATCAGCCTGCCCATAGGACTTGGTGCATGTGTTGAACCAGATAGCCCACAATTAAGGTAAACTGTTCATCTGTTAGCTTTTGGTTAATTTGAAGATAGTGTAAGTTAAACAGAAGGAATTCTGGATTATCCAAAAGCTGCTGATCTCACAACAAATGTGAGAGAGCAGCCCTGCAGCTCTTATTTAGTAAAAAAAAAAAAAGAGCTAGAGATGTTACATGGGTGACAAGTGCAGAAATGAGTGCACAGGTGGTTTGCAGCATCACCTCTCTGTTGATCTTGCTGTGAGTCCGAGTTAGGGCAGAGCATTCCCATTACTCACAGTTTTATCTGGCTTCCTGTGTGTCTGTGTCCAGAGCTTTCTCACAAGTTAGTCCAAAAATGTTTACAGTTACCTGAGAAGAACAAACCAGCTCCATCCCTCTGGAACTCTGACTTTCTTTCTTCATTAACTGTGAGAAGGGTTTAGGGTCTGACTGCAAACATGCCAAAAGCGCTGGCTAGCCTCCAGCTAATACCAAAAGGATCTAGATAAGCATAGAAAAATCCACTTCAAAACACTCACTGCTACTGTCTCTGTGAATCTCTTCAGAGGAAGGAAAATCCTTCCATAATCCCCTCCTGAATTGGAATGGCAATTATTTCGTACTTTATATGGAAAAGCCAGACGTACACCGAGGGGAAGAAACATCCCTTTTTCAAAACAGTGCTGCTTTCCTGTCCTTTCTCCTGTCAGCTCAGAACACGTTAGACTGTAGGAGAGCACTGCAGGGAGGTCTATAGTGCTCTTCAAATCTGGGAATAAAAGGGATCAGTGAAATGGCAGAATAATGAACATTATCTGTATTTAATTTGGCAAGTCTAACATCTTAATTGATAAATTAATTTCTCCTTCAATGGTATTTATGAGGAAACATTTCTTCTGCAGCTGCTCAAAGCAGCCACCTACACAACTTCAGCTCAATTAATGTCGTGAACAAAACTACTCCGTTTTCCCACAGCAGGTTAGTAACACAGCTTGGTATTGAGGGTACCTGGAATCACGGAATCATTAGGGATTGGAAGGGACCCCGAACGATCCTCTAGTCCAATCCCCCTGCCACAGCAGGATCACTTCACTGGAGAAGTTATGGAATCAGAATCACTCAGGGTTGGAAGGGACCACCTGATCATCCAGCTCCAACCTGACCTTTCCTGTATAACTCTGCATCACGTTGCTCGCGACTTTGCTAGACCCACATCGGTTGCTGCCAGGTGATACTTCCAGATGATGTTATTGGAATGTTTCATTCAAAACAGTTCAGTCAATTACGAAATTAGGATAGCGAAGGAATATTTATGTCCTACACTCAACATTTTATAGCAGGATTGTTCTAGGAATTGCTTTGAATAAAGACTTAAGTTGGCAGAAATCTTTCAGTACTTGAGCAGATTTGCCTGCAAGGTTGATGGGATGGGTCTGGTATAACTGGTTATGTGCTACAGCAGTGGCAGGTGATTTCTTACAGCTCTTTTCTTCCACAAAAGGCTGGGCTGCCAGGCAGATAAGTGTGTAGTTTACAGAATGATCTTTTTTCTCAATAAGAGTAATTTTGGTGCCCAAAACCATGTTCTGTGACTATTCATGATGTTTTCATTTTGCAGTGAGGTGACACTCCCTGTGCTGGTGAAACGAGGGTGGTCCAGATGGACTTCTAGAGCAATAGCTGCTACACTCATGCCAGTTGTTTGGTTTGCAGCAGCTTTCCTTTTCTCAGGGACACCACAGGGTTCCAGCCCAGCATTTCTAGCTGAGAAGTCTAACATCATTGCTAAGCAACCCAAGTTTACCTGATAAACACTTACATATGAAACTGGTCAACATGAAAAAAAATCACAGGGTGTGCTGATGGCACTTACTGCAGCCTACTCCGAGGCTCTTAGAGCCTCTCTCATCAGTCAGCCCACACTGGTCTTCTGGAGAAAGGAACTGTGCTCCCCATGGCCAGTTCATACAATTGCTCAAAGATAAAATCATGGTAGTTACCCTTACTTGGATACCAAGCATCCTTACAGGTCTCATGTCTTTCTATAGCAGCTCTGGGAGGCAGCTGTAGCTACAGGTCCAAACCTAGCTCTGGTCTGCTCACTCATGAGCCTTGCCAGCCCTCAAGATGTCCCCTATTCGTTTTTCTCTACTTGTGCCCAGGCTGTGCAGAGTGTGCCCTGCAGGCAAGGCTGGCTTGCTGGGCAGCTGCCATGCAGGACGACACCGGGAAGAGGGAAGAGCAAAGGCAGCTCATCACTGGCTTCACACTGAGGACATCTGCTTGGAACCCTTCCTAATCATCAGAACCTGGCAAGGACCTTTGCCTCTTCCTCACTCACAATGGCTCTGCACAAACAAGTGTCTACAGCCTTTCACATCCCCTGTTCCTGTCCGTGAGCATTTGCAGAGGTGGAGAGCATCCTCTTACGGTGATGTTTTGTGCTGTTAAGAACCAACATCTAGCATAGCGTAGACACTGTTTCAAAAGTGCTCCTCATCCTTGACTGTCCCTGACAGAGCCATCAGAACCGTCCTGGCTGGTCTGACCTCTCTACAGCACCTCTCTACAGCACCTCTCTACAGCACCTTTCTATAGCACCTCTCTACAGCGTGAGAGCAGTACTAAGCCTGTCCCCATGCACTGGCTAGTGCAGAAGGTGTCTTTCTTAGAGAAGCTTTCCCCACAGAAGATGAGCACCAAATGAGATGCTGGATCCTTCCAAAGGAAAGGCCACTGCATATATCTGAAGTACTGTGTGGAAGACAAATTAGTCTCTAACAAATTCCATGCCAGAGGAAAAAGTTATTCACATGGTTCTTCAGGCAGTACTGCTCTTGCCTAATCACTGGTGCTTTTAGTGTCTTCACCTGCTATTTCTGTAGCCTACTCTACCTTGATTTATGTGGGATACTGACACTGCTTTCAGCTGGCTGCTCATTATGGTAACCATTATTCTAGCCATGTCCAGTGCAGAAAATGTATTGATTCAAAGTCCAGTTGTTCCATTACACCAAGGGCTGTTTGTTCCACAAACGTCTCCATTCAGATGCACTTAATGACCACCCTGTCATACGGCTGGTATTTGCAGAGCTCTCAGAGCCACAGCACCACGCTTAGATTCCAACCCAATTAATTGCAGGAAGCAAAGAACATGCATTAGACGGGATTGTAAGTGTAAGCAGAAGTTGGACACTAATTGTTTAACAGGTCTCCACAATCCCTTGTTAGAGGGACCAGCAGATGTTAAAACAGCTCTTTACTTAATATTGATTTGTTTTCCAGCTGGTTGTTACTTAACTGCATCTTCTGATACAGCAGTGAATCACCAATATATTATTTATGAAAGCAGGAGGCATTTAAGTTATATTTAGAATGTAAGTGTATCTTACTAGAAATATAATATTTAGCAGCTCGTGCAAGGAATACAGGGAAGAGCAATTACTGCTTATGAGCCTGATTTGTGCAAGGTGAAAAACAGGGTAGTCATTTATACGCTTGTGTAGAGAGCCTAAAACACTGCCAGAGAGAAAAGGAAAGGCATTACCTTGTCTGTGTTGGTGTTTATGACCACAGAAAGAGCACATATTAATATTGATTTTGTTTATAAGTGACCAGTAATGAGATGAGGTCTCCCTGATTTGTAGAAGAACTGAAGAACTTGGGTACATGGTGAATTTTGCAATGTTAAGTTGATTTACAGGAAAGTCTAAGCAATTTTAGACTTTTCTGTATGTGGTGGGTATCTCTGGACACCAGGTGACAACCAGTCATTCTCTTCCTCCCCTCTTAAGGGGAAAGAAAATGTAATGAAAGGCGCTCGGGTAACGAAAGAACAGAGAGATCACTCAGCATTTACTATCTTGGGCACAGCAGTCTCAACTTGAGAGAATTTTTAGTCAGATCAGAGTAGCTTGAGGAATAAATACAAATCCTACAATGTCTTCCTTCAGGTCCTCCCTTCTTCTCAGGCTCAGCTTTACTCCTGGTTATCACCACCTTCTTCCCATGAGCAGCACAGGGGGATGGGGAATGGGGATTACAGTTGGTTCCTAACACATTTTCTCTGCCACTCTTTCTCCTCAAGGGGACAACTCCTAATGCTTTTCCCCTGCTCCAGCATGGGGTTCTCCCATGGAAGACAGTGTTCCAGGAAATTCTCAGTAAGTCCTTCCTATCAGCTACAGTTCTCCACAAGCTACTCCACCAGTGAGGGTTCCCCATGGGTTCTGCCAACAAATCTGCTCCAGCATGAGTTCCTCCCCTCTCCTCTCCCTCTCCTCTCCCTCTCCTCGCTGGTCCACAGACCCTGGGAAATATTAGTTTTGCGATGCCTGTTCTCATATTTTAGGTGTGCTTGATGGAGCTGATGGTACTGAACAAACTGCTGATCTTTCATCTTTGGTTCACTGGTTCAAGCCCACAATGAATTACTGAGTAAAGTGAGGGGTTTTTCAGGTCAGGCCACGTTGCATAACGACAAAAGTTGCCTGTGTCAGAATCTCGGATATGAGCTGTGTCTAGCTAGAGCAAACACAGACTGCTCTTATGGACTTTGTCTTCTGTTTACTGGGCCAGACTGAGGCCCCGTGCTCCATCCAGGAAAAGAGTTAGAAATGGAGTTTAATGAGAAGACAGACTACTCTGATCTGGTTTGTAACCCATGCTTTTTCCTTCTCAGACCACTGTGTTGGCTCCATTCCCACATGTTTTATCCCTTCCCTTATTAAGTGCCACAGAATCCCGGAACGCCTTCCTCCCACATCCCACCACGAGAGCCATCCCCCAGGGCAGGGATCTGCCTTGTGCAGCCACCTCCAGAGACTCAGGAGCTGCATCTTACCCAGCCTGTGTGGTTGATGCTCTCCTGGGACAGAGTGGGTAGTGAGGCAGGGTATCATTGATCTTCCCCAGCCTCCATAATTTTTCTCATGGTCTTCTCAGAGGCAGAATTTTTGTTCAAGCTGTAGAGAAGGGAGAAACACACAAATCTGCTCATTTAATCTCAAATGTACTGACGTGCCAGCCCTTAGGAACAATAGTTCAGGAAAAGCAGGAACTTAGAAAAAAAACACTACTACTGAATAATGTTTTCAGACCCTCACTTCTCTAAATTTCATAAATACTGCAGCAGAGGTATCATTTGTCTTTTGGCTTTCCTTTTGTGCCACAAACGCCTGAGGCTAAAAGCACAGGACTTACTGAGCATCTCATAGCAGCAGCATCTTATAGCAAACAAGTGTGAATAAGAGCTCCCCCAGACTGGGGTTCCAGCTATTTAAATTGATTTTCTTTAAATCTGTTTTACTTTTCTAAATGACTTTGACATACATGTTGTTTATTCTTTGATTTAAAGCCTTGTTCCCCTAGATTAAGTATTAGCAAGCTAAGAAATGAAGGATTCTTCTTTCTTCCAAGCTGCACTGGAAGACATCTCAGAAACAAAATGTTTAATTTAAATGCCACACATTTGTAAGGGATCCTACAACTTTATGCTAAAAGCAATACACCTCAATGCAAGAAGAATATTGAGAGCTGCAAAGGGTCCAAAGAAGGGCAACGAAGCTGGTGAAGGAGCTAGAGGACAGGTCTGGTGAGGAGAGGCTGAGAGAGATGAAATCTGGAGAAAAGGAGGTTGAGGGGAGACCTTATTGTTCTCTACAACTACCTGAAAGGAGGCTGTAGAGAGATGGGGCTCAGTCTCTCCTCCCAAGTCACTACTGACAGAACAAGAGGAAATGGTCTCAGGTTGTGCCAGGGGAGGCTTAGATTAGACATTGGGGAAAATGTATTTGCTGAAAGAGTGGATTGGATTGGAAAAAGCTGCCCGGTGAAAGGGGTGGAGTTGCCATCCCTGGAGGGGTTCAAAAAACATGTAGATGCGGCACTAGGAGACAGGGTTTAGTGGGCAGGGTGGAGTTGGGTATTTTTCATAAAATAAAGTAAATATTAAGAAAAATATTATTAATGAGGATGTCAAACATTTTATTATTTGCCCAAGACTGAGACTAGGGTGGTCTGCTCTTGTAAAATATTGACTTAAGACAAGCTCTTCTTCTCCAGTTGTTTGTAATTTCCCCTGTGTTTTAAGTGCTATTACAAGTCAACATACACACTGGAGAAAGCTTATTAGATGGTTCCTTTTTGGTGGTTTTAATTGCTTATGCTTTTAGGCTTCTTGATTGAAAAATAAAAGAAAGGAAAAGAAAACAAAATACCTTCACATTTTTCAGCAGACTGCTGGAATGGAACCTCTCACTTTCACTCTTTGATCAGCTCAGTCTTCCCTCTCACTTGCGGAGTGATGTTGAGCTCGGCTTGTTAAAATTGACTCTATGTTCTCTCTGTTATTACAAACCATTTCCCCACCATCTACTCAGATGTTCTGAAAGTTAATGGGGTTCAGAATTATTCTAATATTGTAGAAACAATTAATATATATAATATAATGAATATTATACAGAATATTAATTTGTGTGGTTCTCTGTGTGGATAGAAGTGCAGTAACACACTGATGTTTTCAGTCTGGACACAGTTCTGTTTGCACACAGCAGACATAATGAAGGCATGCTTGCTTGCCCAATATTCTGCTAAAAGTTTGTCCTGTGATCAGTATCTCCTCATCTCTTCATGCTTTGAAGTGGTACTTGAGTAAAATTCATTGGCTGGAGGAAAGGTGGGTGCTGCAGGCAGGACACCAAGCATCTTGATATTAAGAACAGAGGAAGAAGAAGCAGAGCGCTGAGATTGATTTACCAAACAGATGTCCTGAGCCTTTTACGGTTCCTAGCTCAGAGACATGGGCTCATCATTTTAAAGCTATAACCATCAATATATGTTTATGTACATATGTTTATGCATACACAAAGCTATTTGAATATATATGTTTATAGATGTGTATTTATATGTATGATTATAGACATGCTTAATATATATTTATATACAAAGCTGTAAATATGAGTTAGTAGATATAATATGAAAATACAGGACTAATATTACATTGCAAGAATATTCCAGATTAACATCTAGAAATAGATTACTTTGCACTATTACTAAGCTTTTTTCTAGAAGCAAAAATATGCAGTGCCTTGGTTTGTGTTAAAGCAGAACGAATTCTTTTCAGTGGCCTTGCTTTTCAGCTCAGACTCTTCTAAGTAACTGCACTTCCTGCATTTAACAGCGGATCTGTGCAGATGGTGTCTGCTCCTACAATGGAGAGCACTTGATGTTTACAGTGACTCACAAGGACTGCTGTGCAGAAAGGATCCTGCTTAGATTTGCTCCTGTGAAGACTCTGGTCGCTGCTAAACCTCTTGTGGCACACTGGGGTGCAGTAAGGAAGAGGCTGCACCTGCGGGCAGAAGTGGACAGGACAGGGGATCCTACACTGGCCAACAGAATATTCTCTCTCATATATATTAGATTTGGTGTAAAACTCAGGGACCACAAGTGTCAAGCTCTCTTCTTCAATGGCCAGTGACTGAGGACAACTCTCTCTGTCCTGCCTCAATAACAGTTCCTGCATTCCTGACTCCAGTTGCGGATGCTAGCACCTGATTCTGCATCTGCATCTGACTGGTCTATAGTTTCCTGGAACTTCTTTCTTGCCCTTTTTGAAGACTGGAGTGACATTGGCTCTCCTCCAGTCCTCAGTTCCACAAAGACAAGTGCAGAGTCCTGCATCTGGGGAGGAATAACAAATTCCACCAGTACAGGCTGAGAGGTGATCTACTGGAAAGCAGTCCTGTGGAGAGGGACCTGGGGGTCCTGGTGGACAACAGATTAACCATGGCACAGCAATGTGCCCTGGTGGCCAAGAAGGCCAATGGGATCCTGGGGTGTATTAGGAGGAGTGTGTCCAGCAGATCGAGAAAGGTTCTTCTCCCCCTCTACTCTGCCCTGGTGAGGCCTCATCTTGAGGACTGTGTTCAGTTTTGGGCCCCTCAGTTTAAGAGGGACAAGGATCTACTGGAGAGGGTCCAGCGGAGGCCTACGAGGATGATTAGGGGACAGGAGGGCATGGCTTATGAGGAGAGGCTGAGGGACTTGGGGCTTTTTAGTCTGGAGAAGACTTAGGGGAGATTTGATCAATGTTTATAAGTTCCTGAAGGCTAGCCAGGACGGGGGGGGACAGGCTCTTTTCACTTGCTCCCTGTGATAGGACAAGGAGCAATGGGTGTAAGTTGCAGCAGAGGAGGTTCTGCCTCAACACAAGGGGGAACTTCTTTACTGTGAGGGTCACGGAGCACTGGAACAGACTCCCCAGGGAGGTGGTGGAGTCTCCTTCTCTGGGGACTTTCAAGGCCCGCCTGGATGCGTTCCTCTGTGATCTGTGTTAGATAGTTTTGTCCTGCTCTGGCAGGGGGGTTGGACTCGATGATCTCTTGGGTCCCTTCCAATCCCTAACATCCTATGATCCTATGATCTCTCTGCTGCTGCGGCCAGCCTGGGACTTCCCGGTGCCTGTCCACAGTGACCTCATTGCCAGGGGGCAGGGATGTAGTGAGGTGGGTTGGTAAAAGTTTTACATACTTTTATATACATATAGTTGTTATGGTGATTCATTTCATTAAAGCTGCTTTGTTTTCTTTTACAACTCATACGTATCTCTTATCTCCTTTCTCTTCCCTTTCCAGGAGGGAGAAGGGCTAACACAGAGAGTCTGACATTTGTTTAGTGGCCGGCCCAGCCTTAAACCATGATGTGCAGCTTCAGGCTGAGGGTGATGTTTAAGCCACTAGTTCCCTGTTTTGTAAGAAAGTGAGCCTGACTTTTACCTCACACTCCCTCACACATTTTCATACAGCACAGGAAACAGTTGGCTGCAGAGAGGTTTGTGGTGTCACACAACAAACTGAAATGCAGTTACAAACGAGGAATGTTTCCCTTCTCTCTCTGGAGTTAGGAGGATTACAGGCAGCCAGTCCTGAATGCTTCACTCTCCTTTGAGCTTTGACAATCTTTCTTCTAGGATACAAATAGACACAATAAAAAACATGCTTTAGCTGAGTAACAGTTACAGATTGTGTCCTTCACAGAACCACAGACTTAACTGAGCTGAAACAGACCTCCAAGATCATCCAGCCCAGCCCATGACCTAACGTCACCACAATCAGCCAGACCAGGGCACTAAGGGCCACAGCCAGTCTGTCCTTAAACACCTCCAGGGACAGGGCCTCCATCAATTCCCTGGGCAGCCCATTCCAGGGTCTGACCACACTTCCATGAGGAAGGGCTTCCTAACATCCAACGTAACCTTCTCCTGGCAGCTTCAGGCCCTGCCCTCTCATCCTGGCACTTGTTGCCTGGGAGAAATGCCCAACCCTCACCTGACTACAACCTCCCTTCAGGGAGTTGGAGAGAGGGAGAAGGTCCCCCCTGCATAGCCATGACAGAGGAGATGTTCTGTATATCAACTAGGAAAAAAACCGTGTTAGAAAACCCACCCAGGGGAGCTTTTCCAGATCAATTTCACACATAAATCTTGTTTCCATTATTAGGCAGTGTGAGACCAAACCTTGCTACTGTTCTGTATCATTCTACATTATCTAAGTAGCCTCCCACTCAAACCCTGCACCAAAAAGACAAGACAGAAAAGTGACAGCTCACTGAAATGCAGGGCTATTAACCCTTCCTGAACATGCATCCATCACACGAATCAGCATGACCCGTGTCTGGTACTGCATGCTTTAATTTGGATGGACCATGCTGGGCTCTGTCTTTCACTACATCTCTACCCAGCTACCCGATAAAATAACCTAATAAACTAAAACAAGATTATATGGTAACTGTAGATGCATAGCCTGAACATCTCATTCCTACAGGATTTTTCCATTAAACCTGTTGTGCCTCTCTCATTAATCTTATGGAAGATTGCTCAGCAATGAAGAAAGGATGTAATCTGCCCCTGACATATTTCTTCAGACTCTTCAGGCTGAGATATTTGTTTTCAAAAGGTTTGTTCTTACATATTTCTTCTGTTTACTTAAATCAGAAACAAACTGAGGGAAAACAGGCCTTTATAAAAAAAGTGCTGTTATTAAAGTGCAGTAAAGACAGTGCAAGTGTTTTTCATGCATTCTCAATCACGTTTCTTTAAAGTTTGAATCTCAAAGCTTAGAACCTCCCATTCTGTGTGTTGGTAACGTTTTGGATGCCAGAAGGACCAGCTCCTTTGTGTTATCTGTACTTGCTGGCAATGAGACAACCCTCAAACTTCAGGCTTTCAGTTGCCTGGCTCTTTAACATCTGAAGCCCTAAGCTGGGAAGAAGACGGAACAAAGTAGAATCTATTGATTCACAATGCCAAGAGTTAATTTGCTTAAAATAGCCACAAGATGAGAAATACCCAATGTCTCAAGTGAATGCTTCTCTGTATGCCTGACACTCTTTCTGAGTAGATGGGAGACTTTTCCTTGCCTCTCAGAAGAGTGCCCCAAGCAGCAGAGGTAGTAGAGTGTTCTGCAACAGGGCTCCTCTGCAAGACTGTTTAACCTGCAAGGGATCATTAATAACCATCTGGTATATGTTGAAGAGTTGAAGTAAAACTGAGCTTCGCTCCCCAGCCTGTTGATAAGGAAATTTGGACAGAAATGGGATAAACCTGTGATATGCATGTTGATCCAATCTTTATACAATCTGAAATCCCTGTGGATCCATTAGCTGCAAGCATCCCCCTTTACAGATGAACAGTGTGATCAGAGCAGGGAATGACAGTCGTGTTTCCACTGAATAGTCCATTGAGCTGCTGATTATTTAATGCAAAATGGAACAGCTTCTACCAGAAGTTTGGTTGCTGGATATCCTACAAGGAAGGGGGAGACAGGGATTCAAGAGCTGTCAGGCAGAGGAGGTAAATAGACAGCACATTTTTGGATGAGTACTCAAGCTGAAGACAGGAGAGAAGACATCTCTTTCTCTTCTAGCTGTATTCTTGTGCAAACCCGATCTGTTCATGTTTTAAATTGTCCCTTCATCCAAACATAAGAAACCTGCAGTGTCTACGAATCCTAGCAGGATTTGTCTAATTGCAGGGCGTGAGAAAGATACTTTTAGCTCTTGCCAGGAAAGATCTGTAGGTATAAGGAAACGTACTGTCAAAACCTTAGGTAATCAGCAAGCTTGGACATAACCAGGATGTGGCATTAGCTCAGTGAAAATCATTAAGAACCAGATGTTCTACTTAGTGGATGTTTTTACCAGACATTTTCTTTAGTTTTGCTGTCCTCCAAAATGCAAACTTTGAAATAAAATAGGGGAATGTTGTTCACTCCTACAAGGTTATCGTGAAGTATTGAGATGCTTCCCAGTGGTAAAATTCCTTATGGAATTTCATAAATGCATATAATCAATACAAATAAATAAAGTGAGTCCCCATAGAAAGCAGGTCCTGTTCAGTGCAGTAAGTGCTGTGGTGCTTGTTTCCTTTACGGTAGTTCGGAACCAACCCTTAGTGAGAGCCCTAAGTTTAGTTTTAAAGTTTTCTCAATACATCAGTATTCACATCACCTAAATCTTTGCCTTTATTTTTCTGTACCAAGCTGTGTTCAGGCATTGTATGTTGTATCGTATCTGTAAATAACTCTGTTGTAAATGTAGTCCAATCACACACAGTACAAAATATCTGAAACAATTCCAGAGGTTTGTGACTATCAAAGTAGTAATAAATAATTAAACCTCTATTAACCACCATGAAAGGCACTCAAGAATGATATGCAGGACAGGACAAGGTTTTCAGAGATTTATAAAATCATATATTGTGCTAATGTGTTCTCTACAGCTTAAGACAAGTGAATCTTCCTCTTACAATCTGCTCCTGGGTGAGGGAATGAGGTAATGGGCTCTGAATGAGTCATAGAATCATAGAATCATAAGGGATTGGAAGGGACCTTGAAAGATCATCTAGTCCAATTCCCCTGCCACAGCAGGATCACCCAGACCAAGTCATGCAGTCAGGCTGGGTTAGAAGGGACCACAGGATCATCCAGTTCCAACTCCCCTACCATGGGCAGGGACACCCCACCCTAGATCAGGCTGGCCAGAGCCTCATCCAGCCTGGCCTTAAACATCTCCAACGACAGGGCCTCCACCACCCTCCTGGGCAACCCATTCCAGGCTCTCACCACTCTCACGGTGAAGAACTTCCTCCTCACATCCAGTCTAAATCTAGCCATCTCCAGCTTTGCTCCATTCCCCCTAGTCCTGTCGCTACCTGACACCCTAAAAAGTCCCTCTCCAGCCTTTTTGTAGGTCCCCTTCAGATACTGGAAGGTCANACCTTACACTTGGTCTTGTTGAACCCCCATCAGGTTGGCTTTGTGCTTCTTCAGTCTCCACTCCAGCCACCAGTTGTTCTGTGCTGCAGAGATGCTATAGGTCCAAGTGCAGCACAGGAGGAGTGAAACCAGTTTATGTGACCACATTCTTTCTTCTCACCCCTGAGAGAAGGCTGCAGCTCACAGTTCTAAAATGTTTTTGGCTTAACTGCAGAAAGTAACTCAACCTTGCCTAGCTTCAGTTCAGCTTCTTTAAAAAAGGAGGCTTTTAAAAACATTCCAAACCAAATAAGAGCAGACGTGCATCTATAGAAGCTGCCAAAACAAATGTAAAGTAAATGCAAGGTGACCTTATCCTGTAGGTGACATATCCTCTTGTACAGCATTTAACTCCATCAAATGGTTGTTGGATTCATGCTCCTGTACCAGAATGGCAGTTGCTAACTACATTGTATTCAAACAAGCTCAGGGAACAGATTCACTGCTCTCATCAGTCAGTCACTTGGAAATGTTGCCTTGAAGTATTTATGTTTTTTAACATTTTATTTGTCAGTAATCTGATGTCACTGATTCTGTTCAGTGGAACATGTTATATATATACAATGTGATGTCTTAGTCCCTTCGAAAACCATCATCTTTCTTTCCACAAACTGTGAAGAGTGTGGCATGGAAATGGAAGAAGGACAATCTGTTTCATTCTCTGAATGTCTTCAGTGGGACTTGTGTCTGCAGGTGAGCAAGAGTGTTATGGATTATCTTCAGAGTTATTCTCTATTTGACGAGTTCTCTGCAAACAAGACATCTACCTGCCACAGCAATTCAGTATTAAATACAGAGATGGTAAAATTGTGTTTCAGATGCAGTTCAGGTGCCCTTGTGTTTCCTCCCAGGCTGGTTTTTTAGTGAACTTCATGCAGTTGCAGCCTCACATTGCCTATTTCCCTTTGCCTGATTTTTTCATAAATTCCAAGGCAAGGTGATGCCCCTGGTTTAAAGAAGGTGAGTTTTATGACACAGCCAAGCAGAGACACCGCCGCTTTACGATTTATATCAATGAAATCCCTGGTTTACAGTTTTCTGTCATAAAGTGCTTTGGGTTGGAAAGGACCTTTAAAAGTCATCTAGTCCAGCAGCCCTGCCATGCACAGGTACATCTTCAACCAGATCAGGTTGTCCAGTGTTCTGTCCAGTCTGATTTTCAATGTGTCCAGGGATGGGGCATCTGCCACTATGTATTTAGGGCAAGTAATTGTCTCTTTCCTGAGCCTCTCCCTTACAAAGGTGAACTGTTCTTGCTCTTCTCATAGAGTGAACTCTTTATGTCCCTGGTAAAACTTTGCTCTTCCTGTTCCAGTCCACATCGCTCATTATTTATTATCAATGGATGACTTGGTTATATTTATGAATTTAAGTGATAACATAAAAGAAACAGAACCAGAGAAGATGGTTGGTAATTATTGCCTTAACTTTTCATTTCAGACTTTTACCCTGGCATGTTTCCTACAAATATGTCTGTAGTGAAAGAGCTCACATCACCATAATTCTTAACATAAAACTTTAATCAGAAGAAATAAACATGTTACGAAGCGGTCATCCCAAACGGTCGTCATTTACAGATAAAAATAACAATCTGCATTTGGCTTTCACAAATGAACAAGGACAACCCCAGGTACCAGTATAGGTTGGGGACTGACCTGTTGGAGAGCAGTGTAGGAGAAAGGGACTTGGGAGGTGGAGGGCAGGATGACCATAAGCCAGAAATGTGCCCTTGTGGCTGAGAAGGACAATGGCATTCTGGGGTGGGTCAGAAGTGGGGTGGTTATCAGACTGAGAGAGGTTCTCCTCCCCCTCTACTCTGCCCTGGTGAGACCACATCTGGAGTATTGCGTCCAGTTCTGAGCCCCTCATTTCCAGAAGGACACAAAATGGCTGGAGAGTGTCCAGTGCAGAGCCATGAAGATGATGAAAGGAATGGAGCATCTCCTTTATGAGGAAAGGCTGAGGGAGTTGGGTCTCTTTAGCTTGGAGAAATGGAGACTGAGGGGTGACCTCATTAATGTTTACAAATATGTGAAGGGTGAGAGTCAGGAGGCTGGAGCCAGTGTCATCTAGTGATAGGACAAGGGCCAGTGGGTGTGAGCTGGAACATAGCAGGTTCTGCATAAATATGAGAAGGAACTTCTTCCTGGTAAGGGCAACAGAGCATTGGAACAAGCTGCTGAGGGGAGTTGTGGGGTCTCCTTCTCTGGAGATGTTTAAAATCCACCTGGATGTGTTCTTGTGTGACTTGACCTCGGTGATCTTGCTGTGGCAGGGGGATTGCATTAGATGATCTTGTTAGGTCCCTTCCAATCCCTAATGCTCTGTGATTCTATGATTCTGTGACTGAACACAAATCTACAATGAAATTATGTTTTTCTAAGAACTTTAAAAACCTTATACAATTTAAACTTAACTTTATCCATACCAGCAGAAGTTATAGTTCAGCCTCTTGTACAAAACCCTTATTTTAGTCAACAATAAGTAAAATGGGAAGTTTTAAGATACACAAGAACAATGGTAACACAGGCGTTTATTTGTATGAAGCCTCACAGTTTTCTATCAGGTCTGTCTTCCCCCTTTGTGGAATTTGCAGCAACATACTTGGTCATTGTATATTATACATCCAAAATGATAATTAGAGAGCTTTCAGTCTTAGGCATGTAAATAACACACCTCTGAAAAAGCAAGCTTAACAGTACAGCGATCAAACAGCTAAAGAGCTGTGTATTGAAAGAAATTTGAGAGATGAACTTATCTGACAAAGAATCTAGATTCAGATGAGCACCAAGTTCAAAGCACTATGAAAATAATTCACATCTAGGCAATGTAGCAGAAAAAGTGGCTTCAACACAGCTAAAAATAACGGCTGTGACTCAGAATCTTTGAATATTCACAATAAAACCAGCCAGCACTCTGCACCTGCGACCCTTTTACTTGTTTTTGTAAATGCTTTGTCTTCATTTTTAAGACAAACTGTTTGCAATGCAGGACCTGAAAGGGGAAGATGCCAGAAGTTTCCAGTCTGCTGAGAAGCAGCAGGTTCCTGCTGTAACAAGCAAACGAAGAAGATCCTGTTTGTATTGGCTTAAATATTTCTTAACAAGATGATCTGGGCTGGCTGCTGCATAACTGGTGGCAGCCATTTGCTTCTGCATCACTCACAAAGAAAATGTGATGGAAACCAAGGATCTGCAGTAGCAGCAAAAGGCTGGTCGGTACAGTTAGGTGTTGAGTACAGAATGGGAAAATTTATTGTGAGGGTTGTACCACATGCAGGGTAAAAGCCTTTTAAATATTGGGTTAAATAAAGGAAGCTTCTCTCTATATTTCCCCTCTTTCTTTCAAATACAGAATTGAAAAATTCTGCAATGTTTTATTTTTGTACTTTTGAATAGTTTTATTATTTTCATATAAAGTTTTTAAAACATTGTCTGTACATATTTTTTCTGAAAAGATGAACAAGTTCTGAAATTTGGAGATCTAACTGTGCAGGAGGTTTATTTTACTTTTTTTTTTCCCCAGATAAAATCTTTTTGGATGACACCGAGTTGGGTGCGAGTGTCAGTCTGCTGAAGGATGGGAAGACACTGCAGAAAGATCCTGACACGCTGGATCTATGGGCAGAGGCCAATGGGATGAGGTTTAACGGGGTTAAGGGCAGGGTCCTACACGTTGGCTGCAATAGCCCCCTGCAGGTACAGCCTGGGGGATGAGTTGCCTGGTAGAGAGGCATCTGGGAGTACTGGCTGAACAGGAGCCAGCAGGGTGTGGCCGGGAAGGCAAATGGCATCCTGGCTTGTATCAGCAATAGTGTGACCAGCAGGACTAGGGACATAACTCTCCCCCTGTACTGAGCACTGGGGAGGCCTCACCTCCCCAGGACACTTATGACAAATACCAGTGGCAGTTACCTCTTCATTCTAAGCAGGTTTTGTTAAATCTTTCTCACAACATGCACAAAGAATTCTGCCTGCTGTGATCCAAGTGAAATGATCAAGTCTGGAGACAATTTTCACATGTGAAGTTTTTACATGTCACTGTGTGACAGCACATACCCTATAGATACAGATCTTCACTCAGCTGAAAGAACTGTCTCCAGCAGCTTATTCTTAAAGCAGCTTAGAAGCAGTCTGCCTTTTAGCTTGCTGCCTCTTTGTATGTTTCTGTCCATTTTAGAACAGCAGATATAAAATGTGATAGTAGAGGGGTGACATGCCTTTTTCTTCTTCCCCGTTGGTTTTAGCTGGCATGGCTGTGTTGTTGGGGTTTGGGACCAGTTTCCTAGGTGGTTAAATACTACACCTCCCATAGTTGGTCAAAAAATTCACAAGGCTCTCTCAAACACTGACAATGTCTGCCTTTTGAGAGCANCCTCTCCCTCTCCTCTCCCTCTCCTCTCCTTTTTCTTCTTTCGCATATTTTTAAAAGTGATTTTATTCTATTTTGGTTTATATTTTATTCTATTCTGGTTTAATTTTTATCTTATTGCACTCTTTTACTAATGGTTTTGCTTTATAAAGCCACATGGAAATTGTATGGAAAGAAATTCTTTAATTACTTTCAAAGAAAACTTGCAGCTGCATTTTTATATTACCTAGTATATTACCTGTTTCTTATTGAAGTCCTCTCCTTCTTATGATGAATGTACTTTGCTTGCTGTTAGTTTTGTAATAGTGGGATTTTCGTAGATAATCTCAGGATACTTCTCTTCATACTGATTTACAGAAGGCAGGCAGTGGCTCAATCACACCAGCATGTGCTGCTGGCCTGGCTCTGCTGACTACCACAGACATTGCCTAACCTCCCTTTGTAAACAACCATATGACTTAGTTGAGATTATTGAGGGAAATCAAGGGGCCACATTAGATTAAATATTGATCCCAAAGCAGGATGCCGCACTCCTCTCTGATGTTTTTAATAGCAGCACTAATAGCTCTCTGCTCTTACCACAGCTCTCCGAGAAAGAGCCCCTTCCATCAGCTTCCTGCTGCTGAGTGCTCCACACCCCCACTTCTTCCCACATTAACAACATCAGAATCTCTATTTGGTTTTGGTTTTATAATGTCCACAGCAACATGTGTGCTCTAAGAGTACTGAAATAACAGTAAAAATTACTATTTTCTACTTTACAGGGCACAGCTTCAGTAACGTTGAAAGAAGGCTGGAGCAGACCTATGATTTTTTTGTTGTTGAACAGTGCTAAGACAACGTTTCTGGAGCGTTTAATACATTTACAGAGCAATACACGCCTGTGACTGCGTTCGTACCACGTTGCTCAATTACTGGTGTCTTTGAAAACAGAGCAAATTAATCCTGGGTGTACAAATCTGCATAATGTGTGAAAGTCCTGCAGGAGCTGAGGAAGTTTCCTGCATGCTGCTGAGTAAACTCAGTTTACAGTTCTCCTCCTGTACTGGGCACTGGGGAGGCCTCCCCTCGAGTACTGGGGCGGTGCTGGGCTCCCCACCTCACGAAAGAGATTCAGGGCTGGAGTGGGTCCAGAGAAGCAACGAGGCTGGGGAAGGGACTGGAGACAAAGTCTGATGAGGAGAGGCTGAGGATGCTGGGGGTGTTTAGCCTGGAGAAGAGGACACTCAAGGGGACGTTTTCCCTCTCTGCAACTCCCTGAAGAGAGGTTATAGTCAGGTGGGGGTCAAGCTCTTCTCTCAGGCACCTAGTGCCAGGATGAGAGAGCAGGGCCTGAAGCTGCATCAGGGAAGGGTTGGGTTGGATATTAGGAAGCCTTTCCTCATAGAAAGGGTGGTCAGACACTGGAATGAACTGCCTTGGAAGGTGGTGGAGCCCCTTATCCCTGGAGATGTTTAAGGACAGACTGGCTGTGGCACTTAGTGCCCTGGTCTGCCTGATTGTGGTGATGTTAGGTCGTAGGCTGGGCTGGATGATCTTCAATGTCTTTTCCAGCCTCAATGATTCTGTAATTAATTTCCAATCCCTAAATGCTTGGAAGGTCTCTCATTTAAAGAAGTCGAGGATGGATATTTAAGTTTCAATGTTCAAGATAAAAAACAAGCATTTTTTGCTGCATTAGCCTTAAATTTTAATAACAGCAAACCATTAGCTGCCTCTGGAGTTGATAGAGATCACAGTTATGGTTGAAAATATGGGTGTGATCCACCCACGGGATCACACTCGGTGTAACTTGCAACAGCTGAATTTATCACAGGTATTACCCAGCCCAGCATACGGACTCCAGCAGTGACAGAAGGAGGCCCTATTTGGAGACCATATATAAGCCTAAGCACCACATTATCTGTTTGTTTAGCCCTGTCCTACAGCCCACAGCTCTTCTATCCTTGGTACTGAAGGCGATTCCCAGTCTTTCATTTTCCTGTTTGTGCCTTTTATTTTCCCATCCATGCATCTGTTGCCTGTGGATCTTGACAGTTCTTTTTTGAACCTTCTGATGGAGTCTGCCTTCAGAATCTCTTGAGGTAATACTTTCCAGAAGAGTACTACCCACGGTATCGAGGTGAGTACTTACTTTCCTCTGGTTTATGCTTGCTGCACTGGGTTTATCCTGTACTGTGGAATTTGGCAAAGAATCATTCTTACCCACTATTTATCCTACCTACTGCTTTCATGATTTTCTAAACCATGTGCTCCCTTATACTTCTCTTCTTCATACTGAGGAGGTCCAGCTTTTTAATCCTCCCCTCACAAGGCAGTAGCTTGCTCATGACAACTGGCTTTCTCTGTACCTTTTCTACCTCTGTTCTTCCAGGCCTCAGAGAGCAGGAAAGTGCTATCTCCACCTCGTTTAGTTTAAAAGGATGCACAAGTAACGGTCACATAAAGGATCACAAACTGTGATGAAATGACCTTTTATTTACACCTTTACCAAAACCTTCAGATTGTAACACCTGAACATTAGTTTTGTCTGGTAAGCGATTAAAATAAATGAGTAAGTATCAATGCATAGTCTGTCTACCACAGAGGAAGATCATGCACTTGGCTACAGCAAAAGTTACCAAGGACAAAGACCCTGAAAGGTAAGGGTGCTGGAATGAAGCTTGAAGTACACAAGAAGAGAGTAGAGAAAAATCTATCGTTGCTATCAGGGAGAAGAGGGAAGACAACAGCAAGAACACTGAGGTGAAAAGCCTGAGAGCCAGCTGCTGGTGTGTCACAGCCTCAGATCACGAGCGATGTGGAGTTACATGAGACACTTTTGAAAACCAACATTTGAGTAGAGCCTTCCCAAGTAGTACAAAGAGAGATTGGTGAAGTGCTGTGCTATTCATGGAGACCAAAGCTGCACATCTTGTGTGTGCTGAGGAATTGTTCCTCTTCTCTTGTCTGATAGAGGCCCAGCAGCACAGCAGATATCTCAATCTTTATTGCTGTGTAGGAACAAAATGCAGATCTAGGGACGTTTCTGCTGAGCAAAATCTGAAGGAGAAAGGAAAGCATCCAGCTTCAGAGGAGTGCCTGTCTTTACACAAATGTCCACTTCACTAGTGGCCCAGCAGATGCTGCCACCACTTACTTGCAAATGTCAATTTGGTCGCCTGCAGCTGTGGGATGATGGGGTCTTTTGAATGCTAGAAGTAAAGCAACTTGTTATCTCAGGCAGAATTTGGTATAATTTCATGCAATTACTAACTGTGTGGCCTGGGTAAGAATGACTGGCAGAAATTGATCTCTCTCTTATGAGGAGAGAGTGACAGATCTGAGACTTTTCAGCTTGGAGATGGGAATGTTGCTAGAGGGCTTAATCACTGTCTGTAAATCCATGAGGGCTGCGTGTTGAGAAGAAAAAGTCTCTTTTCACTTGTGTCCTGTGATAGGACAAGGGGCAGTGGGTGTATGTTGGAGCACAGGAAGTTTCATCCTCAGTATGAGGAAAAACTTCTTTACTGTAAGGGTTACAGAGCACAGGAACTGTGCTTCCCAGGGAGGTTGTGGAGTCTCCTTCTCTCAAGACTTTTAAGACCCATCTGGATGCTTTTCTGTGTAACCTGTCTTAGGTTCTGTGATCCTGCTCGAGCAGGGGATTGGACTCAATGACCCCTGGAGGCCCCTTCCAACCCCTAATGATCTTTGTATCTGTGTATCCCTGTAAAAGCCGCTGTATTTGGCAAGTTCTGAAAAGATTCCTCATAGGCAAAGATGTGCGAACGATAATAGAGCTACTCCTGGAGAAAATGGTAATGCAGCCTTCATAAAAAGCTTTTTCTTCACTATTGTAACAGATATTTGCTCCCATGATGGACTGTTTTCTGCACTCGTGGGGCTGTAAGAGTCCCCAGATGGAAACTATTCTCCTGAGTCGCAGGACATCTTTCACTCCTGATTTATACAGAGCTGTATGATGGTGAAGGTTCTAGGAAGTTCTCCAGAGGCTGCCTACTGCTCCTGCAAAGCTCCAGCTGCAGCCAGAAATTATCCCTCTGCTATCCCAAATCTGAGGCTGCATGTAGGAAACTGCCTTTTCCAGTTCTCTTGCTGTCGACCTCTGAATCAATAGCTCCGGGTGAATGAATTGCATCACTCATTTTTCTATAAGCCTCCCGCACAGCTTACAACTTTTAATAACACGTCTTGCGAAGGCTGCTGTTAGACTGCGGGATATGGCGTATCTCACAGCTCGCAGAGAACACAGAATGAGGGGACAATTAGTGAAGTGATTCATTGCCTTTTAATACTACAATTTTCGTGACATCATCTTTTGTTTCTTAGAGCACTGCAGCAGAGTTACCTGTACAATCTCGTCTAATCATCTCTGCCAGTGAGTGTCAGTCTGTGAGGGAAATTGCTTCCTTGCTCTCACTTTATTTGACATTACTGACAAGTAACATTTCCTTTCCTGATTATTCTCACCTACATGGAACAGAGCCATTTCCCTGCAGTAGTTCTTTGCTGAGGGCTGTTTTAGGGTTCCCATTAAGACAAACTTCCAGTGCTCTATGCTCACTGCTGGTGAATTGAATGGAACTTTTTCAACACGACCATCTTGACTGCCCACACTACTGTATGTGATGTCGTTGGATTAGATAGTCATCACTAAACTGATGCCGATATTCTTTCATGAGGATTTATTTAGCATTCATGCTGTAAGTGGGATTTTTTCCACTGCAGTATAAATTTTCTGTGTCTGTAAAAGCAGAATTCAGCAAAACCTCTGAGCTCCTGCTGGGGTAACGTCATTTTGGGCTCTGTAGTATGTTTATAAACCTGAGCCAGCGTGGTGCTGTCATGTTTACTCTCACGGCTCTTTCAGGAAGGCAGGGAACGCTAAGCCACGGCTTAAAAAACCCCGTCAGAACCTCCCATTCATGAAGACTTAGGGAGCTTTTAATGTCCAGCAGTTGCTGGGAAGGCAGCAGTGTCAGTGCAAGGAGAGGGTGACTCTGCCCTGCAGCCTAGAAAATCCTATTCAAGGGGCTGTTCCGCTAAATCCTGCCTTGGCCCCGCCGCATGCACCGGAGAGCCAACTGTGCGTTTGCCTGCGCCCGCAGCTCAGGGCGCGATGGGGAGGTTCTTGGGCAATTCCCGCAGGAGAACCGCGCCAGGCACCCTCTCCCGCACCTTGCGGACCCGATTCCTGACCCCGGTGCTGTGCGGGCTGGCCCGACGCAAAGGGCCGCACGGGAGCGCAGCCCGGGCTCCCACCGCAGAGCCACGGGCAGGACGCGGTGCCTGAGAGGCTTCCGCTAGCAATGCGGGGAGGTCCCGTCCGCTCCCTTCCTCCCCAGCCCCGCATCCCGCGGAGGCGGCTCCGCGCGGAGCTGCGCGAGCGCGGCCGCCCCCGTTTCTCCGTTAAGCTCCAGCTGTTCCTCACTGCGGCGCGCGGTTCTATTTTTAGCGCGGGCCCGGTGGCAGCATCCGGCCCTGCCCCCGTTTCTCCGGGCTCCCCCCTCCCGCTACACCCCCACCCGCGTTGGTAGGTTCCGCGCGGGCACTGAGCATGTCCGGACCCGCTCGGCTGCGGCCGCCGCGCCGGAGTTGCGGGAGCGCGCTGCGCTCGCGGGGCGGCAAGGAGGGCGCGCAGCCGGGGGCCGCGTGAGGAGGGCACGTGCCGCCTGCCGCTCGGCTCCGCGCAGCCAGTAAGTTGCTCTGCCGGCGTGGGGGGGTGGTGGTGGTGGGGTGGTGGTGGTGCTGTGAGGGATGTTTCGGGGGACGCGAGGGTGCGGAGAGGGGCGGGCGTGGGGGCGGTGGGGACGGGCTGCGGAAGGTCCGCGGGCCGGCGGCGTGAGCGCAGTGGGTGTAGTGGGTGTGCGGAGAGCCCACTGCTGCTCTGCTCTCGGTGCGGTGCCGGCAGCCGCGCAGGCAGCTCCGCGGCGGAGCCGGAGAGGAGGAGGCGGCGGCGGTGGCGCGTAAGGGAGTTCGTAGCGGAGCAGATGGCTCCGTAGGACAGCAGGAGTTTGCGGGGAGACGCTGGTTTGCCGCCCCGCTCGGCTCCCCCCGACTACCCGATAGCAAGGCCCGGGCGCAGCGGGCGAGCCCCACACCGTGGGTTTCGTCTGGAAATGGTGTTTTGCTTCTCGCTTACGTCCTCCGGGGGTGCCGGTTCGGGCAGAGGCTTTTAGTGGTGCCTCTGCTCCGTGTGGTGCCGGTTCGGGCAGTGGCCGTTACGGGTGCCAGGGAAGTTCCTCTCTGGGTGGCGAAGGGGGCGCGTTGGGTTCATTTCTTTTCCCGAGGTTTGGAAACAGCCTCCGCATCCAGCATTCCCTTGCAAAGTTGTGTCGAGAGAGCCATCGCATTAGAGCTATAAATTAATAGGGGAAGGGGAGGTCGAGGAGCTCTCGGTGGGACTGAGCGGCACTGTGAGAATTGCGCTGCCTGCCCTGTCTCTGGTAACGGAGCTGGACCAGGGAGAGATGCTCCTGGCGGACACTGTGTTAATTGTCATTAGACCATTCCAGCGGGTAATTCGCGGCTTAACGACCTGACTTTGGACACTCTTGCAGGGTCGATTAGCTTTGCACATCGGCTTAGATCTGGTGGGGTACTCGGCGGTGGATTTTCGTGCAGGCTGCTTTGTCAGTGTATTTTAAAATACACCAAAACGTATTTTAAACTTGTCAAAGACCACGAACTTGCTATCTCTGCTTGAGTCCATTAACTGTGTTATTGCAAAGAACAGAGGAACTGCGGTGGGACTGTTTTGGAACCCCTACAACTCATCCTGCCTCCGAAATGAGACTGATGTGCACCTCTCATAAAACCAACACCCCCTCCCAACAATTTCAGTTGGTCTCTGGGTTTCTGAAGGCCAGTCAGTGTGTGGCATTGAGATCTGACTTGTGCTTGAGTTGAGTCCTGCCTTGTCAGGTCGATTGTGGCTGTGTGCTAATGGGGGGAAAGGAACCCTCGATTAGATGCCTTTTGCTTGCTCTCCAGAATGCAGCAGGGAAGAATAGCTCATGTTACCTGTGTTGAAAATTCAGCAAAAAATAAAGGGGAAATTTTGTGCATGGAGATCTGCTGTTTTTCTCCTGTGATTAGATCTGAGCTGTGATGATAATGCCAGGTATTAAAAAATAAAAACGTTCAGAGTATCTGAATTCAATGTCTGGGTAGTTAAAACCACCTGTTCTTACGCCGTTGGAGCAATAATTTAATTACTCGTGTTGCATTTTGCTATTAACGATGTTCCAATACTTTCTGTAGTTCCAGAGCTCACGCAGAGTGATAGAATAATTTCAGAATCCTAACCAGATGAGCACTGTTCAGCAGCTGAAGCGCAGTGCTGATAGTTGAAGAGTAATGCTGATGAAGCATATAAGCAGATCCTTATGTGCTCAGGTACCAGCTGAGGTGCAGTCTCAGCTGGTTCATAGGATCATAGGATGTTAGGGGTTGGAAGGGACCCAAGAGATCATCGAGTCCAACCCCCCTGCCGGAGCAGGACAAAACTATCTAACACAGATCACAGAGGAACGCATCCAGGCGAGCCTTGAAAGTCCCCAGAGAAGGAGACTCCACGACCTCCCTGGGGAGTCTGTTCCAGTGCTCTGTGACTCTTTGTTCCTTGTCAAACTTTGAGTCAAACCTTGGACTGGAAATGGAATAATCATTTTGAGTGGCAGTGGGGTTGCATACTGATTGTTTGGGAATGTCTGGTTAGCAGCTGCATTGTTTGCACATAGTTATTTTTCCTTTCAGGCAGAAAAAGTGATTGTCTTCTTTTTTCATGCACATCTTCCCTTGAAAACTTACTGTCTTGGATTAAGCAAGTAATGAGAAAATGTCTCCCGTGTTTTTCTTGTTTTTAGGAAAGCGTGTCATCTCGCATTCTAGGAAACTGTGTGCACTTGTCTCCCTGGGACTAAAAGACTGTGGAAAGAGATGTAAAACTACTTTTAATTTATTTTTATTTAAAAAATAAAGAAAGCCACTCTCAAATCCTATGAATAATACTCGACAAAATTTTTGTAGGGTGGTGTCTATTCACTACGGCTGATAGTTGATGGCAGTAGTGTAGGACTGTCAGTGCTACCTTTCAAGAAGTTCTCTCAGTGTTTGTTTTTGGTGAAGGGCTGCTGTAACTAACTCCTTTTTCACCTTGTAACAAGCTGCTGTTGTTTCTCAAGACACTGTAGCAAAACCTTTAAATGAAGCATGTTATGGAGATACACTGGAGGCGACAGTCTTAGAGAATCAGAGAGTTACTGCTGACAGGCGGGGCTGTGTGTCAGGTTAGTGCAAGTTCACTGCATGCTCCTGACTGGGTTAGACTGGGATGTGCTGATGCTTCTGTTTAATAGAGCCCTTTAGAGTTTCGGGTGGTTTCCTTGTTGACTGCATCAGACTCTTAAAGGAGAGTGGCTGCCTTTGGTGCGTGAACCACCAGTGGCAGAAGAGGCATTTAGGTAGAGAACCGCACATGTTCTGAGCCTCTTGGGGAAGACCTTCAAACATTCAAAAGGCATGGACTGCTGTCTTCATTTTATGAGTGGTGTTTTCTGCCAGGAGCAGATGCTCACGTGATGTTCTGCAGCAGTGAGCTGTAAATCACCCTTTTATTCTAGCATCTGCTCCTACGAGTGTTACTGAAGACGACGTATCTCCTGTGAATCTTGTGATGAGGTTGGGTGTGTCATACAGTTTCTAAGGAAGTTATTTGATCTGCAGGTCAAAATCTTTCAGCCTATGCAGAGGCCTCTGTCACAGAGAGCTTATCTATGGCTGCAGCAGTACGATTAGTGAGATTCTCCTGTCTGTAAGGTTGCTGCCAGTATCTCTCAAACACTTAAGAAAGTGCTGACCTGCTTTCTTGCATTACTCAAGTAACATGGAGATGGAAGGAGTACTTTCTAGTTTTGTTATTCTGCTGAACTTCACTGTATTCTGTTGTATTCTACTGTAATAGGGTTTGGAGAGGAAGAAAAAAAATCAGTGGTGAGAAGCAGGGAGGAGACTGCATAAATGTGTTAATCCTCTGCAGCTGTTGTACTGGGAACTAATAGTAGTTTTGGCTCCTTAACTCTTAAAGGGTCACTCAGCTTCAGTCTGTTACTCCTCAGGAGTACATCTGGGTATCTATATCATTCAATGATTAAGAAATCATGCAAAAAAAAGGGGTTTGAGATGGTAGCTGGAGGAAGAGAGGACAACTATCCACATGCTGGATGTGTGCTGTAATGGAGATACCATTACAAATGTAATGTGCAGCTGTACAAATGCCCTTTGTACCATCTCTGGGGTCAATGTCATGTGTTGTCCTCAGGCATAGTAACACGGGGAGAAACACAGGATTCTGAGCAGCAGGACAAAGTGTCTTGTGGTGTTATATGATGAGGGTATTTGAGTTCCTCCTTGAATAGTTCAAGGCCATGAAAGTCTCCTTTTTATTTTCCTCTTTGCTAGGCTCTGTTGTTTCCAGGCTTGTACTGATAAGTCTGAGCCACTGTATGTATTTCTCATAAGCTTTTTGCACCATTTTGCCCCACATGGTGGGGTTCCTGTTCTCAGACCCTGCGCCCTACTGCTATAATGATGAAGAAACACTTACTAGGTAATTGCTTATCAACATTGGAAGCCCGAGTGACTGATTTGAAAAGGAATTAAACATGTGATGGCACAAAGGGGTTCCCCCAGCACAGCAATAGACATTATAAATTCAGAGCGACATGCAGTGACTTCCCTTATCATAAACTGGTTGAGTCTTTGGAGTAAGTGCTTAGAAAACAAGTTATTGTTTGGAGTAAATCCCTTGTGAATGCATCCAAATCCATTGTGAGCTTCCCAGTTATTAATTAGACTAAGTTATTACCATCAGGTTATTATAACTTATTTTTAGCTTGGTTTTGGTTGTACTCAACTTCCAGCTATCAGAGCTGACAGTGAGCCTGTTCAAAGAGCTGCATATTGCTCTATATTTTTACTATGAAAGGGTGTATAGCTTGATCAAGACCTCTTGATAAGACTGAGCTCATGAAATATTCTACTGTTTATATATCTTCAGTCCTGTTTCATATTTGAGACTGGTTGGTTACTCCGTTTTCTGTCTTTTGGAAGTTTTGCCTACTGGATGCAAATGTGCAGAGAAGTCACACTCACATAAAATGATCAAGGGAAGAGAAGTCAGTGTCTTACTAGGAGGGAGAAAACATATAAAGAAATCTTTAGCAGTTCAGAAGATACAAGTGGTTTAGTAATTTGATAGTAAATGTGTCAGTGATCAACAGTAAAAGGGAAATGAAGGAGGAAATTTTGAACACTCTAAGCAGAACTTCAGCGACTGTTGGCAAAAGCAACCCCGATTTCTGTGGAAGGTGGTGGCTTTGTTGGTCTATGAATAGGAGTCTTAGTCAGGTAAGGTCCACTGTTATAGTCTATACATTCTTCAGTACTTGGGGACCAGAGAGTAGCACTGGGTCAAGCCTGAGACATGCCCCATGCGTCCCTGTGAAGGAGGTCAACATCTGTGCCATCAAGTGCATGTGGTATTTTTTACTGAGCACACAAAGCAAAGCTCTAGCAGTTCTGTATCAAACTCAGAATACCTCTGGAAGGTAAGGTGTTGCCTCTCAGTAGTGTAGGAACCTTGTTTGTCTAGCAGTAGTGTTGGTACATGCTTCTAGTTCGGAAGGTGTTCTAACAGCCATCAGAATGATTGACTAGGCAGTGCTGGCTGCCTTCAGTGTGTGAGCTCACCCCTTAGACACAATTCCTGTGCTTTCTCCTTTCTGGACACTTTATACAATTGCCATTCATTTGACTATGAACTTGAGTTGTGCATCTACCTCTTGTGCTCCTTTGTGTAAAATGCTTTTGGAACACACATGTGAAACAAATTCATAGGTGAAACATAATTTGATTATCTAGTCCTGCAGATAAGTATCTAGGAACCTTCATGTATATGCCATGCACATAAAGATAAGACTTGGATACCGTAGTCAGAAGTGGTTTTTTCCCCAAGGCATAACACAACCAGATTCCATGGAGACACCTTCTAAAATAACAGCAAATACATTATTAGTTATTCCTTCATCTGACCATAGAGGTACCAAAGCTCAGTAATAAATCATCTTCACATTTCATAAATAATGCAGAGTGTACTAAAACGTTGGTATTTATAGTCACTGCAGTGGAATTGGATTAACTTGTGAGTTTTCTCTAGACTTCCTTTGCAAGTTTAAATTATTAATATTGTTATATTTCAGAAACTGATATTTATATGCTGTTGTCGGGAACTTAATCTGTTCAGTCTTCTGAATCTCCATCAGTTGAATTTCAGGTTGTCATATGCATTTTGTTTCACTGAAAAGCCAGGACATCCATGTTGTTTATACGAGGGTGTTCTGAGATGAATAATCAATGCTTATTGCAGCTTCTGAAAAAGAGAAGCTGTAACAGCATTTAAATCCCCTTTAGAGATGCAAACAGCCCTTATCCAAAGAGCTGCAAACAGCAATAGCAAGAAAGCAGGTGCAGTGGGAAACAAAATATGTGTTTCTTCTGGCTTTAATTCTCCTTTGGGACTTACTGCTAGTGTCTGTGGGTTTTTAATAATTTTCTCTGGGACTGTGACCATTTTTTCCTTTTCTCCACCCAGTAGCCAGTGTGAACACTGGCTGCAGTGAGATGTGACAGCCACAGCAGTAATTCATTAGTAGTCAGTCTAAGTTTTGGATGAAAACTCAAGCCCCTTGTGGTACTTTCTGCTTGAATATTTTTCAAAGAACCACACTAATTTTAAATGTTGACTTAAACCATAAAGTCCAACACATATCTTTTCTTGCCATTTGTATATCACCATGGCAAAACCAGATTGTCTTTGTGTATCTTTTCCCTTTGCCAGACAGGGTGGTAGTAGCAGGAATTAGCAGGTCCATGTGGAGCACTTGACTGTGAAACTCTTCTGAATGCAAACTGTCATCTCTGTTTCATACCTCCTTTCCCCCCCTTGTTATTGTCGAGGGGAACCAAGGTCTGTGTCACCTGAAAGCTATATCCCGAGTTTATGCTCCACTGAGAAGTTTTGCCTGAAGCAGTGAATGACTTAGACACCTCTAGGATGGAAACAGTGGAACAGCTGTGTGTAAGGAATTATAAGGAAAGTCTTGAAGTGGAAATACCATTTATTAAGGCTTCGCTGCTCAATCGATTTTTCCATTTGCTACTTCCCAGTTTCTTCCTGTGTGTCATATATCTCTCCCATAGGGTCTCTACACTGGAGGCTGTCTGTATTTACGTGTGTTAGAGGACTACACACAATCAGCCCTTTTTACAGAAGTGTGTGTTTTATGTTTAGCTTCAAATTAAACTGTTAAAACAGATTATGAGATATGAGACAATATAATATGTCCTTGCTGTAATAGCTGCTCTGTGTTCTTTCCCAGGGTAACCTTAGTTTGTCCTCAGACTACACCTGAAGCACATCTGAGAGTTTGCCTCCAGGCATGACTTTCCATTCAGAGCATCCTTTGGTCAGGAGTCCTAGAGGGCACAACTTACTTTCAGCTGAGTGCTTGTGCTCACATGTAACAAGACAATGTCAAACAGGACTTGTCCATCATTTGCTCTTTTCTGCAGCTCTTATCTATGGCAGTGATGACTTGAGAGAAATTTTGAATGTGTCCTAAAGCATTATGGCACTAGGATGTGCCTGGATTTCAGGTAACTTAGGAACCAGCATCCCAGCAAAAATGCAGAAGTACAAAGAACTGTCCTTGGAGCTGGGCACCATGAGAGAAACTCTTGGCTTTGGGTCAGATTAGGACCTGTATGAGGTACCTGGACAAAATTTTAGTCTTGGTTGGATGGGGTTCTCAGAAGATGTTGACAGTGAAAAGATGGGACTGAAGGAAGATGAGAATGGCACTGGGCCACTGGGAAGATGTTCAAATAGTAGAGTCTGTGTCTGGTGAGTGAGGGCTTTAGAGTCCAGAAGAAATCCTGAGTTTTTTATTCCCATCCTGTAATTCAAGCAAGCCCTTTGCTAGGGTATTTTTCTGCATTATTGTACCTCATCACTACACCTTCATCCTTCTCTTATTCATTATTGTAAACTTGTATTTCTGACCCTTCTGAACTTAAAATATTAAGAAAGAATCTGCCTAGATAGCCAAAGTAAATTAGTTCTTCCTCTTTTGCCTCTATACTATGCATCTGCATCTGTAAAATGAAGGTGATACCAACTGTACAACATAGTGTGATATGAGAAGATGACTATTTAGGCAACATTAATGAACTCTGATACTGTAGTGATGATCACCTCAGGGAGGGTAATGAGGAAATTAATACTTGTGGCATCCTAGCAGTGTTTCAGTGGACTACTGTGAGGCTCTGGGCTGGACAGCTCTAGTCAGACTTGACACTGGGTGCCCACACTGCTTGCTCAGAGAACAGTGTCCTTCCTCCTCTCTGAGCATTGGACCTGTCTTGATGGAAAGAAATGCTATGTGAACACATAACTAAAGACTGTAACAAGCTGTTTCTGCATCCTTGTTGAGAACATTGTTTAGCAAGCGAGTCAGAAGAAAGATACAGATGGTCTTGATTTTGGAAGCATGATATTTTTCCTTAAGCTCCATAAGGGCAGTTCAGCTTTACATGTTAAAATAATGGTGCTGAGCTTACCTATGCACGTTGGGTGAAACAGCAGTAGCAAAGGCCTGCACAAGGAGCAAACCTAGTGATGGTGATGGTGGATGGAGTTGCCCAGGTGGGTCAGTTCTGGTTGCATGAAGCTCACAGTGTTTGGAAGTTGAGAGTGACGTAGTGAAGAAAAGTAATTGGAGACTACCTGCATACCTGGTTAGGTACAGTGAACACCAAGTTGTGTCATCACAGTTCTGTCATCATCTCCTAATGTTTCTCTTAGCTGGTATTTCAGCAAGTTTAGAGTAAGGCTTGGGATAAGGCTATCTCATCGAAGCTTTAAAGGGAAGGTGTTGCAAAGAGAGGGTGGTGTTGAGAAGTACCTACTGAAGGTACTCGTACCTCCCCATAGGTATGTTCCCCACATCCCTCTGCCTTTTCTTTCTCTCAATTTTCAGGGTCCTGTGTAGGGGATGTGCTCGAGATATATCACTGGCAGAATGCAAACTTAGTGCTCTAATCCCTTGGTCAGCTCTACCCACTTGTCTTTCTCAGGAGTACCCAAAGTCTGAGGTTTTATAAGACTATGTGGCAATAAGCAGTAGAAATTAGTAATCCAAAGGAAGAACTGCATGCCATCCTGTATGACCATCTCTGGGGAGCTTGAGAGTACTGCTGAAACCAAAAGGGCTTTCTTCAGCTGAACTAAGTGAAATCCAGAGGAAATCTGAAAGTTGGACTCGATAGGGAGAAGAGTATTCTGTCTTCATAAAACATGCAAGAGGACCCTGTTATCACTTCTGAATTCTTATAACTGCTAATTACTTTCTACCTTCTAATTCTCCTTCCCGGTTATTTTAGTTACAACTCACTGATGGAAGTACCTGTCTCTTTGGTTGTCGGAGTGAATCCGATAGGAAGCAAAATAAAAAAATGAAGAAAATGTACTCTAAAAAGTTCTACATCCTTGGAATAAGCAGTCATGCTGTAGCTCAGTTTCCTGGTTTTAGTTTTCCAGATGCGCATCTCTGTGTAAACGAGCAGATCTTTAAATAACTGCAAGACTTGGTTTTAAATCACCTCCTGTGACAAACACGGAACCTGTTTTTGAAAAGGTCTGTAAATATTTTCAAGGTGAATTAATTGTTTGCCAAAATGATTAGGATTTATACCTGTGTGAGAACAAAAGCAGTCATCAGTGGGATCTGACATGTAAGAGTTCAGTCACTTTGTATAAGTGCTTGATTATGAGAAGGATTTTAAAGCGCGGGCTGGAAAAACGTGAAGATAATGACTCGTTGATGGGTAAATTAGTATAAATTGTGCCTATCTACAGAGTGAGATGGTGTGAAGCAGTGAAGCTTGTACAAGCAGCCTGTAGTTTTCCAGATGCTTGCCTGACATTTTATACTGCAGCGCTTACACAGTGGCACCACACTAATTTCAGTGCATCGAGCGTTCAGTTTCCGTGCCGGGATTAAATTACTCAAGTTTGTTTGGAGTTCTGGACCACTGCAATTTTAAACCAGTAGTGTTTTGTCACGTGTCTGTGTTTAGGAAGTTTCCTATTCCATTCAATAAAAATTGAAATGTGATAAATGGTTTTAAAGTAGAGCTGGGCAGATTTAGATGAGATGTTAAAGTTCTTTGTGGTTAGGGGGCTGAAGCACTGGAACAGATTGCCCAGAGAGGTGGTGGAAACTCCATCCCTGGAGGCATTCAAGGTCAGGCCTGATGGGGCTCTGAGCAACTTGATCCAGTTAAAGATGTCCCTGCTCACTGCAGAGGGGGTTGGACTAGATAACCTTTTAAGGTCCCTTCCTGCCCAACACATTCTCTTGATTCTAAAGAAATGATTCTGACCATCTCTGAGCTGCAGCACAGCTGAAGGCTGCCAGTTTGTTGGTGCTTAAGGTGTGTGTAACTGTTTAACTTGAACTGCCATCTTGTTATGCCTGTGTCTCTACTTGGTCCATTGTTACCCATAACTCTCTTGTAGGTAAAGAAAGATAAAAGAATGATACTCTCTTCAGAGAAACAAAACTAACCATCCACTTGTGCATCTTGAGTGATAAATGAAGTGTTATTCCCAAATGACTTATAACCCTTTAAGATGCTTTCTCCAAGCACCCAACTGTTGAGCTGCCTAAGCTTCTAGGTTTTTCCTCCTTGCACAAGTCCTGTGTTTGGAAGTTCTAGTTCTAATCCTCTCCTACTAGCAGATGCTCATGTTCTTCATTACAAATTTGTGGCCTAAACCCAACAGAGTAACAGGACTCCTCATTGAAATAAAGAAATGTAACTCTTCCTTTGAAAAGCTGCTTTAGCAGAGCTTAGATTCTAGAACAGAGCCAGGGAGACAGATATTGACTGACATTTTATTTTAAGGTATGGAAGATGCTGGGTAATTTTCCCTTAATCAACCCTACAAATCAGCAAGTACTGAAAGATAGGTTCTTCCCATGTGTTAGCACAGGGTCACGCAGAGCCTTGCTAACAGCTTTGAGACATGTGCAGAGAATATTCCTACCTTCTGTTCATCAATAAGGAAGGAAGCATCACATGTTTATATTTATATTTAATAAAATTAGGTCCATATGTATTTTTTGTCCTCTACCTTCTGCCAATCGGTGATGTGGAAGTAAGCAGCTGTGGACTGGATGTCCATGCTGCCGAGGGTATGCATTTGTATGTGTTTTCTTAAATCATTCTTAAAGCACATATGGCTTTTCCTGGTGCAGTACCGCTGATTTCATGGTATTTTGTACATGTGGCTGGTACCTGAGCACCACCCAGCACCAGGGACAGAAGGGGTACAAATATTGCTGGGTTGAATGGGACCTTAAGCAACCTGGTCTGGTGGGAAGTGTCACTGCCCATGTTAGAGGAGTTGGAACTGGATGATCTTTACGGAGAGGTCTGGAAAACAAGCCCTGTGAAAAGCAGCTGAGGGAACTGGAGTTATTTAGTCTAGAGAAGAGAAGGCTGAGAGGAGATCTTCTTGCTCTCCACAGCTACCTAAAAGGAGGTTGTATTGAGGCAGGTTCTGGTCTCTTCTACCAAATTTCCCAAGATAGCTGGTTAAAATTCAAAGACCACTTCTTTGAAGCCGAAGACCAGAGCATTCCAACAGGAAGGAAGTCAAGGAAGGGATCCAGAAGACCTGTGTGGTTAAACAGGGAGCTGCTGGGCAAACTGAAGAAGAAGAAAGCCTATAGGTCGTGGAAGGAGGGGATGGTCACTTGGGTGATTATAAGGCTCTGGTGAGAGAATGTAGGGATGCAACTAGGAAAGCCAAGGCTTCCTTGGAATTAAACCTTTCAAGAGAGGTCAAGGGCAACAAAAAGGGCTTCTTCAAATACATTGCAGGTAAAAATTTATCTAGAGGCAACGTAGGCCCCCTGCTGAATGAGGTGGGTGCCCTGGAGACAGAGGATACACCTTCTTTGCCCCTGTCTATACTTCTGGGAGCTATCCTGATATTAAGCCACAGACTGCTGAGACCCCAGAGGAAGTTGAGACAACAGAGGAGTTTGATGAGGACGGGGTTAGGGATAAGTTGAGCAAACTGGATTTACACAAATCCGTTGGCCCAGACGGGATGCACCCGTGAGTGCTAAGGGAGATGGCAGAAGTCATTGCTAGGACACTCTCCAGTATCTTTGCTAAGTCATGGGGATCAGGAGAGGTGCCTGGGGAATGGAGGATAGCAAATGTCACTCCAATCTTCAAAAAGGATAAGAAGCAGGACCTGAGTAACTATAGACTAGTCAGCCTCACCTCCATCCCAGGAAAGATGATGGAACAATTTATCCTTGGTGCTGTCTCCAGGCACATCAAGGACAGGAGCATCATTAAGGACAGTCAGCATGGCTTCACAAAGTCCTGCTTGACCAACCTGGTAGTCTTTTATGAGGGCATAATCAGGTGGATGGCAGAGCAGTGGATGTGGCCTGTCTTGACTTGAGTAAAGCATTTGACACAGTCTCCCACAGCATCGTCACAGCCAAACTGAGGCAGTGTGGTCTGGATTATTGGGTAGTGAGGTGGATGGTAAACTGGCTGCAAGATAGAAGCCAGAGAGTAGTGGTCAGTGGGACAGAGTCTAGTTGGAGGCCTGTATCCAGTGGAGTGCCCCTGGGGTCACTTATGAGTAAAGGCTGAGAGGGTAGGGTTTCTTGAGCTGGGAGAAGAGGGGACTGAGGGATGATCTCATTAATGTTTATAAATATGTGAGAGGTGGGTGTCAAGAGGATGGAAACCAGGCTCTTCTCAGTGTCATCTAGTGATAGGACAAGGGGCAATGGGTGTCAGCTGGAGCAGATGGTGTTTTGAGGTCCCTTCCAATCCCTGATGCTCTGTGATTCTGTGACTGCTTTAACTGCTGGATAGGTAGGAACAAATGTTTTGTGTTTGTTCTCTGCAGGGTGTCAAGTGGGATGCAGGGAAGAAAATCATTTTTAACTGAAAGTTTACGTAGTAGTGTTTTACTTCTCCTTTGTTTTGCAACCTTCAAGTAACTCTACCACGTGTGCCTCCAAAATAAACATCTTACAGGAACAGCACACAGCCCTCTTAATTTTCTTGCAATTAATTTAACTCCTGCTAAAACTCTGTTTATGTTTGGGAAGGTTTAGCCTTGAAACTTTGATGGGAACAGTTACAATCGTTTGATTGCTATCAGCTCATATACTGAGTGACCTGAATAAAAACGCATGCAGAGACAGTCTTCTGGTGTTGAATTGCTCATGGTCCTTTTTCAGGTGTTCGTTTCTTCACTTCCCCCTGTTTGTTACACCAAGTATAAGTTTATATTGCAGCGACCATAACATCATTTACGATTCTGTGGTTGTGGTTCTTACTTAACGCAGCCAGCACGGGCGTTTTTATAGATGCTCTGCATAGTGTATCAGCATGGGCCACATTTTCCTCTGTGACTCAGAAGCTGCTGTAATTACACTGGTGCAGGCAGCTGCATCTCTTTCGAGGCTGTAGTGGTGGTACTGAGTTTTCTGTATGAATGGAGAATTTGTAAGGTCCCCCCCCATTATGTAAGTAACCTCTGGCAAGCTAACCCTAACCCAGTTAGGTGATAGCATTCCCTTTCTGTCAGAGGGCTTTGTTCTTCTCAAGCATCTCCACAGGTGATGCTTTCTCAGTGTGCTAAAAACTATGTTCTGCTTGGGTCATGGTGAAGTTGTCATTTTGGTAAGAACATGCTCTGTCATTCCTCCTGTGCCCTTGATGGTTTTGCAGGTGCAACAGTTGAATATTGCTGGGAAAAAAACTGTCTAATGCAGAGAGTCTGAGACTGGAGACTGCTTGTACTGGTCGTGGTACATAATACCTGAAGCTGAGCAAAGAAAACTATTTCTGCACAAATATGGAAAGCTTGAATTATTCATTAGATGATGGTGAAAAGTAGCATGTGCATCCTGCCAGCAGAAACCCAAGTGACTTCAAGTGTAGCTCAATGAAGCTGAAGCAGTATTAGTTTTTTAAACAAGAGAGGACGCGGTATGATTTTACATTAATGGGGGACACAGAGCCAAACTGTAGCAACAGGGTTATTTGAGAGAAGCAAGTGTCCAAGTTTCCTGTGTGCTGCCTCACCTTTTGGGATGATGTGCTCTGGTTCTGCGTGGAGATCCCCAGCTAAGAAGGGTAATAACATAAGCCCCTTCTGGCTAAAAAAAGAACAGTGGTCTTAAGCTTGGGGATGAAGCAGTACAGGCTCTCCTTCAGACTTCTACCTGGAACTGCATGAATATTCTTCTCAGCTAATGAGAATGACCTGCACTAGTCACCCCCTGTTTTAACCTGCTGAGAAGAGCCCTACAGAGCAGCAGGTTTCTGACATTGATCCAGTGACCCATCAAAAACAACTTCTGTACCAAAATGAAAGAAAAACAGAGAATCTCTGTTTGTAATTAATAATTCAGGATTTGTAAGCTCCTTTTTAAATGGAAATGGACAAGGATGAAATGAGAGATGTCTTTGTTTAATACTGATTTCAATTCAGCTCTTGTAATCCCAAAAATCAGCCTTCTAAACAGTGGACTGAATGTCCAGTGATGTTTTAGTAGCACTGGAGCAAGCAGCACAGTTATTGATATCATTATATGTGGAGTGAAATTTAATACATTAACTATTTTCTTTTTATTATTATTAATTATTTTATTTTATTTATTATTTATTTATTACTTCTTTTTTTATTTTTTCATCTAGAAATACAGTGACTTTAATTTCTGTACTCATAATGAGCTGCCAAAACAAAGAAGTCAGAACACTAAGAAATGGCTCAATCTATGTTTCTTAAAAAAATGAGAAAAAATGTTAAACAGACAATTCTAAGTTTTTAATTAGAATAAGATTTACTGTGTAGTTTACATTACTCAGAAAGATATAATTAGCTTTATTTTCTTCTTCTGCATTGCAGTTGAAATGTCTCATGTGAGGATTTATAAACCTGAAAGCATTGCAAATGGCGACTGGAATACAGACGCCATCTGTTTTATTCCTTCTTTCTTGTTGATTTTTAGGGCACCATCAGCACTCACAGACAGACAATCCCACATCCATCTCTGAGCTGAAGCATTGGCCGTTTTCATACTGTTTTCCTGCAAGGGTTCTCTGTGAGATCTGTCTTTTCAATTCCCATTTGCTGCCATTCAGTGCTTGCACTCAGATTTTGTAATGCAAACGCCTCTGAATCCACTAAGGTTTATCTGAGTCTGTTCTCCATTTCCATTCTCTTTGTAGTCCCAACTAGTTTTTAAGGGTTGTTCTCAAAAAAACATAATGGGAGAAAGGTAGTAGTGTTCAGAAAGCAAGAATAATAGTTCATAACTTCAGGTTTTTCTGTAACTTCAAAAGAACGTGATGTTAGGTCATAGGCTGGACTTGATGACCTTAGAGGTTTTGTCCAGCCTCAATTGTCTTGTGATTCTGTGAATTAGACTTTTAGTGGAGTTAAAGCCTCACCAAATTAGAAACTAGGACTTGAAAAACATTGAGGTATCATGGTATAAATTAACTCTTATTATTAGTTAGAAAACACTAATATTGATAGGATCCACAGTGACAAAAGCAAAACATAATATGTGTGGTACTTCTAGCTCTTCTTTGTGCCTGTGGGACAGAGTCCAGTTGGAGGCCTGTATCTAGTGGAGTGCCCCACGGGTCGGTGCTGGGACGGTCCTGTTCAA
>VXBP01002915.1:75047-124243 GCA_013400115.1 Rhinopomastus cyanomelas | reverse complement strand
CTGGTGAGACCACACCTGGAGTATTGTGTCCAGTTCTGGGCTCCTCAGTACAAGAGGGATGTGGAGCTGCTGAAGAGGGTCCTGCGTAGGGCAACAAGGGTGATGAAGGATGTGGAGCACCTCTCTTGTGAGGAGAGGCTGAGGGAGCTGTGTGTCTTTAGCTTGGAGGAGACTGAGGGGTGATCTTATTAATGTCTACAAGTATTTGAGGGGTGGGTGTCAGGAGGATGGAACTGGGCTGTTCTTAGTGTCATGTAGTGATAGGACAAGGGGCAATGGTTGTAAGCTGGAACATAGGAGGTTCCACATCAACCTGAGAAGGAACTTCTTCACGGTGAGAGTGACGGAGCACTGGAACAGGCTGCCCAGGGGGGTTGTGGAGTCTCCCTCACTGGAGATATTCAAGACCCGCCTGGACGGGTTCCTGTGTGACTTGGTTTAGGTGATCCTGCTGTTGCAGGGGGATTGGACTAGATGATCTTTCGAGGTCCCTTCCAATCCCTAATGATTCTATGGTTCTATGATTCTATGGATGCAATTAGCCAGGAAGCAAAGAGCAAACAAAAGAAATTCAGAAATAAAAGATTAATTTTGCAGTGCTAAGGGCAAGCCAGTGTAGGCTGTCTCTGCTGCTGCTTTTTTTGAAGTTACAAGGCTTGTGGATGAAGCTAATTCCTAAGTGAAATTGAATTTATTCAATATTTATGACACTGGCTTTCTACACTGCTGGGTTCCTACCCGTTTTTGGAAGTTCAAAAATACTTTGACCTTTGCTGAAGCCAGAATGAGCCAGATGTATTTAGGACTGTTGAAATCAGACAGAAAGTTGCATTCCACGGCACGGTATTCGCAGGGTCTACTCTCTTGAGACTCTGTAGTTTAATTGCTGTATTAACTAGCTGGTAGTGAAATTAGACCTCTGCTCTTGAACTGCCCTAGAAAGGTGTCTGTTTGTCTTTCTATCTGTGGATGAAAAGTAACTACTGAACATATTTACAATTACCTGAAGGGAGGTTGCAGAGAGATGGGATTCAGTCTCTTCTCCAAAGTCATGAGCAATAGAACAAGAGGAAATGTGCCAGGGGAGGTTTAGATTGGACAGTAGCAGAAATTTCTTTACTGAAACAGTGGTCAGGGATCGAAACAGACTGTCCAAGGAGGGGATGAAATTGCCATCCTTGGAGATGTTCAAAAAACCTGTAGATGAGGCACTAGGTGACTGGGTTTAACGGGCAGGCTGGGGTTAGGCTAATGGTTGGACTAGATGATCCTACATGTGTCTTCCAACCTTAATGGTTCTATATTACCTTATTTTCTTAAAATCAGCCTTCACAACTGCTCTCTAACTTTTCAGTCTGAGTTTCAACATGGCAGCTTCTCTTCCCATGTTTTGTAAGCAGCAGTGCAGGTAACTCAGTTCTGTAGAGATGGAGTTTAAGGATATGATTCAGTGGTGGGCTTGGTACCGCTAGGTCGATGGTTTGACTCAATGATCTTAAGGGTCTTTTCCAACCTAAACATTTCTAACTTGCCTCTTGTTTATGTAGATCAAAACCAAAGAGTCATTCTTAGGCGGTTTGCTATAGAATTGGTAGATGTTAAAAGCATTCTGTCAACCTGAGCTGTTCTCCAGCTAAACCATTTTACACTGATCCTTTTTGAATTGATACAGCCTTCTTTTCAGCTTCTCCAGTCGTGTGGTTAAGTTTTCGGTGTTCCTAAATGCGATTCTGAAGCCTCCCTTCAGAAAGCGCCGTAGTTCTCTGTCAATTACTCCCTTGTCAGCGTGGTTCATACTTTTTTTTCCACAATAACTTTTATTTGACAAAGGAGTCCCGCGTGCTGTTTCATTACTCCAGTGGTGAACTGTAGTTGGCTTTATAGTTAATTTCTTCATGAGAGTGACTTTATGACATCAGTTTTGTGAGTCAAGAAGCTGCCTTCAGTGTAGTTGATCTACTTTTTCTCTGTGAGTGAAACGTGTTCCTGTGCACAGGCGAAGCACGGAACAAAAAGCCCTGTAAGGCTTTTTGTTGGGAAGTTTAGTAGGTGATTTTGATCCGGCTCTGGCCTTGTGATACCACATTTCCTTAGGAGCTCTATAGTCTGTTTTTCAATGAATAGACTTGGGTCATTCATCATACCATGCCCTTCCGAGCACTTAGGATAAAGGATGTTTCAGGAGGAGCAAGTATTTGGGGTAGTTAGTGCAGCCTTAAGTGTTCTGTTCATCATCTCTGTGCTTCTTCCCCAGTTGGGATTTGAGTGGGCATAATTTTGGCTGCAAGATTTCATGCTACTTGTTATTCATTGAGTTGGAAAGTCCATCTGGAGAAGATATTAATCCAAAATGTTATTCTGGTGCAGCTTGTTTTGAAGTTACTTGTTGTGGGAGTGGAACTGATTTGAGCACTGATATGTTGACCAGTGGTGTGTTAAATAAAGAGTAACTTTGGAAATCTTTTTTTTAGTGCACTTAGATATGGTCCCATACTTCCAGTGTGCTTCACGCCCTATTTGATATATTCTGTATCTTGACATGACTGTGACTTTGCCTCTCTCTTAAGCATATTTGCCTTCTGTGGATCCATCTATTTTCTTGAATTTTTTTTTTTCTTTCATAAGATCTAATAAAAAAAGGTAGGTTTAGACTTGATATTGGAAATAATTTTTTCACTGAAAGGGTGGTCAGGTGCTGGAATGGGCTTCCCAGGGAGGTGGTTGAGTCTCCTGTGTTTAAAGATCGTTTGGATGAGGTATTGAGGGCTCTGATTTAGCGGTGAACTTGTAATGTAGGATAGATGGTTGGACTCAACGATCCCAGGGGTCTTTTCCAACCAGAGTGATTCTGTATAATCTGTTCTGTATAAAAAGCCTGATGAGATAGGTGTTTGTGAGTGACTTGGCCTCTTTTCTCCCAGTCTCAATGGGAGATGATCCTATGTGCTTCAGCTGTGCTCTGGAGTTTGTCCCTCCCAATCCCCCCAATCCCCTATCCTCACCCTCTTTCTGGGAGACTGCAACTTCTGTCAGGGATTTCTGTACATTCTAGCAGAGGTGGACCCAGAGTATCACTCTGCCACCATGACTGCAGATTGCAGGCACTGCTTGCCATCTGGGCTGTTTTGCTCTCCTGTAGCTCCGCTTTCTAAATAAACCCACGGCCAAGGTACATATGGAGAGAAATTTGTTCTTTCTTCCCCTAAGCCCTTACCTTTTCCCTTTGGGACAAGGTAGGAAATGGCTATGGATATAAACCAGCATGACTTGAATACTGCTGCTCTGCATTCACTGTAGGCTAAGGGTTTAGAAAGGGTAATTCATAGTTTACATATTTTGTTTGTTAATTAAACAAGATTGTTTTGGAGTTATGCTTAAGTGCAGGTACTGAATATTTCATTTTGAATGTATTTATCTCATTGAAAGGATGTCAGTTCTATAAGCCATATCCATTTCTGCAAAATGATGTTCCTGATGGAAACAAATACGCTTCCATGTAGAAGTTATTGCTTCCCCAAAGGGCAGGACCCTTGCAGTGCCCTGTGGTGGGGTGACAGACGGGACAATCCTGGCAATCTGCTTGTCTCATTACAATTTGCTGCATGTCCTTAGTCCTGAGCCACTTAAAATGAAGATCACCATAAAACCCCATAGGTGGGGTAGGTTTCCCACCGAATTTAAACACGGTTTGTTGCATTCATTCATTGCTGGACGAAGTGTTAGTCGTGGTTTGCATAAATACATGTGCTGCAGTGTAAGTTATTGATAAGATACAACTGTCTCTTCAACCTCATGAAATCCATTTTGTCAACAGATGAGATGGGAGCTGATGTACCTGGACAGAGGAGTTGTGATTTCTGTGTGGCAGTTTTTGCTGTAATCCCAGGAATTACGCAGCAGCTCTTGCTGAAATGTACAGTACTGAAAAATGGAGATCTGTTGGTATTCTGAGGGAGAGGTCCTTTAGCTGTGTCAGGGTGGTAAACAGGAACTCCACGTTAATCTGACTTAGTAAGGAGCTTTCAGGATGGCAAGTTAGCAGATCCGTAATCTGACTGTTTGTAAACAGTTAGATGTTGACCTTGTTCATTGTGGATGTGCTTCATCCCAGGAGCTTTACAAGAGCATAAGACATTTTCCTCATGACCCAAATTACACCAAAACAGAACGCGTATCTTTCTGACATATATTTCTCAAATAGCTGCTTTAACCCATAGCTGAAGACCTAGGGCTGGTTTCTCATTCTTATGCAATGCTTTTAATCCTCAGTGATCAGCATCCTTTAAGAATTAGAGCATCCAGTTTTTTCTCTCCTATTAGTTTCATGGGCGTGCAGTACTCAAGCACTTGTGCTGCTTAGAAACCACTTTGCAAATTAAATTGATTAATAATAAGCTGTTTTAAGGGTTCCCCTGCTGGACCTGTTGTCTCTTTCTCTTACTTTCTGTTATTGTTTCTATTATGCAAAATAAATGGTGTTAATCATTTAGCTGGCTAAGAAAAGATGAACACCAAACTCTTAAATTCTACCTCTTTAAAGTGCTGAATGTTAATTGGGTTTCTCATTAGAAACTGTCTTGAGAGGCAATATGACTACAATATAATTGCTTGAAAGCAAAACATCTGCAAGGCTGAAGCAACATCCAGCGTGTTTGTTTTCTAGCAAGGTACTTGAAAAGAATTAAAGTGATTGATATTTTACATGCTGCAGCAATAATATTTTTCAATAGATTGGCTTGTATCTTCAATTTCTCAAACAGAAGTTGCTTCGGTGAAATATCTGAGACTTCTCATGCTCTTAATCTTGCTTGCACACGTTTTTTTCTCGGAGCTTGAGCCAACCAAAAAATAACAGGTTGTGCAGTGCAGTTCCCTTTTTGTCAGGGAAACAGGGCCAGATTTAACAGACTACATCTATTTGTTGCGTGCTTGTCAGTCCAGTCTGTGCTGGTGTCATCAGTGCAGTGATGATGTTCCTGTTGTATTTTGTATGGGAAGCTGGGTGTCTGGAGGGCTTTCCAGATTTCATGCCCGTTCAGGGTAGGGGCTCTTGACCCACGTGTTGCAGCTGCAGAGCCAGAGTGTCACAGTGACTGTGGATGTACCTGCCACGCTGTAGCAACACCTTTTCCTTTTCCATGACCTTTTCACCTCATGATTTAAAAATGTCAAATCCAGAAACAAGTGGCTATTCCATGTGCACTATTCACAAGCGCTGACTGCAGCTGATTCCTGCCACTAATGGAGAAGTTGCCAAGTTGTCCAGTTACACTTCCTTTTTTCTAACCAGTAGTAGTCTACGTGAAGCTGACCAAGCAGCAGATGACTAGGTGACATCTTTATCTGAACAGGTTGTAATTCATTTTATATGAATCCATTTAGTAAATCTCCCCAAGTCTTGCAGGAGCTGCTCTATTTCTTTACACTCCTGTGCCTTCCCAAAGGAGGCGGCCAGATTCTGGTACTGGAGAGCATTTCATCACTGCGAAGGTGGCACGAAGCACATCATGTTCTGGCATATTGTTTCCTGCAATTAGTGGACAGATACTCCGTAGAGCATAATTGATTAGCTCTATTAGAAGCCGAAGCATCTGTCTCCCACCTACTTGCTGTCTTGGCTTCCTGCCTCTCGCATTGCTGACAGTAGTGCAGCCTTGCTTTACTAGAGGAGCTGACTGGGGCTTTTCAGTGTGAAACCATCATAAAATGTATTTTAGGTCTTGCCTTCAGGTGTTTTAGTCCTTCACTGAATCTGTCTGCACGCAGAGTGGTGGATCACCAGCTGCTGCTATTTTAGGCACACTAAATGACAGCTGAGCCCTCTGAAGGGAGTTACAGATTTACTCCTATTTTCTTTTGAGTTTTGAAATCTGGTTCCAGGTAATCTGAAAAAGATTTAATAAGAAGTAGGAAGGTGAATATCTTGCAAACCACTGGCTTTCCCCCGCCCCCCACCCAAGGGTGTCCTTGTGCAGACACACCCAGCACCTTGGCATCTCTGATGGAGAGTTTGTGGTGAGTGCCAGTTTGACTTGGTATGCTCCACTGCTGCCAGCTCTGTACAGAAAAGCTCTGGATCTGAATGATCCATTTCCCTGTAGGAAATTTTGGCTGGGAATCTTTTTTCTCAAACTATTAATGTCTGTATCTGACTCTAGTTTAGCCTCTCCAGCCATTTTAAACCAGTACAATGGAAATGTAGTAATTGTGAGGATTGACTGATCTTCCTGTCATGCAAGGAAGCAGGTGTTGGTGTCTGGTGTTTCCTGGGTACATCCAGTTCAGGTGAAAAGATGTCATCAATAGCAGAGTTTGAGAGAGAACAGTAGAAGAGAGGTGAGTACTGAGAGAGTGGTTGGGCACTGGAACAGGCTGCGCAGGGAGGTGGTGGAGTCCCCATCCCTGGAGGTATTTAAAAAATGAGTAGATCTAGCACTTGAGGCCATGGTCTTAGGGCTTAGGGAGATGTTGGGGTGATGATCCTGGAGGTCCTTTCCAGCCATGATGATTCTATGATTCCCTGAGTAGTGACCAAATAAAAGCCACAGGACGGCAAGAAACTTCTTTTGGTTCCCTGAACAAGAAATTTTACCAGTGTTTGGGACTGGAGACAGAACCAAGCCTTTCTTCCCATGCTCTCTTCTAACCATCCCTCTGTAAAACAGAGGTTTGTGGTTTTAGGCATTATCTTGCACGTCGTCACGCTCCGGCTTGCAGCCTTCCCTGCTGAGAAGCCATTCCAGCACGGTGGACAGTAAAGGCGGCCCACTGTTGTGAATGTTGGCTACCCAAGAGCAATGATACACTTCTCAACTTGAGAATTGCTGACTATGCTTCCTGGGAAGCCTACATGAAAGATCTTCATAATAAAGTGATCCTCGGTTTTGTCACTTGTTCTTATCTGGTGATATAAATGAAATACAAAAACCTTAAAAAAGGAAAAGTGTTGCTACTTATTGTTGTGTGTGAAGGAGCCAACTATCACAATTCGTTTTGATAACAGGCAAGAAACTGCATGTTGGGACAAGTGATGAAAAAGTGTTTATTCTGCTGTCCACAGTTTGGTGACTTCTATTTTTCTTATTTTCCCGTGCCTTCAAAAAATGTGTTTTAGCATCTGACTGACACGTGGCTGCTTCAAGCTGCTCAAACATTCCAGCTGATCAAGACTTCATGTTGATCAGATGTTGATTTCCTCTCTCGGGCAAAGAAACCCAGGAATGCTATGTGCATCTTCTCTTGGGGGTATTCATCTGTTTAGGTAATTGCAGCAGTAGTTTTCTCACTTCTTGATGAATTTCAAAGTGCTTCTAAAAGTTTCTGCTTTGCTTGTCTGATGCTTGATTTTATTTATTTATTTTACATTCTTCAGGTTTTGGATTGACTACTGGTGTCTTTCCTGGTGTCTGAAAACCTTGTGACACAAGCTTTAGCATTCTGATTGTAAAGGTTTTGCAAATTCTCTGGCTGTTGTTGTATTCTGTAGTTTTCAAAAGCTTATTTTTCCTTACAAAAACAACCCTCCTGTCCAGTTCTGGGCCTCTGCATTCAAGAGGGATGTGGAGCTGCTGGAGGGAGTCCAGCGTAGGGCAACAAGGATGATGAAGGAGGTGGAGCACCTCCCGTATGAGGGAAGTTCCCTTATGGGAACTGGGTCTCTTCAGTTTGGGGAAGAGGAGACTGAGGGGGGACCTCATTAATGTCTATAAATATGTGAGGGGTGGGTGTCAGGAGGATGGAGCCAGGCTCTGCTCAATGTCATCTAGTGATAGGGTCAGTTTGATGATCCTACAGCAATAATATCCTGACCTTTGGTGTTGATGTGCCGGGGTTTTGTAGCAACGAAGCTGTGCTAAGGCTTTGTCTGCTTCCAGCTTAGGGGTTGTTTCTGAGCCTCTCAGATTTTGTGATGCAGTAGACATATTTAATTCCTCAGGGTGTTGAAAACAAGCAGAATTGCCTATTGATTGCTTGTGGCCTTCTCACAAAACCTGTAGTTAACACTGGCTTTGTACAAGGTGCATCTTCTTACGGGGTTGTGGCTGAACGCTGTTGTCTAAATGGAACATTCTTGTACCTCAGAAGCAGAAAAAGTGATGTTTTTCAAACATCTTCTTAACTAGATTTAATTGATTTTAATTTAGAATAATGTGTGGTAAGGCTAAGAAAGAGAGGCATGAAGAGTCCCACTTGTGCACACTGAGCACGTGTCTCAGGTTTTTAATTAGGTTTGCTGGCACTCATTACTTGATAGATTTGAAAGATGCCTTTCAGTGTATCTGTTCCAAATGCTTTGAGAATCATTATGGCTGGAAGGGAACTCCAGCACCATCAAGTCCAGCCCTCATCCCAACACATTCTCCCTAACCCCTAAACAGTGGCCTCAAGTGGTAGATCTACTCATTTTTTAAACACCTCCAGGGATGGAGACTCCAGCACCTCCCTGGGAAGCCTGTTCCAGTGCCCAACCATTCTCTCAGGAAAGAACTTCTTCCTAAGATCCAATCTAAACCTCCCCTGGTGCAACCTGAAACCATTTCCCCTCGTTCTATTAATAGCAATTTGGGAGAAGAGATCAGCACCAGCATTGCTACAACCTCCTTTGAGGTAGTTGTAGAGAGCAAGAAGGTCTCCTCTCCAGCTCATTTTCTGTAGAGTAAATAAACCCCGGTTCCCTCGGCTGCTCTCCACAGGGCCTGTTTTTCAGATGTCTCGCCAGCCCCACTGACCTTCTCTGGCCCAGCTCCAGCACATCAACGTCCTTCTTATACTGTGGCACCCAAAACTGGACACAGTACGCAAGGTTGCATCCCTGCAATTCTTGTACTGTGTCATGGAAGGGGATCAATGTCCTCGTCAGATTTTGTTTAGCAACATAACCAGATGCAAAGCTCCTTTTCCTGCTTGTTTTTTATGTGAAAACTTCTGAACAGAGAGGTGACATTTCTGAAGTGATTTCAACAAATTGTGGGCTGTGTTCAAATTAGCCTGAAACTTCCTTCAATATCTTTGCATTGATTGGACCTCTTGTAATCTCTTTGCTCTGGTGCTATAAACCTTTTCCAGCAATAGATTCTCCAGTGAATCGGGAAACCTTCATTTAAGCAGCAGACAGGCTGAAATTTTTATGCTAAGATCTGTGATTCCTACATCTTGCTCTCAGCTGGGAGGAGTTAAATACCACACAGCATTTTCTTAGGACAGAATTTCAAATATCAAAATGATTGTTATTTTATGAGTAAACTGTTAGATGACTAGCCTGATGGACCTGTTCATTCCAGCAGCAGAGAGGTTTTTTAATTTGCTGAAAGGGACCATATGAATACGTAGCTTTATCTGATGGTGACTCATCTTCCATCTTGTTAATTGTAGATTGAATAAGAACAAATGCAGGACCTTGCACCTGGGTACAAGTCTAACTTGTGAGGAGTGGCTGGAGAGCAGCCTGCCAGCGTTCACTTGGTTTGTGGTACTTTTTAACATCCTGTAAACACAAGAGGTTGTCCAGAAGCAGGTCAGGATGGCCGAGCGGTCTAAGGCGCTGCGTTCAGGTCGCAGTCTCTTGGTTTGTGGTACTTTTTAACATCCTGTAAACACAAGAGGTTGTCCAGAAGCAGGTCAGGATGGCCGAGCGGTCTAAGGCGCTGCGTTCAGGTCGCAGTCTGCCCTGGAGGCGTGGGTTCGAATCCCACTTCTGACAGCCCCTTTTGAGGCCTCATCTGCCACCAGTGGCTTCTGTCGTAGGGTCAATATATTTATTACTGCCTGGGGCGTCAACTTGAAGGCACCTTTAGCAAATTGGACTATGAGACCAAGCTTGGCAGAAGGATCTGGGTAGAGCATTGAGCTGTCATCAATGGCATCACATTTATTACAAGTCTCAGTGATGGATTCTGTACCTGGCACGGAGTAACTGTGTGAGATGGGGGCCGTGGCTGGGGAGTAGCCCGGCAAGAAGGGGTCTGGATGTTGGGGTCAGCAGGAAACGTATTTTTAATGGGAGGGCGATCAAATGCTGTTGCTGCCCTGAGCATGTCAGTGTTTTAGAGGGATTTGAATAATGTCCTTAACCTTCTGGTCAGCCCTGAATTGGTCAGGCAGTTGGACTAGATGATTGGTGCAGACCCTTTCCAACTGAACCATTCTACTGAAGTTTCTTTGGACTATTAACACATTGGCAAAGCCATTCTCCCACCTTCTGAAGCTGCAGACAAGGTTTTCTTAACTGTCCTTTCAGGGAGAGACTTCACTGGAAAGATTGAAGTGGTTACTGCTCTGTCTCTGTGCGAGTCGGATCCCGTCTGGGAAGAAAAAGAAATGAAATTGATGCACCAAAACAGGGAAGGAGGAGAACAGTGAGAAATGAAATGCAGCATCTCTTCCAAGCAAAACAATCCAGTGATTCTACAAGCTCTTTCTTCTACTGGTGCTTGCAGAGGTGCTACAGAAAGAGGAGTAGGTAACCTGGAGAGCAGGAGACCTGGCAAACTTCTGTCAGCTCAGGACCTTCCTTTTAGCTTTTGGGGTGAAAGGCTACATTGCTGTTCCAGAAGCTGGAGTCTGACTTTTTAATCTTTTTTTTCTTTTCCTTTTTAAATTTCATTTTTGTGGGGTGTGGGACAGGGGAAATAAAACGGAAGGCTGGAAGAATTAAGAAACAAGAGAAAAGCAGATGCAGTAAGAAGATGAGCAGGAACATCTTGCATTCTAGGTGATTTTCAGAGCTTGCCTGAAGCTGTGAAGGATGGGAAAATGATCTCAATCTCTTATTCTCTAACTTGGTTTATTCTTATCATCCCTTAGTCTGAGGGTGGCAAAGGTACAACAACACTGTGGGATTTCTTTTACTTCTACGTGAGTGTGGTGATGGTGGCAAAACGGGTTTCATTTGGACTACCTTTTTGAACTTTACTGCCGAAGACTCTCTAACTTGACCAGGAGGCTGATGAACTACGTGTTTTATTACTTTTATTTATTACTCAAACATTAAATCACATGAACTTGATTATTTTCACACTACAAATATATAGGAAGCTGGCTGAAGCAGTCACGGGCCATGTCAGTAAATTCTGAGAAATGTGACACGTTGAGTTTCCAGAATTTAGCAAACATAAGACAGGGAATGATTAGGGTATGTGGGAGCACCAGGGAAAAGCCCTGAGACAAGAACAACGGTGCTGGCTGCTGATGTAGATGGTTGAGGGGGACAAAAGGAAATCTCAAACTGCAATACAGAGCCAGGGCTGCAGAGCACAAGGCAATAAATCCCACTTTACTCATTTCTGCGTAGAGTGCTGTCTCCAGTTTGAAGCTCAAAGACAGACAATCAGAAGTCTAGAAAACATAACCTCTATGAAAAATTGAATTCTAAGGGGATGTTTGTCCTTAAAAAGAGACACACTGGAGAGACTGGGAACAGTAATTGAACATGTGAAATGCTTTTGTGAGACAGAGGGTGGAGAATTTTCCTCGGCATCTGCTGGGAAAGTAATGGAGGGCAAGCTTGACTTGTGGCAAAGAATATTACTTTCAGGAACAACTTTCTGATGTCTAGAATAGCAAAACATTTTTGAATGTTTCTGATGTTTAGACTAGCAAAACCGAAACTCTGTTTCTGATTTGTACTGTGTCTTTTAGTGGCTTTAAGAATAGTTAGACCAAAATATATTAGACATGGTTTAAACGCATCTGGTTTTGCTTTGGGCAAAGAATACAAAATGAGTAGTCTCCCGATCACTTCTGGCCTTCTGCTGTGTTCACTAGATTTCTGGTATCTCCTGTGATCCATTGATTCTTCATTCCAGCTGTCTGTCAAACACAGTTAACATAGTTAGGGCACAATAGCTTTGGATGTTTTTCTTTCTGAGATAATTCTTTCTTTTTCTCTTTAGTTTTTGATCACTTTGTAAAACAATTTAGTGCTTTTTCTAGGAATTGTTTCTTCTGTGAGAGTTAATTTTATAACTTCCCAAATTACCATGAATTAAATTCTCCATGGAGAGAAAAACAGTAGGACTTAGGGGGATTGGACTGGATGATCTTTTGAGGTCCCTTCCAATCCCTCATGATTCTATGGTCTGTTGGTCTTACTTTAGAAGTGGAAAATCACACTGTGATTTCAGTCAGCATTCTTCAAGATAGGATCAGGGGAGAAAAAGTAATGAAGAGTTGCCTTTAGGAGCCTTTTTGGTTACGATAAATCCGCCTTAGCTTCTGCTGTGCTTGGTAGGATGAAAGCTTCATAGGGCAAAGAGGTGGAATCTCTCAGATATTTACAAAACCCAAATTTTGACTTTGATCTAATAAATCTCTTCACCAGTTCTTACAGATCTGGCCCAAAAGGTTTGAGAGCAGCACAGTCTATAGTCTGCAGTATTCTTAGACCTTCACTGAGATCTAAGTGAACACTGAGAACTTCTCTGTATAGGCAGTTTCATCTCGAAAAGGAGGCAAAGTGGAAAGCAGAAAAAATTCTCTGTGCATAAGTGAAAAGAAGAAAAATAAAGGTCTTGCAAATATCTTATAATTTCTGTATTTGTGGCTATAATGTCACTAAATAAATGGCAGTGGGACAACTGCCATAGAATCATAGAATCACCCAGGTTGGAAGGAACCTCCAAAGGTCATCTAGTCCAACACCCCTGCAGTGAGCTGGAACATCCTCAGCTAAATCAGGTTGCCCACAGCCTTGTCAAGCTTCACCCTGAGCTTTTTTGGTGCCAATGCAGGAATAAATAGGTAGACGTGGTAGCTGCTGGGAGGAGACTTAATGAAATGTCTGAGAAGAGGCATTTGTAATACAGTCAGGAAAACCTGCATTATTTTATCTTGGGAGATAATCTTCAACCAGCTAATAACTGAGCATAAATACCTTTCACATTGTATTGAGCAAATGTCATTCTCTTTTTATTTGCCTCTCTTTGAATGTCAGAGACTAGATTAAGTGAAAGTGCCGGAGTCTCTATTTAATAAGAAATTGATATATTGAAATTAGTTTTATATCCTTCTGTACAGTTAGGTGACATCTTTTTCCTTCAATTTGAGATGCAAGTAATTGGAACTGCTACTGGAACTGTAGTTAAAATCAGTACCTTAGCATTAGTTAAGCAGTCAAAATGTGGAAAGCATGTATTTTTAAGATTAATCTGCTGCTGTTGTTGACATCTAGCATCTGTACTCGAGTACAAAACCGCTGTAATGCGTCTTTTTGGAATGACTGCTGATAAAGATGCGTGCTTCGCACAATCGCGCTTGTCCATCCAAGTAGCACTCACTTGACTCCCTACTGAATTAGTCCAGATAGTCCAGCCGAAGCTCATCTCCATTTCTTCATCTTCCACAGGTTTCATAGAACCATAGAATCATTAGGGATTGGAAGGGACCTCGAAAGATCATCTAGTCCAATCCGCCTGCAACAGCAGGATCACCTAAACCAAGTCACACAGGAACCCGTCCAGTCGGGTCTTGAACATCTCCAGAGAAGGAGACTCCACAACCCCCCTGGGCAGCCTGTTCCAGGTTTCTATGTTTGTTTTGACTGGCTAGAGACTGGGATCTGTACAAGTCGTACTGGATACACAGGCTGTGGCATTGTCTTCTCTGTGCAGATTAAGCCAGATCTTTGGGATGCCCTTGAGAAGCAATTTCACAGGGGTGCAAACATGTCTTAAAAGGTTTTAAACTTCAATGACAGCTTGAGAAGCCGTGACAGTGTCTTTGTCTTTAAAGTCTGCTTATGAAACGACTGTTCCTGAATTCATAGATGCTCTCCCTGTGCTGTCAACTACATCACTGAAATGACCTGAGGAGTTAGTTAATAACATAAATGCTGATTTTTAAAGATTTTAATTTTTTTTTGATGGGGGGATAGTAAACTGTTTTCTTTCAGCTGTCTGGCTGTAGTGCAGTGCTGTGTGGAGTTATATTTATACAGCTAAAGAGACAGCAAACTGAGGGGTAGAAGTTAAAGACCAGAAAGGACTGGAAGACCTCGCTTGGTACAGAAGGGAATTTGTCACAGGGCTGTCTGTAAGCAGCAGCCTGAAGTGATGTTCATTCCTTCACGTGTGGGGAGTATTCATTTCATTATTCTTTTCTGTCTGCCTGGGATAGTCTTGTCATCCCCTGAGCAGAGAGGGCTGGATAAGTAAGACCAACCTCACATCTCAGAGCAGCTGTAGATGAACATTTGCATCTCAGCAGATCTAGATCTATCATTTTGTTTGCTGTCTTTAGGTGAGATTTTGGAGAAGTGATTTTACCCTACTATTATTTTTAGCTTTCCCTGCCTCCCTCCAAAATTCAGCAGCTTTGTTAGTCTTTGTTAATAAAGAAAAATAAAGACATTCTGACAAGTCCTGGCTCATCCCCGGGAGCCTTCTCTGTATTTCTGTTGTTTTCTGTTTGTGGGCACGTCCACCACTTAATAATTAATAAATAATTGATAGCCCAGCAATAGTGCCTAGAGAAGGAGAAGCAATCTCTTTCCCCCCATCTTAGATTTCCAAGGAACTTAGATTTTTAAGATGATCTAGCGGGTATAAAGGAGTGTCCCTTTGTCCTGGAATCATGCAGAAGGAAGGCATGTCTTCTGCGGTGAAGGTGGGCAAAATACCCAGGGCAAATGATTTTGTGTTTTAATCTGTTTTATTTAAAGCCCCAGAGATGTATTTTGCTGGCACAGTCACAGAGAGCATGCTAAGGAATTTTTTCCTCCTCTGCTAGGGTAGTTAGGATTTGCCTTGAATTACCTACAGACAAAGCACACAAGCAGCGTGCGACAGGACATGCAGACATCGCTGCCCTGGATGTAGTGCTTGGTTGTGTGGCAGAAGCTGCACTTAGTTGTGACACGAGAAAGATCTTACATGAAATAGTATTGCATAGGAAAGGAAGGGAAAGAAGAAATCAAGTGGGAATGAAGGCTATAGTGAGGCTCTGGTGATGGTCTTATTTTAAAGAATGAAAGATGAGGGATGAAAAACAAAGGATGAAAGAAGAATTACCGGATGAGGTCACCCGAGCTGCCATTGGGATGGGGCAACAAACTGGTAATTCTTTCTTCCTGTTGTCTTAAACCCAGAAATATTTAACTTCATTTTGGAAGAAGAAAACCACTGTCATGGGAGCAGTGATTCAAATGAAAAGCATACAGCAGTCATAATGTAATTAATTTGGAAAGAAAAAAACCTGGAAGTGTAAGAAGATTAAATTAAAGGGATTACAAATGTAATCATTATGGACAATGGTATTAGATCTTTGGCAACTGTGTGGTTGCTGTGGTAGACTGCTGACAGATCAGGTAATAACAATGGTCAAATAGATGAAGTTTATGTATTTCTAAAATACTTCCCTTGAGATATAAATGAAATAATACAGACTTAATACGTCTGCATGGCCATAGTGTTGACTGCCCTCATGGTTTGCAATACACAATCTGAGCTGTTTATTAAACTTGAACTGACCTTTGATCAACAACAGATGGCAGGTGGCTTTCTGTCACTGCTGTTAAAGATTTCACTTACCTTTCAGGTAAATCGGTGTTTACATTAGGAACTGCATTTGGGTTTGTTCTGTTTTAGTAAGATCTCACTTTACTGGCTCATTTATTTTTATTTATCATTTAGTTGCTTAAGAAGCCAATAATGAGTTAGCTCAACTAAACCTTTAATTGTTTATTTGGGTTTTAAGGTTTAATTCCTTCAGGTGTTAAGGTAATTAAACAAACCAGAAAGATCCAAGTTAGACTGTACAGAGAATAAACGTGTTTTTCACAAAGGTTTAAATAAATTATTTATTTTCATTGTGCAGAGGCTGAAATAGGTGGTCTGGGGCAGTGTACCACTGAGCTTAAGGCCCCCTGTTTGTACCTGAGGGCCATTCCATGCTGGACATACCATCCATGTGAATTTATTTTTCACTTGCCCAAGCACTGAACTAGAGCTCTCACTCTTTCTTCCATTTTTAATAATTTTCTTTTTCACTTACTTGCTTCTGAAAAAAGAAAAGTAGAATACTGGTGCTGCTGATAAACCTTTCAAATGTTCCAGGTGATCCCCAATGCTGTTGGGACTGGAGTCACTCCATTTATATGCCTTAGGTAACTTCTTGTGGACTAGTAAAATTCTGTGTAGAGTTCTTTTTATTTCAAAGGTAACAGTTCTCAGAATGTTTGGATTTGGTTGCTGGTTTGTGTCTTGGTATTTCCTATTGCCTATGGAAGGTACTTTTCCTGCTCTTGTTTCCAGGCTTACTGTGCATCGTAGATAGAGTTTTGTTTCTTAGTTCTTGCCTCATCTGCTTATTGCCCTCTCCTAGCTTTCAGCATCTTTCAACTCAGCTGAGTCCAGTTTCGAGTTTGATTAATTTTATTTGGTTGCTACTGTGAGTCTTTTATGTAAATACTCTGAATCAACCCTTTCCTGGAGGAATTTAGTACAGTTAGTTTTTCTAGCGTGTGTAAATGTTAAGTGTTCTTTTCTTGCTATTCCTTAAAAAAAATAAATCAGTAGCCATCCTGTCATCACACTTGTACCAGCAATCTTTTAATCATCTCAACTGCAACCATAATTTCACATCTCTATTCATTTTTTCCTTCTTTATACATAAACTCTTAGGATCACAGGGTAACTCAAGTTGGAGGGGACTGTGATCTGTGTTAGATAGTTTTGTCCTGCTCCGGCAGGGGTGGTTGGACTCGATGACCTCTTTGGGTCCCTTCCAACCCCTAACATCCTATGATCCGAAGGACTTTAAGTCCATGTTTCTGTGCAAAGCATGGTCAGATGTCAGATCAGTCCAGGTTGCTCAGGGCTTTATTCAAACAGGTTTTGGGAAACCCAAAGAAGGGAGGCTACATGACCTTCTGGGCAGTATGGTCCATGGCTCAAGCGTGACCATGGTAAAAAGCACCTCTCTTATACCCAGCAAAAGCCTCTCACTTCAGGTGATACCTACTGTCTCTCAACCAAACATCACAGAAGAGGCTGACTCCATCTTCTGTTTAACCTTTCTGTTAGTACTGGAGGGAGCCCTTAGGTCCCCTGAAGCCACCGCTCTTTCAGGCTGCAGCAGCCCAACTCCCCAGCCTCTCCTTATATACCAGTTGCTCCAGCCTGACCACCTTGGGTGCCCTACATTGAACTCACTCCAATGTATCTGTCCTTTTTGCACCAAGGGCAGGTTGCAGAACTGCATACAGCGTTTCAGAAATGATCTTATGATTTTTGAATAAAGGGACATCAGTGATCTTCCCTTCCCTGCTAATAAAGTCTGGGATGCTGTTTACCATCCCTGTACGGGACATGCTGCTGCCTGCTGCTCCGTAGTGAAACTATCACAATGGTTTCTTCTTTCTCAAGTCCAGGACTTTGTACTTTTCCATGCCAGACTTCATAAGGTCCCTGTCAGCTCACCCCTCCCGCCTGTTCAAGTCTCTCTGGATGACAGACCTGCCCTTAAGCAAATCAACTGGTTTCTTCTGCAGTTGGTGCTATCTGCGAACTTTGAGACACTGCAGTCTGTTACCTCCTCCAGGTCAGTGATAAAGATCTTGTTCTGTAGTTCTCCATGAACATTTTCTATTGCTTTAATCACTGTAATACAATCATTTTGTAATGGGAGACATTCTTTATACTTCTCAGATTTGCATGGGTTTGAGCTGTGTGTGTGAATCTCAGTTCAACTACGCCTGAATCTATCTAATGTCAGTGGAAAGGTTTACTGGGGTGTTGGGACAGTTAATGACCACTTTATGGCATCATTTTAGAAGTCTTGCTATGGAGAAATTTCTCATTTTGGAAGCTGTAGCCTCCAGAAGTTGTCTCCAAGCAGACAAATTATGTTTCTCATCTGCTGTGGTGCAAAGTGGGTCTGTGACGTGGCTGTCTAGAAGAGAGAAAGGGTGGTTCTCCCACGCTCTTCTGCCTCTGCCATGGGGCTGGTGCATTCCACTGGGAAGGGATGAGGTTCAGCTCAGTAAGCAAACTGAAAGGCAGGAACTGAAGCAGTTACCATCACCAGGCCAGTGACATTCTATGCAAAACATTATGAGCAGAGACTTTCTGTGCAAAGGAAAAAATGTCCAAAGCCAAAATTTGTCTTCATTTATGTATTAAATGATGGTATCAGTCTTTTTTTTTTTGTTCAAAAATCACAGAATCATAGGGTTGGAAGGGACCTCTAAAGGTCATCTGGTCCAAACCTCCTGCAACAAACAGAGTCATCACTCACTAGACCAGATTGCCTAGAGCACCATCCAGCCTGACCTTTAATATCAAAAATGATAGTTGTGCCTCAAGGAAGAGGAAGGTGATGCTTCCAGCAAAGTTTCTGCTGAGATAGGTAGCAACTTTTCCAACATATCCTTGTTCTTCTGACTTCCGCATCAGTCACCTTCAAGGGATGTTGGTTTTCCTCAGTAGTTTTTTTCTCTTTTTATCACTGACGTTATTTTTATCTAAGAAGATACAGAAGCATCAGTTGTAGCTCTAACAAGAGTTTTCTCTACTAATGTAAAATATAGTGAATGCTTGTGAATGCTTCTCTTTAGTGGAAGCAGAAATCATCACATGATTGAACAAACTGGGGCTAACATCTTCAATGGCAAAGCTGCACTGGTGCTCATGAGATGTCATTTTCATATATGGATGTGGACTTCTAGGTTACAACTGAAATACTTACAGAAATTAAGCTAAGGAGTTGAATTTCATTTCTTCTAAGAGAAAAGGACTGCCTGAGTCACATCCTTGTAGTGCCTTCACAGATTTGGGCTCCACGTTGTATAATCAGCTCTCTAAATGGCTTGAGATACTTATGATGTGCACTGGGGCAGAGGCCGAGTCGCAGCACGTTCCATCTCAGTTGTGTATCTGGCAGTGCAGGCTTAGCTTAGGCTCCCCATTAGCCTGACAGTCACACATAGGGGACTGGACTGTGATTTCCCAAGACATACTGGGAATACACATGCCCCAAACCCATTGATTTCCAATTGGAGCGGACACTCCAGCTTGCTTGGAGGCTTTAAAATTCACAATCAAGACAGCTAACTTGAAGTTTGCATTTGTTCTGCTCTCAACACACAGCAACTGATGTTGGTGAGTGGCAGGGAGAATAATTGCATGCGGAGGAAAATGTGCTTTGGGCTGACGAGATTGTGCCGCTTCGCCCAGCTGCAAGGCTGGGATTCGGGAACAAGAGGCCATGGAAAGGAAGAGGGAGGTTCCGTGTGACTCTGCAGCTGCACAAGTGACAAACCTGCACCAAACCAGAAAATCCTACACAAAATAAAATAAAATGTCACTGCCCAAACCCATAATGAAATGTGGAGCCGTGAAAATACCAGATCCTCACCTGGAGGTAACGAGACCTTTTTGCTGGTATCGTTTCATCTGGTGTGACATGGAGATGTGAACTCCTCTTAAGCATCTTAGGAATTTAGGAGGGAGTTTGTAGACAAAAATCCTGCTGTCAGTCAAGATCATGTAATCACAGCTTCTTCCCCAAGAACAAAACGCCTGGATTTAGATTGCACGTTTAAAAAGTCAGCTAAACCAGGGTAGAATATTTTACGCTGTAGGCTGTCTTCGTGCTTTAAATGGAACATTTGGGAATAGGGCAGAAAGGTTTCAGGCTCAAAATTACATGTGGTGGGGGCAGCTGGTGTGTGATGGCAATTGCAAGGGAAGTGAATGATGGGCTCCAGCTGCTGCAGTCTCCTGGGAAGGGACCTGCTGGGGAAACCCTCAAGCTGGAGGGGCTGGTGCCTGCTTGCACCTTCCAGTTGCTCCCTAGGCAGTGAAGGACTGGTGTGCTGGGAACAGGGGCTGCAAATGGGACTTGGTTTGTCAGGCTGGGAGCACGGAAGCTGTAAATTTCTAGAACTGGAAAATCTTGTTTAATTGCATGGAAGCGTCTGAATGTCACTCAGGTAAATGCATTCTCCTTTCAGAAGCTGAAGATTTTAGATGTTGCACTACCAGGTAGCATTAGACCTAACTTTTGTTGAGTAACTGCTCTAGGAAACTCAGGCTTAATCCCTACCAGCACGTTTTGGTCTTGTTTTTTAAACTTACATCTTTTGTTTTGCTATGAAGTGGTGGAGTCACCATCCCTGGAGGTGTTTAAGATTGGATGTGCCACTTCGTGCCACGGTTTAGCTGATGTCCTGGTGTCAGGTCATAGGCTGGGCTTGATGATCTCAGAGGTCTGTTCCAGCCTCAATAATAACAATAATTCCATTGCAGCTGAAGGTTTTGCAAGGGGTCTTTCAGATGAGTCTTGTGTCCTGAAAGTGATTTCATAGAATCATAGAATCATTAGGGACTGGAAGGGACCTCGAAAGATCATCCAGTCCAACCCCCTGCCACAGCAGGATCACCTAGACGATGAAATCAGCCAGGTGTTCTCTGAAGTCTCACTGGAAGATGTTTACCTCAGTGTTCACAGTCTGGGGCCTGAGTTGTTTGATCTAAAAATATTTCTCTCTCTTCTTATCCAGGTCCACAGAAACAGCCTCGTGCAAAGCAGTTCATTCATAAATCTGAAACAAGCCCACAGCATCATGTTTGGCACGAAGAGGTCAGTTCTCACCTTTGTTATGCTTCTTATCTCTGAGAAAGAGTAAAGCTATTGTGACTCTACTCTGAACAGTGTGTATTTTCTGCATGTGTTGGTATGCAAAGTACACGAGCTGGGTATGTTGTTCTGTCTGTTATATTGGTTAGTTTTTCTTTGCTGTGCAGCTCTGATCTACAGTAATTGACAGGTGTGTCCTACAGGCCAAGGAGCACGTGGGGAAACAGTATCCCCAAGGCATTGCAGGTCACAGCAAGACTGCCAAAGATGCTCTACTGGTGCTGGAGGGCATCCCTCCTGCTTTCCTGTGTGTGGAAAAGACCACTAGGACAGCAAAGCACCCGTGTAAGATAGGTTCCTTCCTGCTGTTTTAGGGAATCCATTCTGAATATGAGGTAATCTCCATTTCTTATTCTGCATGATTCAGTCTCATACCCCAGATGTCTCAAAAACATATAATCAATGTTTTTGAATCCATGCTGTCTACTTTTTGCATCTTTGAGTGCTCTTCTGAAGCATCAGATCCTGTATCTGTCGGCAGGTAACGTGGCCTTGCTTCCTCAGAGTTTCACGTTAGCCATGGCAGCACCTGAAGCACCTCACCAGGTACCAGTTTCTGCAGCTCTGTCTTTTCTGCAGGGGAGTGTGATTTCTCCATGGAACAAATATACTGTAGACCACTCCTCCCTCTGTGAACTCCATGGGGTTTTGTGCTCGTTGGTAGATTTTGATGTTCTTGGTACAACAAATTCCACTGTGGCTGTCTGAAGCGGGGTTGGCATCCAACTCCAGACTCCGTTACCTTGTATAGAAGATGCAAATGCAGTCTATTCTTAGGGTATCTTTTCAGGAAAGGGGAACTGTGGTCTTATTTTTAGATAAGTGCAGAATCTGTTGTTTTATTGGCATGAAGAGTGTAAGGTAACAAGAGTACAGTTAAGGAATCACTAACTTCCCAAATGAGGATTTCTGCCTTTTAATGGCTTGCCTCTGCATAGTGTTAACACTCCAGCTGACCAAGGGCATCCTGCCAAGTGAAATAAATTATTACACTGCATTAGAGTCAGGTTGGCCAGTTCTTTTTGCTACTGTTTAACATGAACCTTTAGGAACTACTACTGGTCTGTTTGAAACATCTCCTTTACTTTCAGGATTGTCTCTATCTTCTCTTAGCATTAGAAAGCAAAGGCAAAATAAAAAACTATATTTGATTGGCAGCCTTGGAATTTGAATTCTTTCTGTATCTTTTTTTGTCACAGACTGAATCTTGACTACTACTCAAATTAAAATCCCTCATAACAGATATTACAGATGCTATGAAATTCTCTTTTGTGTCTGCAAACACAAGATTTTATGTCAAGTCACACCTGGGAAATGCAGGTTCCTCGTCCCTCCGGTTCTGCTGTTTCTCACTTTACACAGAATGTTTTGAACTCACAATAGTTAAAGGACTTCCTCGTGTTGGGAGGGGAAAAGGCAGAGAGGACTTCCATAATATCCTTCTGTGTTAACCCAGAAATGACATGAAGTTGTGGAGCCTCCCTCTCTGAAGACGTTTAAAATCCACCTGGACACGCTCCTGTGCGACTTGATCTAGGGGATCCTGCTGCAGCAGGGGGATTGGACTAGATGATCTTTTAAAGTTCCTTCCAATCCCTAATGTTCTGTGATTCTTGAGATTGCTACCATATATGAATTAGGCACTGACTGAGTGCTGTTGGGTCCTCTGTTCTCCTAACTGCAGTGCATTTTGAATTTAATAGGACTGTTAAATGAAAATAAGAAAATCTTTACTTCTTATTAATAATTTTTGGAGGTTATAAAGTCCTACAAATAGATTGTCCATTGAGACAGTCTATTTGTAGTCTATTTATTTGGAAATCTCACAGGGAGCAATGCTATTTTTACTATAGGAAAGGATGATTTAAGGTTTATTTTCTTGTAAAAATTTATCTTTAATTAATTCTAATGATACATTCCTAATTATACTCTGTACAGAACATTTAACAAAATTGCAAAACTCTGATCACAGACTGAATTACCTGCTGTCACCAGATCTTTGCAAGTTATTGGATATACAGGATCTCAGCTCTTTTTATTTATACCTTTCTCTTAATTTTGCATGTGAAGTTTATGGACTATTGGATGGACTGAATAATGAAGTCAATCAAAATTGATGCCCTATAGGAACAGCTTTAACAAAATTCTTATGTGAGGAAGATATTTCTTGGCTACTTTGATAATGTGAACTGACATTGGTAACAAAGAGGTGAAATTCTCTTGATCCCAATTTAATTTGAGAGCTGATCCCAAGCTCTTAAGTTGTGAACTACTGTGGTTTCTCTGAGTTGTCTTGTATTCTGATCCCATGTTTTGGTCTATTGTATTAATTTTTATCCAGTTAATGAAATGGATGACAGACACCAGCACTGGAGTAGGAGAGGTCGGTGTGCACACAGCAGGTTCCTGTTGTTGTTGTTGTATTTAGGAGATTCAGGTTAGACGTTAGGAAACAATTCTTTCCTGTGAGGGTGGTGAGATGCTGGAAGAGGTTGCCCAAGGAAGTTGTGGCTGCCCCATCCCTGGAAGTGTTGAAGGCCAGATTGGCTGAAGCCCTGAGTAACCTGCTCTAGTGAACGTGTCCCTGCCTGTGCAGGGGGGTTGGAACTAGATGATCTTTAAGGTCCCTTCCAACTCTGGCCATTCTGTGATTCTATTATTCATGTTATTCACTTCAGTCTTGCGAGAGCAATGGCCAGTACCACTGGCCTCGTGTGGAAGGGACGAGTATGTAACTGGCTTTAGGGAGACTTTGTGGGAACCAACTTTGTGTGGAAATTGCTCTGCAAAGACAGACTCCAGTTTACTTCATCCTCAGGATTTGCAGTAAGCTTATGTGACTGTCTACCTACCTCTGGTGTCATGATGTCCAGGGGTACTCTAACCCCTGGTTGTGTATGTTCTCCAGTTTGGAATCCTTATATTGTATAGCTCACTTAAATCCATGCAGCTGGAGTATATTTCTCCTGGATGGCATGCTTGGTTTTTCCTTCTACTCTAGTTTGGGGGATTTTTTAATTATTTAAAGAAGGAATTTTCCTTCTCTAGTTTGGAGCACTTCAAAAGATGGCTTAAGTGACAACAGAATTAACTTCATCCCAGCCAGCCCCAGTGCATCACTGTTCATACACTGGAGCTGAAGCTCCAGTACAATGGTTGCACATGTAAGAAAATACAGAAAATACCTGTTTTCCATTTACTCATCCATCTAATAAAAGTTGGATTCCTACACATACAAATGGAATCACTACCTGTTTAAGCTTTGATGAACGAGTTCTCAAAATTTGCTTTGAGCAACTGCATCCTCTATTATAAATCATTAATATTTGGATATAATCTGTGTTTTTATGGATGAAAATATGAAATAAATTTAAGTCTATTTCAATTTAGCTGAAGTTCTGAATGTGTTCTCAGTACATTTTTGTGGAAGCCTGTTTTAGGATAATGCTCTATTCCACCTCATATAGAGCATTTGCCTGAGCTAACTGCCAACCCGCATCTCCATTTCTACCCCAGCTTCAAGCTGTAGCTCTAATACTCAGAATTGTTTAATTCTCCTGCTGTGCTTCATTGCTGTGTCTTGGCATCTGTAAGAGTGTTTGATTATTGCCTGCAGGCTGTCCAATTATAGAATTACACTAGCATGGCAGTTATAACCTTTAATACCATAAGTTCCTTCTTCCAAAGTGGCTGGCACTGGAAAGGACACAGAGGATCTAACATCCTAGTGGTTGGACCTTTTGTTTTCCTTTGCTCTGGAATGTTACCCTCTTTATTTACTTCTCCAGGTGATGTCAAGCGATTCATGTGTGAACAAAACTGACTCACAGAACCACAGAATGGTAGAGGTTGGAAGGGACCTCTGAAGTTCATCTAGTCCAGCCCTCATTGTGAAAAAGCTTTTCCTTATGTTTGGATGGAGATTCCTGTGTTCCAGTTTGTGTTTCCTATGTTTCCAGTTTTGTGGGCTCCTCACTTCAAGAAAAAGATTGAGGAGCTGGAGCAGGTCCAGAGGAGCAACGGGGCTGCTGAAAGGACCGGAAGGAAAGTCTGATGAGGAGAGGCTGAGGGTTGGGGGTGTTTAGCCTGTAGAAGACTCAGGGGGGACCTTCTCCCTCTCTCTGACTTCCTGAAGGGAGGTTGTTGTCAGGTGGGGATCAGGCTCTTCTCCCAGGCAACTAGTGGCAAGACTAGAGGGCAGGGCTTGAAGCTGTGACAGGGAAGGGTTAGACTGGATGTTAGGAAGCCCTTCCTCGTGGAAGGGGTGATCAGACATTGGAATGGACTACTCAGGGAGGTGGGGAGGAGTCCCCATTCCTGGAATTGTTTAAGGACAGAGTGGCTGTGGCACTTAGTGCCATGGTCTAGCTGATTGTGGTCACGTTAGGTCCTGGGCTGGGCTGGATAATCTTAGAGGTCTGTTCCAGCCTCAGTAATTCTGTGATTAAAAAGACACAGGGTATCTGAGCAAGACCTTTAAACCCTGTTGTTAGACAATGTTGAAGCTCATGATGAAGGGCAAGACCCTGCCTTTTTTTTAAGTCAGTGAAATTCTTCTGCTGTTGTTCTAGAAGTCAGGATTTCACCTGGGTTTTCAAACAACACTCTTTACCAAGAGCATGAAGGATGAGAAAATTAGTACTTGGTTTTGCTTTTCAAGAAATGCATTTGGAACAAAAAATATCCCAGGGTATAAACTGAAGGTCAGTCTTGCTGAACGATGAAGTCAGTTGAAGGTAATCGTGTCCCAGTTCAGTCATTTCTTCTTGCACAAGAAAGCATGAAGATATTCCCCAGACAAGGATGAACTTTTCCTCATGGTCGGATTTTGTGCTGAGCTTGGGCCTCAGTGCCCTGCAGATATCTCCAGTTGTTGGTAGGATTCTAGTCTTAGCAGAACTGTTCCTGTTAGTTTCTGGTTGTAAAAATAACTTTGTAGGATTTCTGTCATTTTTAGGAAATTAAGACTGTAGATGGGAGAATTCAGTGCTGCCATGCACAGAGCCTAGTCTCAGCTTTAAATCGCTCTAGTTTATTTTCAACACGTAGGACATTCAGCACCTAACGGAGCGAAGTGGCATCATCTAGACACTGCTGCATCTTTAATGTGTAAGAACAGCTGTGCTGGTGGTCAGAAAGACATTTTCTCTCGGGGATTGCTTCCCAGATGCAGCTCTGAAACCCTCCGAAGCAGAGCTGGTAGCACATAATGAGAGCTGTTGTCACGTCATACAGACTTGTTCAAGTGCTTCTGGCAATTACATGATGTCTCAGCTGTCTCCCTTGCTTTGGATGCTTTTTAAAATCCCTGCCTATTAAAGCAGAAGGCTTTTCTCCCTCCCTGCATCTTTATTTCCTAACAAAAATCCCAATATTCCTATAAAAACCCAGGTCTCATTTCACAGTGTCGTGGCAGATCTGTGTCCTGCTGGTTTGTGTAAAGCCCCAGGCTTAAATGTTCAGTGTGGTAGATACCTGCACAAATCCCACTGTCTGCTAATGGGATTTGTTCATACTGCTCCCTGACACCCTTTTAAACACTCGTACCTGTGATTTATTTTACTAAAGCCTTGCAGAAGACACTTAGTAGAGTAGGTTCTGATTCTGCATTCAGAAACATGAACCAGTCTGAGGGAGCAGGACTAACTGAATGGCTGTGTCGGGGCTCTGAGGTAGTGTCAGAGGTTGTTGGCTCCAGTTTATGAGGTCTTAAATACCTCGATTTGCTGACATGTTAAAGTGAGGGAAGGAAAGTACAAGTGCTGCTGGCTTTTGGCAGGAAGTGTGAAACCAGCTTGGTCTGCCTTGTGTGTCTGGCTATTGCCACTCCGATGGCATGTCGGTGCTGCAGAGAAGAAGTCGGAGGTGCTTGAGACAAGGACCGTGAATCTGCTCCAGGCTCACCGGGGAGTAATTTGCTGAGAGCACTAAATAACTTTCAATTAATTGGAAAATATTTTCTTAAATACTACCTGAAAGTGCCAGAAAAACCAGTCTGAAGGGCAGACTATCAAATCAGTCTGTAGATCTAATCCATTTGCTCTGTACTTGCTGGAAGATTTCATGGCAGTACAAGTCGGAGGTGTAGGGATTGTGAGACTAATGCGGTGTGCTGGATTTCATTAGGCTCCCTAACTGTATTTATCAGAAGCTGCTTTGCCTGCGGCAAATATTTTTGATTTCCTCTTTTTGTTACAGTTTTTACAATTATAAACTTGCAAAAATTAATTGCTAATACAAGTATAACTTTTATAGCAAATCTTTCCTGGCTAGGTAGCCACATTAAAATTCTAACAGTCGAAGCTGAGCTAATTGCATGGGAATTTTAGCACTGTTTCTTGGTTCTCATAGTTATGGTGACAGAAATTCTTTTCAGGCTGTCTAGAGGGATGGCTCTTCATGAAAAGAACCGTTCTGGAGAGCAGGGACTGACCTGTTGAGGAGCAGCGTAGGAGAAAGGGACCTGGGGTTCCTGGTGGACAGCAGGATGACCATGAGCGAGCAATGGGCCCTTGTGGCCAAGAAGGCCAGTGGCATCCTGGGGTGGATCAGAAGGAGAGTGGTTAGCAGATTGAGAGAGGCCCTGATGAGACCACATCTGAAATATTGTGTCTGGTTCTGAGCCACTCAGTTCAAGAAGGACACAGAGCTGCTGGAGGGAGTCCAGCACAGGGCCACGAAGATGATGAAGGGAGTAGAACATCTCCCTATAAGGAAAAGGCTGAGGGAGCTGGGTCTCTTTAGCTTGGAGAAATGGAGACTGAGGGGTGACCTCATTAATATTTATAAATATGTGAAGGGTGGGTGTCAGGAAGATGGAGCCAGACTCTTCTCAGTGTCATCCAATCATAGGACAAGGGACAGCAGGTGTCAACTGCAACACAGGAGGTTCCACATAAATATGAGAAGGAACTTCTTCCCAGTGAGGGTGACAGAGCACTGGAATGGGCTCCCCAGTGGGGCTGTGGAGTCTCCTTCGCTGGAGACATTTGAAACCCACCTGGCCATGTTCCTGTGTGACTTGGTCTAGGTGATCCTGCTCTGGGACAGAGATTGGGTTAGATGATCTTTCAAGGTCCCTTCCAATCCGTAATGTGCTGTGATTTACCACTAGGGTGTATGATTTATTCTGGATATTGTTTGGTGTGTGATTCATCGTTCTATTGGCCTGGAGAAGGCTCCAGTGTGACCTTATAGCAGCCCTCCCATACCTGAAAGGGGCTACAGGAAACATGGAGGGAGGTTTTGGGGGACTCTAGTGATAGGTCAAGGGATGGCTTCAAGCTAAAAAAGGAGACATTTAGGTTCGATCTCTAGGAAGAAATTCCTCCCTGTGAGCGTGCTGAGGCACTGCAACAGGTTGCCTGGGGAGGTTGTGGCTGCTCCATCTCTGAAAGTGTTCAAGGCCAGTTTGAATGGGGCTCTGGGCAACCTGTTCTGGTGGGAGGTGTCACTGCCCATGGCAGGGAATTGGCACAGGATGATATTTGAGCTCCCTTCCAACCTAAATTCTTTGATTATAGAAACCCAAAAGCCCTGGTTGGTGCAGGGCTTGTTATTCCTACTGTATTTGCCTTAATCCTTGTGATCCTTTTATGGGCTCAGTACAACATGACTTCCACCCTTTCATCTATCTTTCAACCCAGGAAGAAAACCTGCTTTATTATTTACTTAACATTTCCTGCAGGAGAAATGAGGCTTTCTCAGAAGCCAGTCTAAAACTGCAGCCAACTTCATGAGGGGCTGGGGAACACCATGCAGCTTAGAATATCAAATAGGGACAGAAGCTATTGTTAATATAACTCTGAGATACCCTTTACATTAAATAACCACAATGAAATGGCAACACCAGTGTAAACCTTGTCATGGTGAAGCCTTTTGTTTCTAGTCATCTCACTTTAAATGGCTATTCCTCTGTAAACTGCTTCCCTCGTACCCAAAGCCCTGGTGGCTTTTGTTTGTTTCTTAACCATGGACAAGACTGTTTTCTGAATAGAGTCCTAGGTCTGATGTTCTAGGATCTCTCTCTGCTCCTGCTGGTGTTTATGAAAAAGTGAATTTCAAGTGTGGAGTAGCCTGAGTTATCAGATGCCATTTCAGATGTACGCAGCAGGTGGAGAGTCTCATGGGAAGGGGACAAACAAATGCGACAGATGAGTCACAGGAGCAAGAAAGCTGTTTATGAGAATAGTTCCATGAATGGAAGATGCTGTCAAAAGTTTATTTACCTTTCAGCAAATCACTGCATTTTGCTTGCCTTGTTCTGATCAGAGATGAGAAACAGTTTGGCATTTATTATCAGGAGCACAGTATCTTTTGTTGGAAGAGACCTTTATCAAGTCCAGCCTTCAACCCAACACTGTCAGGTCACCCCTAAACCACGTCCCTCAGCACTAGCCTCTATGCCTTTTAGATACCTCCAGGGATGCTGACACCATCACTGCCCTGGGCAGCCTGTTCCAATGTTTGATAACCCTTTCAGTGCAGAAATTCTCCCTAACACCCAGCTTAAACCTCCCCTGTTGCAGCTTGCAGCCACTTCCTCTGGTCCTATTGTTTGCCACCAGGGAGAAGAGTCCGAGTCCCTCCTCACTCCGACCTGCTTTCAGGTAGCTATAGAGAGTTATAAGGTCTCCCTTCGGCATCCTTCTCTATAGGTTAAACAAACTCATTTCCCTCAATCGCCCCTCATAAAGGGATCTGATGTGTGATCCTTCTAAACAAAGCAAATAAGTCAGAATAACCAAACCAAACCCCAAAGACTACTTCAACAGTGAGTCCTTCTTGTCTGTCTTTATAAGTGCTGGTTTCTCTATTTAAAGAAGCAAATTGTTTATTTATAATCAGTGATGACTCAATAGCTCATATTTATTGTTGTGTATTTTGAATATGCAGACATCAGCAAGTCTGACTCTGTGCTCTTTGGGAAAAAAATGGGGCTTTAATCATATTCAGACCTAACATCCCTTTCATCTGGTAGTTGACTTGCTTTGACAGGTGAATGTAACTCCCCGAGCTCTGTGTTTTGTTTTTAAGCCCATTTACCTGCTTACATAACCTTCCTTACATGGAAATTGTAATTCTGAGCTGACACCAGTCCGAGGCAGGTTTGTAGGCGCTGGCCGTTTATTCCATTCCAGTCGGTGTTTATACTGTTGTCTGCTGAAATTGAAGTGTTTCCCAAATAAAAAGGGAGGTAGGCAAACCTGCACATGACGATGCGGAGGTAACTTTTGCTTACTGGTGTTCAGTAAACCCCACAGTAGTTACTGGGTAAAGTATCTCAACACTGCTGCTGCTTGGACATCTATGAACAGAAGCAGTGACAGTCGGTTCAAGGAGGTGATTCTTCCTCTCTGCTCTGCACTTGAGACCTCACCTGGAGGACTCTGTCCACTTCTGGAGTCTCCAACATCAGAAGGACATAGAGCTCCTGGAATGTGTCCAGAGAAGAGAAACGCAAATGATCAGAGAGCTAGAGCACCTACCCTATGAGGATGGGCTGAGCAAGCTGGGATTGTTCAGCCTGGAGAAGAGGAGGCTCCCAGGTGACCTTCTAGCAGCTTTCCAATCTTTGAACGGGGCTAGAAGAAAGCTGGGGGAGGGCTTTTTCCATGAGTGTGTAGCGAGAGGACAAAGGGAAAGGATTACAGACTTGAAAAGGGGAGATTGAGGTTGGCCATGAGGAACAAATTCTTTCCTGTGAGGGTGGTGAGATGCTGGAACAGGTTGCCCAATGAAGTTGTGGCTGCCCCAGCTCTAGAACTGTTGAAGGCCAGGTTGGCTGGGGCCCTGGGTAACCTGTTCTAGTGAAGGTGTTCCTGCCTGTGCAGGGAGGTTGGAACCTCCAACCGTGGCCATTCTATGATTCTGCTTTGCCTGGTGCTGATTGCCGTGAGGCTGCAGTATAGCTCTGCTCCTCAGTTTAGTTAGTGAGGAAGGAAGAGGGGGAGGCATCTGCTCAAGGCTTGTGGGCCCTCCTCTTTAAGGTGGAATTAAAAACCTGGCTAATTTAGTGGGGAGCCTCTGCAGCCAGGCAGCAGCAATGGGGACCATCCACTGAAGCTGTGCCATGCTGGGGAGAGCAGGAGCTGTCAGAGCTGAGCCTTTCCTGAAGAACGGGAAATAAATCCATTCCAGTTGAACGCAAATGTGAAGTTACCACTCGGAGCTAAAGGTGAGCAGCCTGTCAGTTGGCCTGGACTGAAAAGAGAGCATTAGCTTTCAAAGAGCAAATATGACTTTTGCAAGTGCAGCAAGACCCTGGCTTCAGGACAGACCTACCAACCAATAAATACCGGGCTTTTTTAATCATTTCTATGTCCTATGCAAAGCACTAGCAGCAGAAAGAATCACGAGCTGATGCTGTGGTGCCTGTCCAGAGGAGACCTTGGCTTGCAACAGGTAGCTTTCTGCCTGTGCTGTCACAAGTGTGTCTGTGATCAGAAACAACTTGGTTTGCACTTTCTGGGCACCCCTGTCTCCTGATGCCAGATCTTTGTCTGCAGAGCTCTAGGATCCCTGCACTGAGAGAAGAGATTCTGCATCTATCATCTTTGACATAAGGATAGAGTTGCGTTGTCTGAATTAATTCCACTTCATAAAGCTGACTTTTAATTGACATCGGAGTTAACCATCAACGTCCTCAGCAGAGTTAGCCCAGCTTTCATGTTTTAATAACTGTGAACAGCAGGAAGCCCCAGGTACATTACTTTCAAGGTAGATTCATTAGGGACAGAAAGCTGATTAGCTGCTGGAAATGGGTTGTTTCTCCTTCAGATAAATGCAACTTCAGACGTGCTTTGAACTGCCAGTGTAGGCTTGTTTCAGTGGCAAAAGAAGCAAGCAGGCCATGGTATCCTGGTTATTCCTTTTACTTCTGTTTTAAAAATAAATATTTGAAGACCACAGAGTGTTGGATATATCCTGTCCTATGCAGTAATCAGCAGGAATGAGAGAGATCTCAGAACTCCCTTGGTGCCTGCCTACTTAGCAAGTACTTGACTGAACTTCTTCTGATGCTTTTCAAAGTGATGTGTGGATTTGGTGTCAGGAGGGAAATACTGGAATCAGCTTCCCTCGATTTCAGTCAATCAGTCACTCTTATGCTTTCTGATGAGCATCTGGTAAGGTACTGTATTCTCCTTTAGTCCGTGGGAAACGGTCACAAACCAGAACGAGAGAAGTTTGGTCATAGCCATTCATTTGCTGGATAAATATTGATGTGAAGGAAGTGCTATGTGAATCATAGAATCATCAAAGTTGGAAAAGGCCTTCAAGATCATCAAGTCCAACCATCCGCCGAAACACCCCGTCTGCCTGTTTTTTGAACCCTCCAGGGATGGTGCCTACACCCCCTCCCTGGGCAGCCTGTTCCAAGGCCTCACCCCTCTTTCTGGGAAGAAGTTTTTCCTAAGATCCAGTTGGAACTTCCCTTGGAATATTCTCTAATATATGGTGGTGCAGCCTTGCTTGCCCATAAAATTACCTATTTCCCTGAAACCCCTTCAAGGGATTTCACATAGGGACAGTGTTTGCCTCTGCACTTTACCCCAGTGGTCTCGAAGGCTCACGGGTGCAGCTCTGGCTGCAGCTGCTACACAGGAATAAGGGAATCCTTATTAATTGATAGTGTATTTAATAGAGGCTTGCTAAAATAAAACTGCTCCTTTGGTAAAGGACATCTTCCTGTGGCTTCTCCCTTCTGCTTGCGCTGGCATCCTGAAATGTATTTGTTGCAAAAAGTGCAGAGTCCCTTTCTTTAAAAAAATGAACAGATTTGTCTTTCTTCGTGTGTGTTTACCAGGAGCTCTCCTTGTGCCATGCTCCAGAGAGAGAAAAGATTTTTTGTCTGCTTGTGGATCTGTTCTTCTCGCCTTGTGACGTTCTGTCATAGGAAATATTTGCAGCACATGTAAATGTTTAGGGTTTGGTCTCAGTCCTCCTGACTAGCACTGGCTAAGGTGGATGCAGTTGTGATCTCAGGAAAAGCTGATCATGTGCTGAACATCTTGTGTAGCTGATGTGATAATTTTGGTTTTACATTGACTAGAGAGCTGAACGTTCTGAGTTTGAACTACTCTCAGCAAGCATCCTGTGTATATGAAATGCAGATCTTGGCATGTGATTATGAAATGCTGAGCAGATTTTAAAAGAAAAAAAATGTTCTTCTTGCCCTCAAATGCCCCTCTAGATTCTGTCCAGCCCATCTTGTGAAAGTTTCTGAAAGCCAGTTTATAGAAAGAGACTGTCTTCACAGAAGTCTTTGCTGTTACTGTGTGCTCTGCCAGTTTGATGCATGTTCTTCTCAGTGACTGTAACCTACGTGACACGTTAACGAAGGATTTGGCAAATGGAATCCCAGGACCACTGAGGTAACCTGTGAACTGCCGTTGGACTTAGAGCTCTTCTTATTCTGGATGGTTACTGGAGCCCTGTGCAGTTCTCTCTTTCTCACACCACGCAAGACTCTCAGTCAGGGTTGAGTAGAGTCAGCAAAAGCTACCATTCTGAGTAGGTGTTTGAATATGTTATCTGATTAATGCCTTCTCACTAGTAGTTTTCTAGGATGCTTAAGCCATCTCAAATACAGTAGGTACATCTGTTGTGGTTTATGTGATTTCCATGTTCTCGATGAAACTAAGGAGCTTCTACATTTCAAAGTTTCTGTTTTAATTGTGACAGACAATTATTTCATTTTTTCCCCCTTGTGATCCATCTATCTATTTACCTACCTACCTGTCTATCTCTCTCTCTCTCTCTCTCTCTACCTACCTACCTACCTATCTATCTGTCTATCTATCTCTCCATCTCTCTACCTATCTACCTGTCTTCTCAATCATCATCTGTCTATCTATCTCATTTACATTATTTTCTCAAATATTAGGAAGTGTCTACATGATCAGATTAGGTCAAAGAACTTCTAACAGGCTTGGACTGATGCCTGTATAAAGTAGATGATATACTATTGAAATTGCCTTGAAAGACTATAAGCAAGTAGGATGTGGATTTCAAATTTCATCTCAAATGGATCCCACAAGAAGACCAGCCAACCCTGCAGCTTCCAACTGTGGATTTTGGCTGTAGGCAGCTGCCTATTGAGTTTGTTGTATGTCTGGCAGAAGCAAACACCCTGCACTTGCTGTGCATTCATAGCAGGCTGCACTCAGAATTCCATTGTGATAGAATTGTATTACTTCTGGAACTGCTGTCTGGAACATGGAACTAACTACTGATTTAGGATTAGAAGTTCAGGAGTTTCTGTGAGGATGTTCTGCAAACTTCCCTATATATGTTGGTCGATTGTAGAGCTGCTTGTCTAGTAAGAGTGGATGGGTTAATGCTACCCCGTGGTGAAGAAAAAGTGAACCTGGTAGAGTAGGGTTAATGATTGGACTTCATGATCTCAGGGGTCTCTTCCAACCCCAATGACTGTGATCCTGTATCTTCTATACACGAGGTCTGGTGAAGAAGTATTTTTGAGTAGGTAAGCAACTCTGTGGAGGTAATGTGTGGTATGTTTTCAGGTGGATAGCATTCATTGCCTTTGTCAGGGTTTGTTAATATCACATAATTCAAACGTTCCCTCACTCTGTTTCTTCCTCTGGAATAATCCATTAGTCCATCCATTTTAGCTGCAGATCTAGTGCTCTGTGTGTGTGTTCAGAGGTTGTTCTTACGTGTCTTCCGAGTGTTTGCAGTACTGGATATTTAACATTTACAGCTTATGGTGCAAAGAATCCCAGTCGTGCACTTTATTCATGGAAAGAGTTTCTGTATGACTGATATTTGAGGCCTTGTTTTCAAAAATACTTTTGAAATACTCTTCAACTGTGAAGAGCAATACCTCTTCCCCATCCTTTCCTATCCCTCTTCTGGGACCTGATAGCCCTTCCATGGCCATTCTGGCTTTCTGCCCTGCTTTAGGCTAAGCCAGTCAATAGTGAGTGCATCTTTCTCTGAAGAGGAGAGCTGTTTTCCTCATGTTCCAGGGATCTCCCTGTGGGCCCTGAGTGAAATACAACTTCAGAAAGAATGGCTGAGTCCTGTGGGATTGGTACATCTTCTTCCAAAGAGAAGGTGGACTTATGTGGATGGTAACGAGGTTAAATGTGTTTAAAGGGAGGATTATTTAAAAATATGATGCCTTTTCAATAGTTTTATAGCTTCATGTTTTACCTCTAGTTCTGCAAATGCACTTGACTTTACAGGTGTCACTTTGACAGACCTCTGTTGGTTGCACAGATGGTCCTATGAAGCAAGACATAGATACAAAATGCTGTCAGGAGCTTGGGAAGCTCTCCTCCTGACCCTTGCAATCTTTAGGGACCAGACTCACTCCTTTATGTTAAAAATGTATTTGCGTCAATAGCAGAAACAGATTGTGAGCTAGAAAGAAGCCTGCTGTGCATCAGGACCACGTTATCTTGGCTGCCAGCTGCCTTTGCAGCACAACTTCAGATGTTGTGGTCAAAAGTAGGATGGGCTTGAATAATAATAGACACTTTTTCCTGGGCATATTCCATCTACTAGAGTGGGAATTCAAGATTGGAGAGAGTCAGCTGAGGAAAAAAAAAATTATCATTGCCTGATTCTATTCACTTGGCTCTTCTTTGTGAAACAATTAATCCTCAAAACACCTTTCAGTTAAAAATAGAGTAATAGAATCATAGGGTTGTAAGGGACCTCCCAAAGTCATCTCGTGCAACTGCCCTGCAACAAACAGGGACGTAACTCAGCAGACCAGATTGCCCAAAGCTCCATCCAGCCTTTAATGTCTCCAGGAATGGGGATGAGGTGGGGGTAGGGATGCTTGTAAAACTGCTGTAAATTGAATACATTCTACAAAACCCCCAAATTAGTAAACTACCTTTAAAGATATAAGGACAGTTACACTTTTGGAACCCTGTGGTGTTTATAGGAGTTTAAGAAAGCTAGAGAAAGTTGTCACTGAGTGTCGGCACTGTCTGTGATGACAACATAAAGTGCCTCAGGAGTGTGTGCCATCAGCAGGATCCAGCATTACAGCATCCAGATGTTTGGCAAGGGAGGGAGAATCCCTTCTGTCCCCTGAAAGTGATGCTGAGTTTTTTTTCCTCCCAAATCACTGATTTCGTCATGAACTTGAATACCAGCTGGAGAACTCTTTGCTCTGTGACTGCTTCCTGTTGAGCTGGAATAACCTTTTTCTTATTACCTTAAATCCCAAAATGTAAATTGAGGAGTTCTTCAAAGCAAAAAGGTCTGCTACTGCTTTAACGAACATGTCTGCTATCCACAGGAGTCACAGGAAAGTGCTTTTGTTCCTGTGTAGGATAAGGGGATAACTGCTGTTAGGACAGAGTGCATTTCTTGTGCTTTCATTACAAAAAAATCAAATGAGGACCTGAACTCGATCCCTGTCCTCTTCCTGTCCAGGAGCCACTCAGCATGGATGACAGTAGTTAAATTTAAGACTATAAATACAGGGTGTGGATGCAGACATCTATTTAAGTGGCTGCAGTAAAAGGTGACTTGACAGCTGACACTGGGGCAGAACCTGACCTGCAAAATCCTAATTACTAATTGATGAATAAGCATCTAACCTGACTTTCAGCTTCTAGCTGTAGTGTTCTAGCAATGACAAATACCTGTGTGTTTGTTTGGAAAAGAAAAAAGCCTGAAGAAAGTCTCTGATGTATTGGAGATGTGGAAAGTTGTCGTGACAGAATATATTTTATTATTAACAGTGCATTTATTTTACTTTCTAGATAAGAAATTCCTAAAATATTTCAAGCAGAACTGCACATTTGTACTCTGTTCAGTGCTGTCCCTGTTTATAAAGGCAGTAGCAAGCAAACCATTGAACCTGAAGGAACTGTGTGTTACAGCCTTGTGGTAACTCATGGATGTTAAAAGAATCAGATGATGCACTATTTCCCATACAAAGAATCAGATGCACTCTTTCCCAGACTCTCAAGTGGAAGAACCAGGGATAAAAGTTGTTTATTGCCTAACCTGTGCTGGGGAACCTGTGTTTTCTCTTGGCACTTTCCAAGAAGGCTGAGATACAGTTCAGAAGTTGTAGTTTAAACAGGGGTAAGGAGGGTTTGGCTGTTGGATGTGGCTGCGGAGACCTGGATGTGACGGAGGCTCAGTGAAGGGGGAACTCAAGGAGGGCTTGTCTCCAGCTAGCTAGAGGAAAGAGGACTGTATAGGATTATCTGGAGTGCTGCAGGTGATTTGCTCTTCCAGACTTTTCCAGGGTAATAAACAAGCCCTGAAGAAAGGGCAGTGAGCTGACTGTGCTTGGGTTCTGTTGCCATGTCATCAAGCCACTTGCTATTTAGTAAAATTTTATGAAAACTGTAAATTTCAGGTCTGGTGGTCCTGGGTACTGGTTGTGCTTGGAGCCTCCTCCTCTTGTACATTCCAGCCTTTGCGTCCTCTCCAGATGGATGGATGTGGTCTGTGGCCATTTGCTCTGACACACAGCAGATGAGAGTTGCTTCTTGCGTGCAGAGGACAGATATAATGAGCTTCCAGCTGGAGTTATATGGGCTGATTTGCCATAAAAAAGTGTAATAAGTGCTGCATTGCTAATTATCACCCAGTAGTGATAATAATAATGAGACAATAGATATTATATAGTAAGAATGCTAAAATGTCCCATAATGGTTAGGATACTATAAAGCATGGAAGGTTTCTCTGGGGTGTTGTATGTTTGGAAAGTGTGGTTCATTAGGGCTGTTGTCCACAATGGAGTCTTGTGACTGTTATGCAGTATGTAAAAGAAATAAGTGATATTTAATGTTCAAAATACCCCTTCAGTGTGTGCAGAGAGCAGTAGCCCAGTAACAGGCAGGTATTAGCCATTCTCTTAGACTTCCCTCTTTTTCCTACAAGCAAGATCTTATCAAATTTATGTCTCTTATCCCAAAGAGAGGTAGTATCTTCTTTCCCTCCAAAAGCTCTCCATTTGGATGATGAATATGTTTCTCACATACAGTGAAGAGGGAATCTCTGTGCTGACTCTCCATCACTTGTTCTCCAAACTAGCATAAGGACTATTTATGTCTCACATGCTGGTTTTGAGTGTGGTTTTCTTGTTGCCATTTTGGAAACTGTTTTGAGCTCTTCTTAATATTTAGACAAACCAGAATCTTTGGTTTTTGTGGTGTGGCTGTTGACATTTCCTAAGGAAATTGCTGGAGGTGTTTCCCAGCAGAGGCATGCTGTAATGGAATAGTTAGTTGCTTGTGGCCCTGACATAAATTCCTCTTAACTAATGTTTTTTGCTGAAAGTAATGAGATTGTGATAACTTATGTGAGTCAGGATAAATGTGAATCAGTCCTGGCTATTCTGGGGAGCATAAACGTCTGCTGAACTCCCTAGTGCTTTGCTTCATGCAGATATAACAAGCATAAGGTACCGATTTATTGCGTGCATCAGAGCCTCTGTGCTGCACAAACGTCTGCAGTGCAGAGCGGAAAGAAAACCCATGAAGAGCAACTGGCTAAACCTGACTGTCAGGAGAGCTTGTAACTCGACCAACAGATACTGGTCCGTTAAGAGGCCTGTCTGGTTTTGAAGGTGGTAGCCATGAAAAACAGTCACATAGCAGAATTTGCCCTTATGTGTAGTGTAAGCCCCAAGGGCATCGTAGGTTAGACACATACCGATGTTGGTTGTGTGTTTTTCCATGCCGTGCTTTTGATCCACGTGCACTGCCATGTCTTTAGTACCTGGTCAAAGTGTGCATGACAATAATAATAAACACTGCCTCTTCTCCCGAGGGACTAGCGATAGGACAAGAAGAAATGGGGTCAAATTGTGCCAGGAGGGGTTCGGATTGGGTCTTAGGAAAAACTTCTTCCCAGAAAGAGTGGAGAGGCTGCTGAGGGAGGGGGTGGAGGCATCATCCCTGAAGGGGTTCAAAAACTGGGCAGACATGGTGTTTTGGGAGATGGTTTAGTAGTTCACAGTTGTAAAACAGATGGTTGATGGTCTTGAAGGTCTTTTCCAATCTCGATGGTTCTATGATTCTACTGACTCTGATAATACTGACCTAGGACTATCCACAGAGAGTGTGAAGGTTTTGAAGGCTCTTCAGGTAGATTGGGTTTTGTTCTGGAATTCATGATCGGTGAGGGTGACGGAGCACTGGAACAGGCTGCCCAGGGGGGTTGTGGAGTCTCCCTCACTGGAGATATTCAAGACCCGACTGGACGGGTTCCTGTGTGACTTGGTTTAGGTGATCCTGCTGTTGCAGGCGGATTGGACTGGATGATCTTTTGAGGTCCCTTCCGATCCGTAATGATTGTATGATTCTATGATTGAAAATCTGAAGCTCTTGAACTGGCTGTCTGGTTCCATTGTAGCCTGTGCTCTGTATTGAGTGTTGTTATCTACAATAACCGGTGGTAGTTTGTGGTCTTTCAGCAACGCAGTATCTTTTTCTGATATGCTGTAGTTATGGAACAGAGTTTCCTCACAACACATTGCTGCTTTAAAATCTTTTCAGTTGAAAAGCATTTCTGTTTGTGGGATTATCCTAACTTCATCTGTTAATTCTCTGCATTTTCAGTGGAACTATAGAGAAACTCACTAGCAAGAGGGTTGTGCAGCATCATTTTGCCCATGTGGTTTGTTCTATTTCTGAAGCCTTCAGCAGAGGCTGGGGAGAAGTAGCCTTTGTTGGTCTGTGGCCGCTTCCCTGCCTTGAAAAAGAACAAAAACTCTCAGGAAGAAAGATGTTCATCCTAAGGGTAGACTCCAGTTACATCAAATAGAATAGCAGCCGCTTGGAGATGGGACTGGAAGGCAGCCAAAAGGACACTGTGAAATTTCTCAATAGTCTGTCCCGATGCCTGTCTTGAAGTGATCAACACAGAATGTAATTTCAACCTTCAAACTATTCACTGCAGCCAAGGGGAACTGAATGCTGTTCCGGCTTGGTTTTAAAAGTGTTGTAACCTAGATGAGAAGATACTCTTCTCTCAAATGTGTGTGTTGTTCTACTATTACAGTAAATCATTGCAGATATTTCTACCCACGGGTTTAGCTAAATTGCCCTTTTGGCTGTTTGCTATGTGTTACATAAGGAAAAGGTTTGGCCTTGACCAGTGGATATAACACAATTTTGATGGCTGTTTTGCTTAAGGGTTTCTTGGATGGTCCTTGCTGCTTGTAATGTGAGCTGGAGTTGGACAGCCTGGAATCACCGTGTGAAGCCGTGTTTTGAGGCGTTAGTGTGGTGACAAGACCAGCTGGCTTTGCTTGTGGTGTCTGCCAAAGGGGTTAATTATTGCTGTTAAGTGCTTTATGAAAACCTTTCAGATCTGTGTATGTGAAGGCAGGTGGCTGTGACTTAGAGCAAGATTACAGCCTTATGAATCCCCAGCAGTTTCAGGCACGTATTCACTGTAACATCCATCCCTTCCTTGTGAGACCTCTCTGTATCTTCGTGTCATTGTAGTGACGCATAACCCATTGAACGTGGTGGTTCATCTCAGTCAAAATGAAATCAGAACCAGATCTTCTTGGTTTTAAGGAACTGCTGTTCCCTTCCTAGTCAGATCTCAGTGTTTTCTGAGGGACAGGAGGAGCTGAACCGAAAGTTGCATTTTAGTGAAAGTGATGATTTGAGGATAGATGAAAAAATTAAAAGAATTTTCACTACCTAGATGGTTCCTTAATAAAAATCTCATTCCTGCTGTCAAATATTTGGGATCTTCTCTGTTGAATTATGTGTGGTCTAATATTTGTGCAGTGTTTATGGCTTTTCCCTCCTGAAACATACATTTTTATTTGTAATCCCATTTAAAAAAGCATCACCCTTCCCCTTCTTGCTTGCACGTAATGGTAGTTAAATATTTGCTTTGGTAAACAGGAGAGCAAAGAGGCTGGAGGTGCCTTCTGTGAATACATTTTGGGTGTAAAGAAGTAAAGATGACATTCACCTTCAGGAAGATGAGCTGTAGGATTCAGTAATTGAAAATCACAGGTACAACAGGTGTAGATGTGGAGTTCAGTTACCGTTGAATAGTGATTTCTCAGAGCTTTTGATGTACTTTGCTCTCAGCTTCCCACAGAGTAACCTGCTCCGTTTTGCAGGAGAGTGTTGAAGTTCAGGGAGGTAAGAGATCTGCCCAAAGCCCTGTAGTCCCACCCAGGCAATGCACTGTCCCTGAAACTGCAATAACTATGGCACTTATTATATTGCACAAATGTAAAGTCTTGTGTAAAATCCTCAGCTAGTAATTACAAAGAACAGCATTTACCACTGGTGAGTAGTCCATTAGCTTCTACAGAAACTGTGTTGGTGCATTTAGGAGTAAAATAATGTCCTATTTTTTCATTAGCTGTAGGTAGGGCTGCATTCTGCAGTGCTAGAAATCTGGGTATGTGACATGCTGGCAGCTCAAGTGCTCTTTAGGCCAAATAGTTTTGCCCAGTAAAACATTTTAAATGTTTGGCAGATACAGAAGAAAGAACCATTTAATAACCACCTTTAAACAGAGTATTTGGTGAGTGCACTAGAATCTAACTCTCTGGCTCTGATTTGTCTCTCACTGTGCTTGTGCAGAGTCTGTGGCTTCTAAACACCATGATCAATGAGATGAAAATATTGACAGATGTTTTCTGTAACGTGGATGGCAAGGCATGGGGCTCCTCAACGTGAAATGAGCACTGCTATTGGCCATGTCCCTCCTCAGATTTCTCCAGGAAGGGCATCGTTTAGCCAGAGCTGAATCTAACAGCTCAGCATTGCACAGGCCTGCAGATGTTGATTGACCTCCCTCCATGACAATCTGTTTGTCATGAAACATCTGTAAAGTTTTCACAGAGATGAAAGGTGTAGGTTGTTCAGAAAGGCCTCCACATGCACTCAGCAGTAAGGAAAACACTCAGGAATTTTGGAAAGACAGAGTGATGACTTTTGCTAAGGAATAGAAAACCCTGGAGACAAGGTCAGGCTTGGTGGGGCTCTGGGCAGTTTCGTAGAATCACGGGATGTTAGGGATTGGAAGGGACCTTGAAAGATCATCTAGTCCAGTCCCCCTGCCAGAGCAGGATCACCTAGACCAAGATTGATCTAGTGCAGGGGTCCTCAGACCCTGGCCTGTGGGCTGGATACGGCCCCCCAGGGTCTCCAATGTGGCCCGCTGGTATTTACACCCCCCCGCCGGGGGTTGGGGGGGGGGGAACCGAGCAGATGACTTCCTGCCGACTGCACAGCCGGACTGAGGAGGGCGGCTCCCCCGTCTCTCCCTCCCTCCCTCCCTCCAGCCCCCAGGCAGGACAAGCCAGATAGCACTGCTTGTCCAGCCCCCAACACTGTCTGAACCAGCCCCCTGTTTAAAAAGCTTGAGGACCCCTGGTCTAGTGAGTCGCAGAGGAGTTGGACTAGATGACCTTTGGAGGTCCCTTCCAACCCTATGGCTCTATGAATACAGAAAATTACCATTGCTCAGGGAATTAAACTTCTGGCTGACTACAGGCTGGAGGAAGATTTCCTTGTGTTCTGCTCATTGCATGGGCTCATTGCACTGGCTTGTCAATAACAGGACACCCCTGTTCTCACCGTGGATTTCTACACTGGAATTTGTGGTTCTCTTTGTGTGATGGGGCTAAATCTGGAACAAAAATGCAGTCAAGAAAAAAGTGGACACAAAATTAAGCATCATTGTAAAAGCACTCTCTTATGCTACGATGATTTCTAATGTCATGGCCAAGCCAAGGTGAGCGTGTAGACAACACAGCTAGACTGCTACCTCCATTTCTACAGTGAAGGAAAAGCTTGATGAAGGACTAGTGAGTCACGTCAGCTGGCACTAATAATCATCTACCCCAATACTGAACTGCAGTCAAAACTCAGTACTTCTTATTTGTTTGTTGTGTTTGTGTACAGCTGGATGAGAATTTTCTCACAGAATGAAGAGATCTGTTGCTGCTTCTTCGGTTTTGTTCCAGTTTGTTTTGGGTCATAAGGAGGATGTGACTTTTTATTTTGGCTTTGACCTACTGCATCTACTAGTAAGGTTTTTGTGTTTTCCCTTGATCTTTTTTGTTTTACCTTTACAAAACAGTTAAATCTGAGTGATTCTATAAATGTTTGCTCCACTGTGTTAAAGAAAGGCAGGAGGGCAGGTTTTCAGAGTTGGAGCACCACTCTGTTACTGCCTACTGCTGCTCTATTCCTGTCCTCTGTTTCTTCTTAAACTTGCTCTTTAATGCTGTTACATGTCTGAATGGATCAGTGATACCATGAGGCTGAGTGATTTCTTTCATAAAAGCGACTGGCTTTTAAACTCTGTTTCAAAGTTCAACAACAGCCACTTCTGATATAATCAAAGAAAAAAGAGACCTTAAAGGATATTCCAAAGAGGCTATAAAGCAGACTATCAGATTACAGTTCACTTGAAATGATCACAGTGACAGGGAGTTGAAACAGAAGTTTGCATAACATTTCAAGCAAGAAAATGAAAAACATAAGATTGATTTTGTTTTATCAAATGCTACGCTTGCATTTATTTTCTTACAGTTGTCTCTGGTCTTGTGAGTTAGTGGAGAGAATGATAAGTCATCCCAAGCTCACTTCCTTCTCTCAGTCCTGACTTTCTTTTTTCGTGCTGGCTTGTATCAGGAACAGTGTGGCCAGCAGGAGTAGGGCAGTGATGTACTCAGCAGTGGTGAGGCCACACTGCCAGTACTGGGTTCAGTTTTGGGCGTGTCAGTATGACAAAGACATTGAGGGCAACGAAGCTGGTGAAGGGCCAGAACAATATATCTGGTGAGGAGTGACTGGGCGAACTGGGTCTGGTTAGTCTGAGGAAATGGAGGCTGAGGGGAGACCTTATTGTTGTCTACAACTGCCTGAAATGGGGATGTAGAGATGGATGTTGGTGTCTTCTTGCAAGTAACGAGTGATAGGACAAGAGGAAATGACCTCAAGTTGCTTCAGGCTTGGAAGTTTGGGTTGGACATGAGGAAAAATTTCTTTATTGAAAGGGTCATCAGGCCTTGGAACAGGCTGCCCAGGGAGTGGGTTGAGTCACCATCCCTGGACATGTTCAAAAGTCATGGAGATCTGGAGCTTAGGGTTTAGTAATGGCCTTTGTACAATTAGTTTAATGGTAGGACTTGATCTTGAAAGGCTTTTCTAAGCTAAAAGATTCTGTCATTCTGTGCTGAACTTTTAAGTATAAAATTTTTCATCTGGAGAGAAGAAACTTCAATTGATCTGTTATTTTATGGTTGCAAAGAGTGATTAGTTGAGAGTGTGATTTAGAGCTCAGAACTGTAATGGCACTACACTTAACCAGCCAGAAATGCCTGGATTTAGTGTAAAGATAATAGTATGCTGGGAGCATTTAACGTTATCAAGCCTTACATTTGCAGAATCACAGAACATCAGAGGTTGGAATGAACCGCGAAAGATCATCTAGTCCAATCCCCCTGACACAGTGGGATCCTCTGCTGGAACATAGAAGGTTCCACATCAACCTCAGATGGAACTTCTTCCCAGTGAGGGTGACGGAGCACTGGAACAGGCTGCCCAGGATGGTTGTGGAGTCTCCTTCACTGGAGACGTTTAAGACCCTCCTGGATGTGTTCCTGTGTGACTTGGTCTAGGTGATCTTGCTGTGTCAGGGGGATTGGACTAGATGATCTTTCAAGGTCCCTTCCAATCTGTAATGATTCTGTGATTCTGTAATCCCAAGTCGCACAGGAACACATCCAGGTGGGTTTTAAATGTCTCCAGAGAAGGAGACTCCACAACCTCCCTGGGCAGCCTGTTCCAGTGCTTCGTCACCCTCACTGTGAAGAAGTTCCTTCTCACATTCATATGGAACCCTGTCTGTTCCAGCTTACACCCCTTGAATTATCACTGGATGACATTGAGAAGAGCCTGGCTCAACCACTATATTTTCTGCTGTGATCCAGCTGTTAGAGTTCCACAGCCATCCTCACATTTTATACCCACATTTAAAATATTCAGATACAAAATACAGAAGTCATCATGTATTCCATATACAAGATGGAATTCATATGTCTGACTACTTCTGAGGAACATTCCTCCTTCTTTAGGGCTATCGTAGGGTAATTCCCTGTAAGGTACAGGAGCAAACATGAATACTGATAAACCTTGTAACGTTGAGAATTCAGAAGAGGAATGTGAAGAGGAGGGATTGACAAGTTATGGAAGAGATTCTAGTCCATGAGAGTATAGTGGTTATACCCTCAGGATTTCTAATATATTCCTGTTTCTCATCATCACTCTTCAGTCACATGCATCACCCAGTGGGCTTTCTGGTCCTAAGATTAGACCCTCATTTATAAGTTACATGAGCTTAATGCTAAGTCGCAGCTGTGAATGAATACAGGAGAGGAATACCATTTTCATTATTATTTCATTCTGAATACAGAATGAATACCATTTTCTTTATAGGTGAATGTTTGTTTGAATATTGTTTAAGATAGATGAGGGGAAAAAAAAAAACCCAACTAATTCCCAGAGGACATTACTGGGGCATCTAGTTTGATAAAGGATTTATTAACTTTTCTGTATTGGGTGTCATCTTAAAAAATTGCTGAGAATTTTGCTGCTGATGTTAGCAAAAGCAGGTTCAATGCCTGGATGATTTCTTTATTAATTGATACTAGTATTAAGAATTATCTCCTTATTTTGACTTGACTTCATTCTTGTGTTTTTATTTAATCACAGTTTGTAATGCAGAAAGGCTTTGAAATGATTAATAAATCTGCCCCTCTGCCACTGAAAACTATTATCCATGTTGTTCCATCTTTATAATGATTCCTTAAATACCCCTTTCTGTCATCCTCCTTTTCTAAGACTCTCTGTACAGACATTTAAGATAGTTCTAAGCGAATGTACAAACATATTAGAGGAAGCTTTTTTCCCTCCTCTGTATCTCCCAGAAGCCAGCCACACTTCTGCAGCAAGAATTAATAGTGAGAAATAATATACCACAGGCTTGTTATAGTAAGTACTATATAATATATCCCAGGCTGCTGTGGTCTTGTTCCACACTAAGGCTTCTGGTTGTAACAGCACAATGAGGAGATTTAATAGTGTTCATGCAGCACCCACTCCATCACCCCTTTGTAAGATGTGAGATAACAGTTCAATAAATATTCTGGTTCAGTCTAGATGAATTGAACATTGAATATGCAATTTAAAATATAGAATCACAGAATTATTTAGGCTAGAAAAGTCCTCTAGGATCATCTAGCCCAACCTATAACCTAATATCACTGCAATCACCTAGACCATGGCACTAAGTGCCACATCCAGTCTGTCCTTAAACACCTCCAGAGAAGGGGACTCCACCACCTTCCAGAGCAGTTCATTCCAATGTCTGATCACCGTTTCTGTGAGGAATGGCTTCTGAACAGAATCACAGTCAGAAAAGACTCTTGGGATCATCAAGTCTAACCATCAACCCTACTCTGAAAGTTCTCCCCTAAACCGTATTCCCCAACAGCACATCTAAGTATCTTTTAAACTCATCCAGGGCTGGTGACTCAACCACCCTCCTGAGCAGCCCATTCCAGTGCCTGACCACTCTCTCCATGAAGAATTTCTTCCTGATGTCTATTATAAGCCTACCCTGTTGAAGCCTGAAGCCATTCCTTCTGGTTCTGTCACTAATTACTTGTGAGAAGGGACCAGCACCAACATCTCTACAATGTCCTTTCAGACAGTTGTAGAGAGTGATGAGGTCTTCTCTTAGCTTCCCCTTCCTCAAACTAAACAGCCTCAACTCTCTCAATCTCTCCTCATAAGATTTATTTTCCAGGCCCTAACATCTAACCTAACCCTCCCCTGTCACAGCTTCAGGCCCTGCTTTCCCATTCTGCCGCTCACCTGACTACAACTTCCTTTCAGGTAGTTGTAGAGAGGGGGAAGGTCCCTCCTGAGCCTGCTCTTCTCCAGGCTAAAAACCCCCAGCTCCATCAGCCTCTTCTCATCAGACATTCCCTCCAGTCCCTTCCACAGCCTTGTTGTTCCTGTGGACCTGCTCCAGCCCCTCAATCTCATTCTTGAAGTGACGGGCCCAGAGCTGCCCCCAGTACTCGAGGAGAGGCCTCTCTAGTACCCAGTACAGGGGGAGACTGCTGGCCACACTGTTGCTGATCCAAGCCAAGATGCCATTGACCTTTCATGCCACCCGGGCACCCTGCTGGCTCCTGTTCAGCCAGTTGTCACCCAGTACTGCCAGGTCCAATTCTGCCAGGCTGATCTCCAGCCATTCACCCCTTGGTCTGTAGAGCTTTTTGTTTGCTTGCCAAAGGTGTTGGACATGTCCTGTGCGCTCGCCACTCCTGCATGATCAGGATGGATAGGTTTTGTTCTCCGCACAAGTGATCGTATTGCCATATTAATTGTAAATTGACTCTGAATTATTTTGGGATAACTATTACCATTGTTGGGTGCAGGTTTTAAACAAACGAATGTGACTATTTATTTCTCGTAGATGATGATGAGAATCATTATGAGAATCGATGCAATTATGTTACAGAGTTTGGACTTCAAAAGGAAGGGGACATCTAGGCGATTCTGTAAGACTTTCCTAAAGCCAGGCTAAGCTGATTCTGCCTGACAGCGGTCCTAATGAGGCTCAGTAAACAGTGCGCTTTGTAACCTTAGGCCGACTGCTGAGCAGGAGCCGAGAGCAGTGCTACAGCTTTAGTGAACCCATTACTGTGAAGGATGCTGGATCCTAGAGCAGCCCGAGTCACTCACTGCACAAGAGATGAAGCTCCAGTAAATACAAATGAATATCTAAGGTGACGGGTGACAACTTCGTGCATACATGGTTTTCTCTGATTTGACAGTGCCTTGCTATGGTCTTCAGGCCTGTGGCCTTCTAGCAGCCATTTGCATTTTTTAGCTGCTGAAACTTCTGTTTTACTTGCAAATGTTAACATTTGGGGTTTGTGGCTTCTTAGAACTATTAAAAATTACTTTTGCTTAGTTTTTTGAGCCTAATTCTCAAAGGTAGTCACCTGGAACTAACCCTGTAACCTGTTAGTACAGTCGACAGCGGTGAAGTGCATTTTTACAGCCAAGTTATCATAGGATCATAGGATGTTAGGGGTTGATTGTGCTTATTTTTATTAAATTATTCTGAGGGTCAATTGACATGGGAACTTGCATGGATGTGAAATCACTTCAGTCGCTTGATGACAAAAAAAAGTCCTATTAAGTCCCTTAAGATGAATGCAAAGAACAAATTGATCTTAATCTTTGATTTTGCTAGTCCTTTAGTGTTTCCTATCCACATTTTAAACCCAGTTATTATTAATAAGTAACTGAATTTGCTCTTCCGTTTGGAAACTTTGGTGCATCTGCAAGGAAACATTCAAATCTGTTGCTGGAGTCAGATATGATGTTAACACATGTTAAAACAAGCTCTTCCCTAGCATTAATGTAATAGAAACTGGTTGATATTTTGCAGTGTTCCTGCTTTTGCAGTGTTCTGGGTAGAAATTGGCAGTAATACTTAGTTATTGAATATGTATTTATGTTTATTACGTAAAGATGTATATGAATATTTATTAAATACATTAATCATGCAACTGGCTGTTGAAGGATGGGATAAGATTCTCAAATCCTTCCATTTCTTGTTTTGCTCAGATCAAAATCAGAGTGTGATGAAATTCCCAGCCTTAAGCTACCTTGTGGTTTTTTTTTTCAGTGTGGGATCAATTTTCTGGAATTTTGAGCCCAGCACAACTCATGACCAGTTTAGATCACACAGTTATCTCCTGAGTAATGAGCTTCTCACACCATAGATTGTTTCCTAGTCTTGAGGATGATCTCAGCCCATCTCCCCCACTACAAGCACATCCACTGTTCTGGAGCCTCATGAGGGCCCTTTCCCTGTGTCCATCTACATGCCCAGTGTCCAAGGAAATAACTGCCGTGGGTGTCTATCACAGGCCACCAGATCAGAATGAGGAAGTTGATGAGGTCCTCTACAGGCAGCTGACAGCAGCCTCGCAGCTAAAGGCCCTGGTTCTCATGGGGGATTTTATCTACCCTGATATTTGCTGGAAGACCTACTCAGTCAACCACTCACAGTCCAGGAGGTTCCTTCAGTGCATTGCTGACAATTTCCTGATGCACATGGTGGAGGAGCCCACTAGGAGAGGAGCACTGCTGGATCTTGTACTCACCAACAAGGAGGGTCAGGTTGAAGCAGTGAAGGTTGAGGGTAGCCTTGGCTGCAGTAACCATGAGATGATGGAGTTGAGGGTCTCGTGTGGTAGGGACAGAATAGCTACCAGAACCACAACCCTGGACTTCAGGAGGGCCAACTTTGGCCTTCTCAAGCAATTGCTAGGGGACATCCCATGGGACAGGGTACTGGCAGGTAAAGGAGCTCAGGATAGCTGGCAAACATTCAAAGACTGCTTTCTTGCAGCACAAGAAATGAGTATCCCAACAAGGAATAAGTCAAGGAAGGGAGCCAGAAGACCTGTGTCATTAAACAGGGAGCTGCTGGGGTAACTGAAAAAGAAGAATAAAGTCTATAGGTCATGGAAGGAG
>VXBP01002915.1:60466-74046 GCA_013400115.1 Rhinopomastus cyanomelas | reverse complement strand
TCATTAATGTCTATAAATATGTGAGGGGTGGGTGTCTTGAGGATGGAGCCAGTCTCTTCTCGGTGTCATCTGGTGATAGGACAGGGGGCAAAGGGTGTAAGCTGGAACACAGGAGGTTTCACATCAATACGAGTAGGAACTTCTTCCCAGTGAGGGTGAGAGAGCACTGGAACGGGCTGCCCAGGGGGGCTGTGGAGTCTCCTTCACTGGAGATGTTTAAGACCTGCCTGGATGTGTTCCTGTGCCACTTGGTTTAGGTGATCCTGCTGTGTCAGGGGGATTGGACTGGATGACCTTTGAGGTCCCTGCCAATCCCCAATGTTCTGTGGTTCTGTGAAGTTACCAACGTTTTTGCAACGCAGCTTTAAGCCTATAGCTTACTACAGACAAGGAAGATGACCATAGCTGTCTTCCTTCCCTACGTGAATTTTAACGTAGCAGAGACATTCAGTAACAGGCAGTGACGCTGTAAAACTACTGCAACGTGCCTGATGCCTTTCAAGGAAAAGGGGGGTACTAATATCTTTCATTTCCCTTCCTCAAGGCATTAAAAAGCTGTGCTTTGTCCTTTCTCAGTCTGAGTGGTCACCGGACTACTTCCTGCAATGCCACCACTATCCAAGGCCATAAATCCCAACTGTAAAGACAAAGCTGTATCATTTTGTGAGGAGGCAATAGAGCCCAGGACCATATTGACTTCTGTTGTGTTTATCTGCCTCTTTATAATTCTGCAAATCCCTAGCAATTCTCATACTCCTTCCTAACAGTGCACTTTTCCTGTTTTCCACAGAATTAAATGTCAGCAGATGACAACTTATGCTTTGTTGTTGCCATTTGGTAGTTTAACTGCACCAAGTACAGAACAGCATCTGATTGCACAGTCTTTTTTCTCTAGCACTGTTATTAGTTTATCATCTTTCTCTGCCATTTTGTTAAGTTGAAGATCAAAGGCATAAATGGCAAACCTGTTCCCAGCCTGTATTTCAGTGTTAACTACTTAAACTGTGATTCAGCACCTTTGCAAAGTAAAACTTATTTAAGGACTGACTTACACATGGTGGATTGCTCAGATATAACAGGTTTTGATAGGATTAGCAGGGAAGCATGACTCAGTAGTGTATAAATATTATATACTGCTCCCATCAATGTAAATAAATCTCTGCCTATTTCCTTGTACAATGCCAAGCTTTCTATCCTGTGTTGCCAGCTCTTCAGCTTAATTTGATCTATACCTTTGATGCACAGAAACAGTCGTACAGCGGGTTCAGCACCTCCATTCACTTAAAGATTAAATAACACAGCTCTGAACTTTCCTGTTCCTCTCAGTCCCTAATGCTGTCAATACTGTATTTGCAGAGACCCTTTAGGAATATTTTTGTAATGACTAGGAGAGTCACAGCACCTTAAAAGAGGAGGTACATTGCCTGGGGTGATGTTTTCATAGAATCATAGAATCATTAGGGATTGGAAGGGACATCGAAATATCTAGTCCAATCCCCCTGCCACAGCAGGATCACCTAGACCAAGTCGCATAGGAACACATCCAGATGGGTTTTAAACATCTCCAGAGAAGGAGACTTCACAACCCCCCTGGGCAGCTTGTTCCAGTGCTCTGTCATCCTCACTGGGAAGAAGATCCTTCTGATATTTATGTGGAACCTCCTATGTTCCAGCTTGCACCCATTGCCCCCTGTCCTATCACCAAATGACACTGAGAAGAGCCCGGCTCCATCCTCCTGACACCCACCCCTCACATATTTATAGACATTAATGAGGTCACCCCTCAGTGAAATTGGCATCTGCTGCTGTTCCCAGTGTTGCTGTTTGTGGATCAGGGGATGTGATGGCCGATTTAGGGAAACAGACTCAGCAGCTCTACAGAACTCGGGGATCCCGGTTTTTCCACATTATTAGTTGCTGGCTTATTTATTGAATCAGAATTTAATGCTGTTTGCTGTCTCCGTAGAAGTTTTAAGGGACACATAGCTAAAATGGACTGTAAATCCAGCAGGTACTCTCTTAGGATGCATGTCTGTAGGACCTGAGGCCAGTGTTCCTGGAGGTATCCCGTGGGCCATCAGGTCTAACTCCAGTATCTCTGTAGTATTTGTGACGTAGTCTTGCCACTGTGGGAACAGACCAAGAGATGAAGAGCTCTGTTTTCTCCATTACTGTCACTTGTGTTTGTGGTGCCTGGGGCAGATTTTCAGTGGTTGAGTGGGAGAATTGTACACATGATTGTGACCATCCTGGTGTGACACCACCAACACCCAGTCAGACAGGAGTGAGACAGCCTTGCTGCTCTCTTCCTTGTGCAAACCAGGCAGCACCAGCTGGGGCAGGTCAGCAGCCCCAGGAATGAAGGGCAGGGAGCACTGGCTGTTGATGTCCTTCTGATTCATTCTCCTTTTGCCTTGAGAGTCTCAAGCTCACTTTTGTGTACTTCAGTTATTAAAAATGTGTTCAGAGCTCGTAACTGCAGGCAAGTTTTTGCGAGTGGTGTAATTCTTGTAATCAAAGCATGACCTTTGTTTTTTTCCAAATCTCATACAAGCCTCTATGAATTGTTCCTGTGTCTGTTGAAGCTTCCCCCTCATTCCAAATATCAGAGAAACAAACCCCTTTCTTTATTCCTCTCAAATTAGATTTGCTGTTAGATGGATACACCTTCCGGAGGAAAATTCAGATATGAAAGCCTGGGGGCAGTGATAATCTGGTAAAAGATATTTGTTACCAGTTTGTGCTGACTTTATTGTTCTGGCCAGGAGAATCTCAGCAGGCTTGAATTGCCATCCTGGGCTACTATGAACCAGTAAGCGTGTCAAAAAATGAACAGCGTTGTGTTAAAGTCAATGCCTTTGTAATTATTTTGATGACAGACTCACAACAAATGTTGTACAGTACAGCTGTTGTTCTGATTTTTCTAAAATAAGAAGGTTTATTTGTTGGAAGTTTTTTTAACTTCAGAGGGTCCTTTTTAACCAGAAGGTTGAAGGAAGGTTGCACTGCAAGAGACCTAAACTCAGAGCATCATACCCAGGAAGCATAAGGCTAGAAGTGCTCATGTCAGTCAACACTGCCTCATTTCCAACAAACAACTTCAATTTAAACTCACTGAGAACCTTGTCTGTAGGACTTTTCCTTTTATTTGACTTTTTTAGTCTAGAGAAGAGGAGGCTGAGAGGAGATTTTATTGCTCTCTACAACTACCTAAAAAGATGATGTGGTGAGGCTGGTGCTGGTCTCTTCTCTCAAATTACTAATGATAGGATGAGGGGAAATAGCCTCAAGTTGCACCAGGAAAGGTTTAGACTGGATCTTAGGAAGAAGTTCTTTCCTGAGAGAGTGGTTGGGCACTGGAACAGGATGCCCAGGGTGAAGTCCCCATCCCTGGAGGTGTTTGAAAAACAAGTAGCTAGATCACTTGAAGCCATGGTCTACAGGTTAGGTAGCTGTTGGGATGAGTGCTGGACTTGATGATCCTGGAGATCCTTTCCAGCCATAATGATTCTATGATTCTATACTTCCAGGGCTCTGTGGTTTGAAAGCCTGTTTTATTCATGGGTAGTAACGACATCTCGGAGACACTGACTCTGATCATCAGTTGTTAATTAAATGTCTAATTAGTTCCTATAAGAACATGTAAAAAGAAAAAGGTCATTGTAAAAACGCCTGTCATATTTTATTAAGCAAGTTGACCCTCTAATTTTCATGTTTCTGCAAGAACGGTAAAAATGTCACCATAAATTAGATCACAAGGTATTGACGATGTGCCAAAGAAACCTTCCCATCCTTCTTGTTTTAATGCCAGTCTCAGGCTGCTTCACATCTTGGTGAGTGTTTCCACAGCAGATAAAGCAAAGCTCTTAGTACTGGTTGCTGCGCTGAGAGCGCCTGGATTTAGAATCCTTTGCGCGTAAAGATTTGTAACTCAATCAGTACAAAATCGATCAGCCCAGATGCTTGCAGGTGAAGGTTCACACATCAACATTTCTGTGGCTTGGCAAGCAAAACAGTTTGTTGGAGCTTTGTAGGGATTCACCTGAGGAGTGTTGGAAGGGATGGTCTTCCACAAAACCCTGAAATAAAGAACAGGGAGCAAGTATGATGGTTCCTTCCTTTCCCCATTTCTCTTGAAGGTGAGGTGTTTGCATGCTGGATGGTCTGAAGAAGTAGAAAATGATGCAAAACGGCGTAGCAGCTACAATCTTCTATCCCAAAACATGTACAACTAGGCAGATAATTCTGAAGTGCTTCTGTGAAGAGCTGAATTCACTTATTTTTGAAGGAGGACTGAAGTTTTTTTATACTTTTGAGCTGTTAAAATTAATCCGTGGCCTTTATGTCAGTACTTGCTGCTGACAGGCAGCAAAGGAGCAGCAACACGACAGCTAGAGGAGAGGGCAGTTTATCATACGGTGCATTTACTGCTGCCCACTTCTCTGCTGCCAGTCCTTGCAGCTGTTTGTACTGCAGGAGGGCGAGTGGCAACTCCCTGCCTCCTGCACAGAGCAGCCTCTGACATGCAGAGTGGGGCTGAAAAAAGGCATCAGAATGGCCTGAAGAGAAGTGCAGAGATGTTAAAAGGATGAGAAGAAATACAGGAACGCTTCTGCGAGAGGGTAGTGTTCCTAGTATGGTCAGTGTTTGAGCTCTTGAGATGTGTGTCTGTTTGATAGAAGGTGAAAAGAGCAGAGGTAAGGGTGGAGGCAGAGCTGACCCTGACAGTCCCAGAAAACAAGAGTGGCTACGGCAGTCACATCATAAGCAGCAGAAGCAACAGCAGTGATAAAAACCGCGCGACATCTTTGCAATTACCGGCTTTGCCGCGGTTTCCCAGACAGGGCAACAGAAGGATAGCTGTTCCCACCTCCTTCCCTGGCCAAACACCAACATTCTCTGATGAATCCAAGAGAGTTGAACTCTCCATTTTGTACAGAAGACCTGGCATTCTTTGAGCTAGATCACAGGTAGGTCCTGAATTTCTGCACACTGATCTTCACTGTCCTCTACCTAAAAATACTTTCTGGAACAGAGAGTGCGAGCACCTTGCTTTGGACTTTCCTAAGTCCTGCTGTGTTCAGGGCATCTTTCTGTTGATGAAAGCAGAGCAGGTACTGCTCTGAGAGGAAACCAGACTCTTTTGTACAGGAGAATGTAGAGATAATCTAAATGTCAGGGAAAATATGGGAAGCTGATCAGATACAGACTGTTAGCAGAGATTGGTTCATCTCAATGAACATGGGAGGTAAGAGGAGGGCAGTGTAAAAAAGAATTGTCCTGGGCACTGTCCGACATCTCCATGCACAGAGTGTCTACAAAACAGAGAATTACTGCAGTGTAAGTGCCCTTTCTTCAGATTGGGGCTTGCTGTCATTTTACATAAAGGCCAATTTGTATCAACACTGTGGATGCTGATGGCATCAGGCTTGGCAACACCTTTCCACGTTCTTTTCCCTGTCTCCAGTGTAAGCAGATTTCTATCAATAACACAAAGCAGTGCTTTGTCTTGCAAAATGATGGTGTATCTGGTACTGATGACGCCACACCTTGAGTACTGCGTTCAGTTTTGGGCACCTCAATACAAAAAAGACGTTGAGGGGCTGGAGTGGGTCCGGAGAAGAGCAACAAGGTTGGTGAAGGGCGTAGTGAACAAACCTAGTGAGAAATGGCTGAGGGAAATCATCAGCCCTTGGAACAGGCTGCAGAGAAGGGGATTAAATTGCCATCCCTAGACATGTTTAAAAGCCATGGAGATCTGGAACATAGGGACAGGGTTTAGCTGTAGCCTTTGTACAGTTAGGTTAATGGTAGGACTTGATGATTTTGAAGGTATTTTCTAAACTAAATGATTTTGTAATTCCATGGGGTCAGTGTGATAGCCTTCCCCATTATGAGCAGGGCAGGAAGGGCTGGTGATTGTGGTCAGTGTCAGCTCCAAGTCTGGTGGTCACCCCACAAGCGGGCAGCAGTGGGATAGATGTGTGGGAGTTTGGCTCACAGATCAGGGTCTGGACCAGTGGATGCAAAGGCAGGCACAGGCATGGCAGCGATGCCGCTACAACATCGCTGACTTGTACTGCATTTCCCTCCGATAAATTATTCCAAAGTTGAATTTCTCTTGCTGTCAGGAAATTCAGTGTAAAGTTTCATACATCTAAACTGTGCTTACAGCTATTAAATCTTATGCCTTTGCTTGCAAGGCTGGAAAGTAATTTTCCTCTAAGTGTTTTCTATATGTAATCTTACAAGTTCAGTGACAACTCACCTTTCATCCTTCCCTTATGAGCTGAGGAGATTGAACTTCTTTAATTTAGCATTGCAAGGCTGATTTTTCAGCCACAGGGTTCCTTTTGTTCTGCTTCGAAGTTTTCCAGGAGCAAAACAAAACTTTATAATGAAAAATGTCATTCTAATCTGGCAGTGTTTTAATTCAATCACATATTAAAAGAGAACAATTCAACATTGTTTTACTCCAGTGTAGGACCCAGACCATTAGGCTTGAGGTAACCAAGTCTGCATTTGAGCTGTTTCTTTCCAAGTCAAGTTTGTTACTGGGAAGTATCTTGGAGAATGAAAAAAAAATCAACATGAAAGCAACAAAATCTTTTCAAAAAACCCCAAACCAACGTGTTCGCCGGCATCAGATCATTTACTTGCATTTAACTATTGATCAGCCAGTATGACAGTAGTGCAGACAAACCTTAGAGGCTTTGGATTTTGCTGTGGGTGGTGAGGATACCTTTAGAGAACGGTAAATACTATTGTACTTTAATGAGCTGAAGAGATTTAATAGGAGAAAAGGTGTTTGGCTCAGTTTTGAGTCCAAATATAAGGATTTGCAGTTAGTTTTAAAGTGTGTGTGGGTGAGCAGAGGGGGACCTTTCCCCTCTTGCTCTGCAGCGATGCTGTTTGCTGCTACAGTGCTTGTTGGAGAAAAAAATGCTGGATAGGGGCCGATGCAGTGTGCTCATTCCTTTATTAGAATTATGCAATAAAGTCTGCTATAAGCAAGAAATCAGGTTTTCTTAATGAACTTGATGACATTCAGTGATGTATGTTCCCCAGTTGTGTTTGTGGGGTGGTCCTTGGGCACATGTGTGGATGGACAGCTGTCTCACGGGCTGTCAGCAGCAAAGGCTGATGATCTCTGTGGGGAGCTAGTGCCAAGCTGAGAGCTGCAAGGCCATTAATTCCAAACTCTTCCACCATCTGCTTTCAGGAAATGGAGAGGGGAGCTGACCTTCGGGGTGTTTTTCCTTGAGGCTGTTAGACAGTCTTTTAACAGCACTGAGCCCTGGCTCTGAGCTGAGCTTGCAGTCCCCTTTCCTCCCTCCAGTCCCTGCAGTGAGCCCCGAAGAGCCCAGTCCGTTAGGAACTTTGTACCACTTCTCTTCTGAGTGCTATAAAACTAGTTAGGAAATTAGAGAACAGTTAAATCAGCCTCTTTATACCCAGGGAGAAAGGGCTGAAAAACAAATGAAAGAGATGAAATGGGCATTTCTTGAAAGGAGTGAGCACGCTTCACATCAGCTCCTGCAGGCTCTGCTGCTGTTGCTTCCTTTGCTGTGGCAGAGTGTCTTGCTCCTTGCAGGTCTCTACCAGCTGCAAAGTCACACAGAGCTTTAAAATAATGAGGAACCCTGGCTGCTTGTGCACAGATTCCTTTGTCTGGGCCACAGTGTGTGCCACTGAGCTGGGGGAGTTGTCTTGCTTGGTGTCCCAAGGAGAGGAGACAGCCTCTGCTGGCTCAGGTGTCTGATGTTTTTATATCAGAGCCTGGTGCCCGTGGTCTGAGAGGTCAAAGATTGGGAGGAATAGCTAAAGCACTGCCACAAGAAATGATGTGGAATAAATCTTTAGCTGAAAATTGGAGAATTTGCAGCTCTCAGGTTTGCAGTTTGATGATTTGAAACCCCCAGTATCCTTGATAAAAGGCTGCTCTGCTTCGAGATGTGGGTGGCCAACCATTTCTGCTTTCTGCACAGATCTCCTGGCCATGCGAGGAGATTGTGATGAAAATAGAATTAGCAGCATTACATAAACCTGAGTGCCCTTCGAGCTGGAGAAGAGGATGGAGCTTAACATCATCATTGTGGTGGTCTTGATGGCCTTTTTTGATTGGACACTGTCAGCACTGGAAATGAGACTCCTGCACATCTGCACTGGCCTCTTGCACTTATGGGATTTATTTTTGACTTCTTCCATTGTGCCTGGAGTGCTTAAAGTGTCATCTGCAAAATTAATCCTTTAAATGAAGGAAGAACACTCCTTGCATTTGCAGAAATGGAGGAGGGACCAAAAGCCTCGTTCAGCAAATATTGCAGATGTCATCTTGTGCTAAAAAAGATGGGCCAAAACGCTCAGCCCGCTTTTAGTCACAGAGAAGCTAGCGGCCAGCAGATGTGTGAGGCCTCTGAAAGTTTTGAAAACAAGAGAAGTCTCGGATTTTCTATGATCAATTTAAAGAATAAAATAATTTTTTAATAAAACAAACAGAAATAATAGGCCAAGGGGCAGTGAGTGTCAGTTGGAGCACAAGAAGTTCCATCTCAATATTAGGAAATATTTCTTTACTGTAAGGGTCGCAGAGCACTGGAACAGGCTGCCCAGGGAGGTTGTGGAGTCTCCTTCCTGAAGACTTTTAAGACCCAACTGGATGCGTTTCTGTGTGACCTGTCTTTGGTTCTGTAGACCTTCCTGAGCAAGGGGGGTTGAGCTCGATGACCCCTGGAGATCCCTTCCAACCTCTAATGATCTGTCTATCTGTGTAACATTTTCTGAACTTTTAAATTGTTTGTTTAGGTGAGATTACACAAGTGGTCACATTTGAACATTAATTTGGTAGCATTTGAATATTAATTTGGTAGCATTTTCACTTCAAAAGCAGATGGAAAGGAAAGTCTGCCTGTCTTTAAAGTAAATTTTAATGAAAACTTTTTCTCATTAAAAAAATGACAAATAATTGGGAGATTTTTAGCTTCATTCTAAAAAAAAAATTAGCAGTGAATTAGGTTTTTTTGAAAAATTACCATTTTCATTCTAAGTTACCATTTCATTCAAATTACCATAGCATTGATGTTTTAGGGAAGTTATCTGTGAAGCTGCTTTGTCAGCATGAAAATCTAAATAATACCCAAACAAGTAGTGACAAATATTAAAGCCTTTCCTGAATTACTTACAACTTTATTATAATAACTGTTTATGCCAGGTGATGTTCAGCATCCAAACAGTGACTGACCTTAAAACTGCTGTTCAAGCCTCAAACCAAGTTGTTAAAATACACTCTTTCTCCTAGAGTCTGCCACGAAATCATGTGTTGGAAACAGTTCAGTATTCCCTGAAAAATAATCTTGCAGGCTGGAGTTAATAAAACAGTATCTTGTAGCAGCCAAGCAAGTTGTTGTCCTTAGAGTACATGTCTGTTCTGGAAACAGTAGTTTAGCAGGGGATTTTTCTGTATTTTTTCCTGAGAAGTGTAATAATGAGCAAAGAATCATAGAGTCATCAAGGCTGAAAGGGACCTCCAGGATCATCAAGTCCAGCCCTCATCTGATCATCTCCCTAACCCCTAGACTGTGGCCTCAAGTGCTCTAGCTACTCATTTTTTCCACACCTCCAGGGATGGGGACTCCATCCCTTCCCTGGGCAGCCCTTTCCAGTGCCCAACCATTCTCTCAGGAAAGAACTTCTTCCTAAGACCCAATCTAAACCTCCCCTGGTGCAACTTGAGGCCATTTCCCCTCATCCTATCATTAGTAATTTGGGAGAAGACGCTGCTTGCTGCATCTGCTTTCTTGCATATCAAAATGTATGAGTCTGTTGTGAAAATCCTAAGAGAAGGAACTCACTTCCAGTCTTCTTGGAGCATTTGAGTCCTCACAAGGGTGTAGATGTGTGCAAACAAAGTTTACTGCAACGTCTTACTGGTTCCTGATTCTCCTGCCTTTTCCCCAAGGCAGACCTGCAGGGGCTAGGGCACAGAGCTAATCCTTGTATTAGCATTCTGTCTCTCCCCGGTGGAATCTTCATCCTCTCCTGTCGTTCCATACTCCTTCTGTAAGTGTGAATGTGCTGTCTTGTTCGAAGACTGATGGTGTTTATCCCCCTCAGTCTAATTTTCTGTAATTGTTTGTGCTCGTACCTCTTTCTGAAGGATTTGCTTAGAAGCTGTAAACTCCTGTTTTGGGGATGGAAAACAAAACAGTTTTTCTTCTTTGGCAGTGAGGGCTAAGGAAAGCGAGACATGGTTCTTAAAATACTCAGACTGATTTAGAATTCAGACAACAAGCCCTGTCTGTTGAGACAAATATTTGTTCCTCTTGTGAGGGTGGCTCCCAGTGCCATCTGATAGACTGGATTCTGATGCCAACCGCACTTCAACAGTTGATTTAAAAAGCAACAAAAAGTTAATGGTTTGGGCAAGTTCTTCTTGGAAGTGAGAAAGAACCTGGAAGGTACCTGGAAACTTCCACTGTTGTGGTGCCCTCTTCATGGCTGCTTTCAGAGAATCCTAACTTCTCTCCTTTCATCCTTCAAGCAGAAGAGTTTCACCTTGCAGATCTGCCTTTGGGGCACTGAGAAGCCAAATACTCCGGCGGCAGCAGCATCCAAACCTTCTTCTAGGCACTTAGTGGCTTCCTTCACTGTTGGACACAGCCACAGAGCAAAGCAGAGGTCCTTTTCCCTCTCCTCCCTTCTTTCTCCTCTTCCTCCTCAACCTTTAAGGGTGCAGAGCACTCAGGATGTGCAGCATCCACTGATTTATTTAGCTTATTTTCATCTTTCAGAGCTTTGTGGAGGTGGATGATGTAAGACCAACTCCTGCATCCTTAGCCAAGATACTGATAATCTGGAGCAGGAGCAGCATCATCATGTTCAGGTATCTGCTGCTCTCAATAGGCAGATGAGAGCATACCTTTATCTAAAATACTCCATGAAACCCAGAAGAGATTATGCAAAAATCAGTCTGAATATTTAGATTTTCTCTCATTTTCACAGTTACCTTGGGGTAGAAGAAGCTGCAGATTGCATTAGCTGAGGTTCTCCGTTTTGGGTTTATTTTGAGGTGGGTTTGGTGTTGTTTTTTTCCTGTTTTACTAAAAATCTCTAGGCTGTTCTTAGTAAGGCACTGTTTTGTGAGTGAAAAAATAAACACGACCTGACAGCTCACAAACAAGCGGATTGTGTTTTTAAACAGAAGCAGCCGTTCCTTTGGTGATGGGTGATGGCTGACTGGGTGATCCCAGTGCATCCTGTCCATCCTTCATAGGCAGAGCGTTGGTCCAGCTCTCACAGTTTCTTCTGTCCCTGACAGCTGGGCTCTAGCAACAGCAACATGAAGGTGAAAGCCTTGTGTTCAGGAGGCTCATAAATCTTTAGCCTTCGTGGCATTTCAATGGTTGCCAGGGAAAAAAGAAAGGCCTGTTTGAAGAGGAAGGGAGTTTGAGACAAACTGGTTCCCAGTCCGTTCTGTACGGGAATGGTGTGACACTGCACCAGCAAGAGCAGGAAAGGGTGACTTGTTTGTTTTTAGTTGTGTTACAGCAGTTTCCCCTTTGCTCGTTGTTCTGTGTGTAAGCTTGCTAGCTGCAGGCTTGTGCCTGTGTGGGCAGAGGGAACGCACGTAAAAAGAAAATGTACATTAGCAGCAGAGCTGGGGAGGTTTTTGCAAGAATGAGAGAGCCTAGAGAAACTTCCTTCCGTGCACTGATTCTATATTGGTTTGAATCTCTTCAATATTAGCCCTAATGGGGTCATCCCTGCTTGGGATGACGACAGTGGTCACCTTAGTAACTCCTCCTAACTTACGCTGCTGCCGCCAGCAGTTTTCTTTTGTGCCGAGGAGTAAATCTCCTCGTGCATCAGGTGCAATGGAAATTCAGTAAGAAACAGCTACTTCATGTGGCTTCCATCTGTTGTGCTGCTCAAACTTGTAACTACACGGAGGAATGAGGAAAGCACAAATTACAGCTCCCGTGATTCCCGGCAAAGCTACTAGCGCAATACTAGTGCGTTAGGGGTGGGTATTTCTGAAACTGCTGCTTCTCATCAGGAAAGGTTCCTTTTTTTTCCTGAACAGTCCAGTATCAGAAAAAAAGATAAGTGGACTTGAGATGAGTGTTGGGAGAGGAATCCATGAACCAGACATTCGCAGCTGTGTCTCCTAATTTTTTGGACCAGTTGGATTTCTGTGACGGCCAGACAGGGCGTCTGAGGAATTCTTTGCTCTAGAAGGTGCCTGCTGAACCTCTGCTGCCAGGCTGGGCTTTTGGTTGTTGTTTTTTCCCCTCCTTCTTGTCCCTGATTCTTTATGTTGCCCAAGGACACATTGTCCAGTTTTTCCACATGAATTCTCAGATTTCAGTTAAGTCTAACAGCTTTTCATCCCTTTGTAATTAAATTGCTTTTATGCACCGTGTCTTGTTGCAGCCAGCAACAGAAGGCTGTACCAGCAAGAGCGGGCTAGTATTTCTCCCTTGGGGGGACCCTTTGGACATTAAGTGCTTGTAGGAGACACATGGTAACAAGCTCTGAGAGCATCACAGCCTGTCCTGTTCTCCAGGGACATGATGGCTATGCAAGGCAGTGATTTATGTCTGAAATGCAGGGTTTGGTAGGAGGAGAGGTATTGCATTAGTGCAATAAAATCCATGAATCACCAGAGTCAGAGAAATCAGAGAGGAGGGCAGCTACAGAGATTAGTTTCATACACCTCCGATCTGACAGATTTATGTAGCACAGACATATGGTCTGGTTATAGATCCCAAGACAGAGAAGAGTCCACATCCACCGCTCGATGGCGAAATGTGAGAACGCTGCCTGCATTTCTAGAGCATCACTCCTTGCTGTTGCCTGGGCCACATGGCAATTGTCAGAACAGCTACAGCCTTTTAACTGACAGCCTCTGAAGGAAGGTCTACATATGGCTGTTTCTAAATTAACATGGTTTAAAAGAAGACCAGGAGCCTGCTGCAGTGCATGCACATAAAGAGGTGCTGATGTCGCGGTCTGTTTGCTTCTAGCCACACAAGTGCCACGCCGGCGCACATCCAGGATTTCCAAGCTGAGGTTTCAAATCAGCGGTACGTTCCTTTTGCAACGCATTTCTGCTTTGTGCTGGAGCATATCCCAAACCTTAAGAGCAGCATCACAACCAGAAGCCCTTTTTGTTGCCCTTAACCTTGCGAGAGAGGTCAAGGGCAACAAAAAGGGCTTCTTCAAATACATAGCAGGTAAAACTAACGCTGCAGGCAACGTAGGCCCCCTGCTGAATGAGGTGGGTGCCCTGGAGACAGAGGATGCAGAGAAGGCAGATGCTCAACTGCTTCTGGGGGTTGTCTTGATATTAAGCCCCAGACTGCAGAGGAGGTTGAGGCAAGAGATGATCCTGCCTCGGTTGATGAGGATTGGGTTAGGGATAAGTTGAGCAAACTGGATGTGCACAAATCCATGGGCCCAGATGGGATGCACCCGCGTGTGCTGAGGGAGATGGCGGAAGTCATTGCTAGGCCACTCTCCATCATCTTTGCTAGGTCCTGGGAAACGGGAGAGGTGCCTAGGGACTGGAAAATAGCAAA
>VXBP01002915.1:0-59951 GCA_013400115.1 Rhinopomastus cyanomelas | reverse complement strand
ATGTGTTCCTGTGTGACTTGGTTTAGGTGATCCTGCTGTGTCAGGAGGATTGGACTAGACAATCTTTTGAGGTCCCTTCCAGTCCGTAATGATTCTATGATCCTACGATCAGAGCTGAATTTAATATCAGGCCATGAGACATGTGGTCACTTGGGCAAACAGGATTCCCAGGCAGTTGGTTTGACTTGATGAACAATATTTGCCTCACAGAGACTCTAGTGGATCTTACACTCACAGGTTTGTAAAACTTTTCTGAGTTGTGAGAAACTTCTGAGTCGCTGATGCTGTGTTGTTGCTTTGTTTCCTTTGGCTTTACCATTTGTGCACCCCTCTCAGGAACCTAAATAACGATTTGGTGATGGGGATGAATAAAATACAGATCTGCTCTGATTGCTTAGTGGAGCGTTTGGAAGAAATGGCACTGATTAAAAATCCACACCATGTCAAACCAGGATTTATTTCCACAAAATCCTACCACGTTCCATGCACCAAACTGACATCAGAGCATCCTTTATCCTCCATGTGTAAGCACTCGTTTGGTTTTGTTTTTCCTCTGTATGATCGACGTGCAGCCGCTGGATGCATTTGGAAAACAGGTTTATATAGACACACAGAGCACATGTGTGCCTTTAGCTGCAGACAGTTAATTTTATTAAAGTAGCTCTTGCTTTATTTCATTATGACTGTTTTTCTTTCCTGTTTAGCTCTCTCTCCACCCCTCTTTCCCAGGTAGCCAAGTTTTGACTTGGGGTTGCATTCTGGAAAAGGAAAATCCAAGGAATAGATTGCACTGAAACCCAGGAATAATAGAAACAGTATCACAAGCTCTGACTTTTTTCCAGCTGCAGATGTACAATCTTTTTACATCCCGTTTTAGTTTTGCTGCTGTTTGAGAAAAGTTCTGATTTATAAACTTTGCTGATAAAAGCAACCTAATCCCCAACGCGGTGCCGCTCCTATGAGCTCTGCACCTCAGTCTGGAGACTCTCTCAGTGCTTGGCACGGGGTTACGGGACCTCGTTGCTGTTACGTTGCCTTTGGCTCCCACCTCATTCATACAGAGATTGAATCACCCTCAATCGGGTCGTGTCAGGTGAATCAGTCAGCAGGTCCTGTGCTTTATCTCTTCCACTTCCCAACATTCATACGAGGCTGAGCTCTGTGGTGTGTGTCCTGTGTATGGATTTATAGAACATAGTGATGTCAGCTGTCTACTGATGTGTAGAAGACAAAGCCATACACACTGCTGCATGAGTCGACGTTATAACAGACTCAAGAAAGACATGAATTCCTGAAGTAGAAAACAATCTGCTTTTTACAGGGAATGAGGGACTCTCCAGTGTATGTTTTCTGCAGGAATACACTAACGCTTACCCTTTCGAGATGCTGAGCTGACAAAGGAAAGGAAACACTTTAATAACAGCCTGACCTGGATTTTTCTGTGATTCCTGAAGTCTAAGGGAATTATTTATCTGAATCTGTTTCTAAACAGAAATTAAGATCGTTTTCCCTACATGACGTAAACTCATTTCTGTCCCCTAACAACCCCTAATCCCCTAACAACCTTAATCAACAAATTTAAAATGTTGTTAAAAATCTGTTTAAGGGTTATTACTTTGATCTTATTACCACTAATCCAGCAGCGCAATTGTTAGCAAAATCAGTGCAAAATCACTTTGCTGACATACCGCTGCGGAAGAGCAAGCGAGCAGCATGGGCGTGCGTTGCAAGGGAGAGGTGTCTGCTGTGTTGGTAGATGCTGTTTTGGTTTTTTTTACACAGGAGGCCATTGAGTGTTACCTTGAAATTCATCAGAAGGGTCTGTGCTGCAGCCGCATCCTTGAAAGAATGCCCAGCCTAGAAGGTGCCCACTGGGGCCTTTCTGCTGGCCCTGACCCAGATTTGGAGGAACTGTGTGCATCCCCCAGGCCATGCCATAGAATCAGAGAGTGTGATGGGCTGGAAGTGACCTTTAAAGGTCATCTAGTCCAACCCCCTCCCTGCAGTGAGCAGCGACATCTTTAACTAGATCAGGTTGCTCAGGGCTCCATGGAGCCTGTCCTAGGGAAGAGCCTCTGAGCATTTCTAACTTTATCAGGCACTCTGCTGCAGCTGCCCCTGGTGATCTGTGATTGTGCTCTGGGCTGGGAAGTGTGAGAGGGGACGTTAGCTGCTGTGGGGGAAGGCAAACAGACTGTGGTGCCCCAATACTGCCAGGAGCACTGGGCAGCTCTGACCCTCACATCAGCTGAAGTGGTTTGATAACCAGCAGGATGTCTCCACCCTTCGTTTCTGCCTCAGCTGAAGGCTCTAGAAGGGCATAGCTGTTACCAGTGCTGGAGCTCAAAGTCTTAATAATGATTTTTACTTAAAAGTTGACTTTTTTTACTTCAAGCAATGCTTTCCAAAGGCAGCCTCACGTTCAAAGTACCGAGTTCATTTGTATTTCTAAAATTACTCGTGTTTCCTTTGAACAAGGGGTATCCTAAAGCTGTGCTTACACATGGACAGAAAGGCACGTGTGGAGGGTTTACAGCAAGTAAAGGGAAATCTGACTCGTTTTCTTAGCTCTTCCAACTCCATCAACAATTCAGCAGGGATATGAACCTTAAAGGCTGGTACCCTGCCAGCTGCATCTGTCTGTGCTGCTGGAAAACTGCCAGGCACTTCTTCATGTTTGCTTTGGCAAGTGGCTCCCAATGGGGATGGATGGTTGCTGTACTGAGGAAGAATTTGGCACTAGCAGAGTTTTGCTTGTTTAATCAGTGTTTACCAGAAGCAGGCAGAGCAGGAAGGAAGGAAAAAGTGCTCAGGGGTATGGCCTGGCCTCCCTACAAAGACCGAGCAAACAGGAGCTCTTCAGTTGGACAGTACAGAGACAGTTTTTTGGTATATTTAATAAGTATATTAATTTTAGGTGCATACTTATATATATACATTCTTATATATTATATAAATATTAGTATAAGTATATATTAGTAGAAATATATTTTAGCATACAGATTTCCTAATTTAATATTAATGTAATAATATAATGCATCGTTTTTAGTATGATTTTTTAATATATTTATGAACGTAGCTACCAGTAGCTTTGAAGTGATCACCCAAGACTACAGGGACACAGAGGTTCTTTGGTAGCATGAGGGCTGGCCACAGGGTTGTAGTTATATTTCAAGCTTTATTGTTCCATAAAAAATTAATGATCAGCATGGGTTACCGCTGTCTGGAATCTCTAGCAGACAGATTATGCTTAGGCTCTCAGAGCGTGCTAAGCAATTATCACAGCTCCCAGTTAAACAGAATTTCTAGGAATTGTTACAGTTTTCTTGTACTATCTAGAGATTTTAGGCACCTGGACCCTCAGCAGATGGGGTCCAATTCTTAACAATCACTGTGTGATGCAGTCACTGTAATCCAGACTCAGACTTGGTAACATGAGTGACTCAGTGTTTGAGGAACCAGAGGATGGCAGGGATGTCCCAGACTCCTGGGGTGTCTCTGCACCAGTAGTTCCTATCATGGCCCCTTTTAGGACTTGCAGCTGCTGGATTTTCCAGGTAGCATCTCTTGTGCTGGTACAATTCTCTGTTGCCACATCCTGGCAACAAATGGTCTTGTGACACCACTGAGAGAGGGGCTGTCTGTCCCATAGCAGGAACCATTACATCCCTGTGACAACCACAGTGTTGAAAAGTGGAAGGGAGAAGGAGATGCTGGGGTATCATGGCTGTTTGGCTTAGAGAGCAGTGTTGGTCATGCTAATGGTGTCACTGGGGTCAGGAACAAGGAGTATTGAGACCTGGGAAGTTGTTTTTTACCCAAACCACAGCCAATTGCCACAGGTTCCTGTGGAGGCCATAAACATAACTAGGTTGGAAAAGGAATCAGATACAGTGATCCAGAAATTATGTCTTCAATCTATTCAGTAAGCAGTTCCTAAACTACAGATTTTCAGGAGCATAAATACAGAGGGACAAATTTTTTGCCCTTTTTCCTTATGCTGTAGGTTCCATTTTTGGCTACTGTTGGCAATAAGATTGAGGAAGAGAAGAAGAGTTGTTGTGGCTGATGTGCCAGTTCCCGTACTGTCATAGTTCTGCTGAGTGTAGAGCTCACTCTGTAAACAGCAGGTGGAACAAGATGTTTAAATAAAATACGTAAAACCTGACTTGTTCTCCTGTTAGAGGGGTAACAACCCTGCTCAGCCGGGCGGTGCCTGCCTGCCTCTTCCCAAGGCTCTGCGCGGCGTTAGAAAGGTCCATGTGATATTGATGAGCCCACCATTGACTGTGATGGGGAGCACGGGGTTGCTGCTGGCTCTCTGTACCACCAGTGACTTCCAGGAGGACAAGTGTGGCATTTTAGTAGCCATTAGAAATGCTGATGGAGTTTTAACTGCTGGGCTGGAAATGCTTGATCCCAACTACACACACAACAGCAAAAACCTATTTGCATGCGGGTGGAGGCAGAGAATAACCAACTGCCAATTACAGTGATGTTCCGTATGAACTTCTGGAAAGATCAAATCTGTTGAAGATGTCGATGTGTTCAACCATTTAGTGGACAGTCTCAATCGCACACGCTCCGCTCTCTCTCACAGCAATACGTGTGCCACGTGTCGCAGGGTTTGCAGAATCCATGGCAGCAAGGTGTATCAGTGTGTTGGTACAAAGCTTGCATAAAAATCAGAGTCTTTTTGGAATTCGGGGAAACTCTGGGTATCCGTGGAGTATCCAAGAGCTTTTTCGTGTCGTTGCTCTGTGTTTCGTTTGCAATCACGAAAGGGCACAGATCTTTTGGAGTGATTTGAGATCATTTTTACAAGGATTTGCAGTGACAGGCTATAATCTTTTACAGCAGAACTGATAAATCGTCACGCAGTTTCATAATTCTACAAGTTACTTTTGCTCTGCATCTTGTTTCCTGACTATTTTAATGTGCTTTCTTCAAAAAGTGTGTGCTGCAGAGAGAGCAGCAAGCTGAATGAGCTGCTGTTTCTAAAGTTACTTGTGACGGCAATCTCTGATTGATGTGGAGAGATGGAAAATTGCTGATACTGAAAAATGTGTTAAAATTATGATCTAGGGGTTAGGGAGATGATGAGATGAGGGCTGGACTTGATGATCCTGGAAGTCCTTTCCAGCTGCAATGTTTCTATGATCTTATGCTCACAAAAGAGTGTTTTATAGCTATGTTTTATTTATGTATCTTTTTTGGTCTTCTCTTGAGGTACTGAAAATATTAATATTCTCAACTAGGATGTCCTCTGATTGACAGTGTTTTGGGGGTGTGCTTCTTAATCAGAGCTTTTATGAAATTACATAAAACACTGGGGCTGAAGAGCTGAAAAGGCATTATTTCTAGAACAGAACTGGCCAAGATTGTAGTTGTACAACTGCAGGAGAGGAGCAGGCTGCCCAGGGAGATGGTCACATCATCATCCCTGAATGTGTTTAAAAGTCTTGTCAATATGAAGCTTGGGGATGTGGTTTAGCTATGGGTTTGGTACAGTTGGGTTGATGATTGGAGTTGATCTTAGAGGTTTTTTCCAACCTAAATGATTCTGTGACAAGAGAAGAGTGAGGTGGTTCTTACCATTTTGATATTGAATGGGGCATTTTCCCTGCTATGTCAGGGAGCATCTCACATGAGCAGAACATCTAAGTCAACTGTGGCCAAGAGAGCGGGTTTTGGATCAGACCCTGCAGTAGATAGAAGCATAGAAACAGACACAGATAGGCACAGACACATTAGAAGTTGGAAGGAACCTCTAGAGATCATTGAGTCCAACCCCGCCTGCTCAAGCAGGACCATAGAACCAAAGACAGGTTACATAGGAATGCACCCAGATGAGCCTTGAAAGTCAAGGAGACTCCCCAACTTCCTTGGGGACCCTGTTCCAGTGCTCTGTAACCCTTAAAGTAAATAAGTCCTTCCTCATGTTGAGGTGGAACTTCCTGTGCTCCAGCTGACACCCATTGCCCCTATCTCAGGGAGCAAGTGAAAAGTGATTGTCTCTTTCTTCTTGACACCCAGCCCTCATAGATTTATAGACAACGATTAAGTGCCCTTGTAACCTTCTCCTCTCCAGACTAAAAAGCCCCAGGTCTCTGTCTTTCCTCATAAGATAGGTGCTCCAGTCACTTAGTCATCCTCACGGCCCTCCGTTGGGCTCTCTCCGGCAGGTGTCTGTTTCTCTTGAGCTGGGGAGCTCAGAACTGAATGCAATACTCCAGGTATGGTCTCACTGGGGCAGAGTAGAGGGGGAGAAGATCCACCCTGGATCTGCTTCCACTGGCCTTCTTGGCCCCAAGAGCACAGTGCTGTTCTGTTTATTATGATTGATGTCACGACCTCTTTGTACATTTTCACTTTGTTCGTGTGCCCAAGTCCTCACACACATTCAGGATTACTGCAGAGCCACGAGGCTTCAGCACAGGTTTTGCCTTTAGTTTTCAGTTCTTAGCAGTTCTGTGAACGACTCCGTTTGTGGCTGTGTTGCCGTGTTGGGCTCTGATAATTTCTGTGACTGTCTGCCATGCTTTTCTTTATTGTAACTACATTTAATTAGTGAATTTAATTATAAGAAGGAAAGAAAGGAAGTTAGAATCAGAACCAGACAAACAACTTTTCCCCTTGTGCTGCCTAATTTATAGTACAAGATACTGATCACTGCAAATGTAAAAGTCAATTTGTTAGCACCCAAAGAAAAGACTGGAAGACTCTTCTGTGTTTTGTCTGCCTTGTTTGCATATAAAGATGATTTCAAGTGCCCTTGTAATAAGAGAGGCAGATTTTTTATACTAATCCCCAACCCCTGCGCCCAGTGTGAGAAATTATGAACACATCCAGTCAAAGGGGTCACGGAGGGGCTTAAACATTAAAGGGTGACTCGGTGCTTTTGATTAGGGGTGTATTCCTTGTAAAAAGCCTGTACAGAGGCAGCGCAGAGGCTGGGGAACTTGGAGAGTGTCAGCCATGAGGTGGAGTGTTGTGCAGACACGGACACCCAGTTGAGTGGTGGTTCCTGTTGCTGTGGCCTCTATCCTCCTGTTTTCCGGTATCAGTGTCACGCACAAAGGACACAGCTCCCCACTCTGAGTCCAGTTAGTTCTTTGTTTTCTTTCCACTGTTGTTATTAAGTGCTTCTATAAGACATTACAAATCCTAGAAAACACTGCAAGTCCTGGAAAACATCAGAAAGCTTGAGCACCACTTTGTAATTGAGGAACGGACTGTGCGGACTCAGCTGACAGCTGGGCAGAAGGTGACACAGAGCAGATAAAACTGGTTTTAGGAGCTGGATACCTATTGTATTGTTCTGGATTCAGCCTTCAGGACAAAGCTGACATCAGCACGTGCATGACTGTGTGATACCAGCACAGGACGTTAGCAAGAAGGGTAACTACAGCTTGGAAAATGAGGATTCCCAGCTGTATTGGGAGAGTGAGCACAATTTTGTTCATTTTGCTCTCAGATTTTTGTCATTTTAATGATAATTTAATTCATTGTTATTTCAAGTGCTCCCTGAGATATGAATGACCCCAAAGCTCAGGACCTAATGCAGGCAGCACATTTTCTGAAGCCACATCTGCTTCACAGTCTCCAGAACACGCTGCAGGACTGCTGCCTGCCTGCCGTCAGTGCCTCGCGCTGCTTTTTATAGCCAGCCACAGACTTGCGATGGCGAGTAGCACGTTGGTGTGAGACAGTCTGCTGATTGTAGACAGAGAAATATGCAAACTGCTGTGCGTGCCTGTGCTTTGCATAGACTGAACAAGTGTCTCAGCAAACACAACAAGTATGAACTTCAGCTCTGTACGGGAAAGGCTGGGGGTTGTTTAGCCTGGAAAAAACAAGGTTGGAGGGGAGACCTTACCACTCACTACAAGTACCTGAGATTGGAGCGAGGTGGAGGTCAGTCTCTTCTCCCAGGTGATAAGTGACAGGATGAAAGAAAATGGCCTCCAGTTGTACCAGGCAAAGTTTAGATACGACATTAGGAGAAGTTTCTTCACCTGAAGGGCTGTCAAGCCCTTCAGCTATTGCCCAGCTAAATGGTGGAGTCACCATCTCTAGAGGTATTTAAAGGACACCTAGATGTGGCTCTTAGGGGGTATGGTTTAGTGCTGACTTGATAGTGTTAGGTTAATGGTTGGAGTCAATAATCTTAAATAACTGTTCCAATCGAAATGATTTCAAGCTAAATGATTCTGCAGCTGTGTGTATGAGCCTGCTGCTCAGATCTGCTCCCGCTGCTCTTCTGAAGCTCACACAGAGCCCACAGCTGTGCTTGAGCTTGGCTGTGGAGTTGGACGGCAGACAGAACAGGCTTTGCCCATATTGCATTTTAGGCCTAAATATGTCCTGGATCTCAGCTTTGAAGAGTAAGGTGGAGATGTATCTTCCTTGCCTTCTGGCAAAGCCCGTGATGCAGCTCTCTAAAAGGCAGATTAGTACTGATTTTCATAAAATCTGATGCATATTCTAATGAGAAAATGTTAAGGAGCAGGGGCGTGAGCTAGTTGCACCACAGGGCATGAACTTCCTCCACATGTGACACAGGAAAAGGTCTTGTCTTGGAAGAAAAATACCTGTCAGAATTGATAAGAAAGTTAAATTAAGCGTGGATGGAGGACCTGACAGCTGCCCTAATTAGAGACTGCCTGACCATGAAGTTCCCCACTCCAGCAGATGAACTACTTTGTCCAAGATAAAAGAGTGTCAGTTTGTGGCTGGGAGTTAAGGACAAACACTTTTTACCAACACAGCTTAAAGCACAGTTTGGCAAAATTCAGATCTAGGCAAATAATTTAAGAACTGTGTCAGTATAATGTTGGTACTTGTGATACAGACAAGGTTGGGATCAATAGAAATGTGAAGACTGGAGGATTATTCGAGTGTAAAATGTTACTAACTCTGTTATATTTCAATTTTTAAATTGGATTTCATTTTGGATTCAATTTTGTCAGCCCTCCAAATTCATCTGCATTTCTGCTAGTGGCAACAGGTTGCAATTCATTGTCCCTCAGAGATGCAAAACCCTCCCACCAGTTTTCTTCTGGTTTTACCTTTCTAGCCTTGCTTTTTAAGTCAGACATCATCTGGCTTAAACTCAGCATATACACAAATGTGGTTTTGATCACCTTCTACAGGTTTCCCGGAGAAACTGTGGATGCTCCCTCCCTGGAAGTGTTCAAGACCAGGGGGAATGGGACTCTGAGCAGCTTGGTCTAATGAGAGGTGTCCCTGCCCATGGCAGGGGGGTTAGAACCAGGTGATCTTTAAGGTTCCTTCCAACCCAGACCTTTCTGTGATTTAAAGATTAAAATTTTAAAACACCTGACCAAGTAGTGCATGAACCCAGTGTTAGACGAGTGAATTCCGTTAAACCAGAACGAGAGGGCAGTAAAAAATTTGCTAGTCCACAGTGATGCAATTATAATAAAGTAATATAATCGCCTCTTGCTCAAACACAGTACCAGAGGATTGTAAACTTTTAGGATATTAATGCCACTCATCTTGCTGTAGTAATGAAATAGTCTGAGAAGAAAAAAAATGTAGCCCCCTGAGGCGGTCCTGAGTCCTGACTGCGTGATGCACCACCCTCACCACAGACTCTGCTTTTCTAAGAGCTAGGTCTATCTGTTGTCGTGCAGCTCCTCCGCTGGAAATCAGAGCAAAGCACAAAGTTACCTGTGTCTAATTCTCCATGATGGTATCACAGTATCACAGTATTACCAAGGTTGGAAGAGACCTCATAGATCATCAAGTCCAACCTGTCACCACAGAGCTCAAGGCTAGACCATGGCACCAAGTGCCACGTCCAATCCTGCCTTGAACAGCTCCAGAGTTGGCGACTCCACCACCTCCCTGGGCAGGCCATTCCAGTGGTGAATCAGAGGAAGTTCTTATCCCTATTGCTCAATCCTGAATAAAGTGTTTCAGGAGGGTGTGCCTCTGCCATCTCTGCCACTGGCCTGGTGTTTAGGAAGGCTAACGAGTCTTGCAAATTTTTAGTTTGGTGGTGGGACAGATGATGCAGGTGGAAGCTGAAGGAGTTGGCGAGCTCGATGTACTGTGGGCTCTCTGTAAGAACCAGCTATCAGATGCAGCCAGAAAGTCTCTTAGAAAACTGTTCATTTGTGAGATACTGTCCCCTCTTCTGAAAGATACGAGTGTTCATGGTCTGTTTCAGTGGGAAGGAGGCAAGAAAATTTAACACAGTTTGTAAGAGCTCAGAGGTGAAGTACCACTTCTCATCAGCAGAGAAGGAACTCACAGAATCAGAGAATTATTGAGGCTGGAGGAGACCTCTAATATCATCAAACCCAACCCGTGACCTGACATCACCGTATCAGCTAGACAATGGCACCAAGGGCCACAGCCAGTCTGTCCTTAAACACCTCCAGGAATTGGGACTACACCACCTCCCTGGGCAGTCCATTCCAGGGTCTGATGAGCCTTTCTGTGAGGAAGGGCTTCCTAACATCCAAACTAAGCCTCCCCTGGTGCAGCTTCAGGCTCTGCCCTCTCCTCCTGTCTCTAGTTGTGTGGGAGAGGATCCTGACCTCACTTGACTACAACCTCTCTTTGGGGAGTTGTAGAGAGGGAGAAGGTCCCCCCTGAGTCTCCTTTTCTCCGGGCTAAACACCCCCAGCTCCCTCAGCCTCCCCTCATCAGCCTTTCCCTCCAGTCCCTTCCTCAGCCTCATTGCTCCTCTGGAACTACTCCAGCCTCTCGATCTCGTTCTCGAAGTGAGGGGCCCAGCACTGCCCCCAGTACTTGAGGAGAGGCCTCCCCAGTGCCCAGTACAGGGGGAGAATGACGTCGCTAGTCCTGCTGGCCACACTATTGCTGATACAAGCCAGGATGCTGTTGGCCTCTCATGTCACCTGGGAACACTAAACTCCTTTAAATCATTGCCATGTCTTGAGAGATGAATATTTGGCCACATCCTTTTGCATCACATCAATTGCCATGGTGAGAACGTGCTCTTTGTTAGAAATTTAAGCAAGCACGCGCGTTGTTGGTTGCGCTGGAGTGGACAGGACCAGAATGTCTTTTACAGTTTCCCATCCTCCAAAGTTCTTCAGTCTTTTTAGAACCAGTGGGCGCACTGAGTTCAGTGCCCCAAATTCCAACTCATCTGTTGGGTGTCCCTGTAGAAGATTTGCTCAAATTAAAGTAGCTTAAATATTCATATGACCTAGCTTTTTCCACTAATTACAGAGAAAATAAATTAAAATACATAATCAGATCCTCGCATGATGTACTGCAAGGAAGCTTTGCAAAAATTCCCCTGAGAAAGAAAAGTCAAGGAAGGTTTTTGCATAGTGCTTTCCAGTCCTTTTAATCTGGGGGAAAAGTTCTAGTTGGAGTGACAAAACTGTGCAAATTGTAACTAATTATCCTCTGATTAGTTTGTCTTTACTCAGCTTTTATGAAGGGCGGCGGAGAGATTTCTCTCGGCTTGTGCTCTGCATTTGCCTTGCTTTGCCTCCATTCTGAGGGGACAGGAAAAGGAGGTTTGGGCTAAGCCTTCCACTGCTGAGTGAAAAAACCAACCTTACCCCCATGGCATAAAAAATGACTGATCTGTCTTGTCTGCTGTGGGTTGTTGGGCCCGTGCTGGTTACAAACCAGCAGAGACCAAGAGCAGCCGGTAGTAGATGGTCTGATAGAACCTTGTCCTTCTGCCCTTGGCACCTAAGCAAGTAAAGCGGAGGAAGCCAAGGCACTGATGAATGTCTTGCTGTGTGTGGGAGATAAATCCTGTCTCTCTAATTACACTGACAAGACCAAGGAACAACCTTCCTCTAGGGAACTTGGGTGTCATGACGTCAATCCCACGGTCCTGTCAACCACAGCTGTGTGTCTGTTATGAAATGGCAGCGCTGTGGTGCTGTATTTGAGGGTGTAATGTCAAGACAATCCATATCAAGTTTTGTGTGAGTTTTGTGATAAAACTCTCTGCCTTGTGCTTGAAGGGTCTTTGTTAGCAAACGATGGACTCTGATGAAATGACAAAGGGAAAAGCCAAGTCACTTTGATGATGATGCTCACCTAGCTGCTCTCAGAAATTAATGCGTTAGCTATCACTTCCCCGCACCTTCAAAGACCAGTATTTGAACCTTCCTGACATTTCTCCCTAACATCTCCCTTAACTGCAGGTCATTTATAAACCTCCAAACAAGTATGAGTCATCCTGCTTTCAAACTCAGTGACTCTTCTGCACTGAATAAATAGTGCTAGCCAAGAGAGGAAAATTCTCTTCAAAGAGAAGCTGCAAGTGTTTTCAGGTCTGTGCCGTCACCCTGTACGTCAGCGAAGCCAAGCTTGCGTGTGCGCGTCCTCTGCGGAGGCACCTTACCTTCACTGCTGTTTGAAGCACACGTGTGTGTGTGAACCAGTTGTCGTAACAAGGCTGCGCATGACTGCAGCCAGTAAGGCTGGGCTGAGCTCACGGGTTGAGCCGCCCTTACAAAGGAGCTGAAGACCTTGCTGGGCTCCCAGCTGGGACTTGTGCTGGACCTAACCTCCTGTCAAAGGTGTGGAGAAGGAGTGATCATGGAACATAAATCCTTAAGCCCTTCTGTCACTAATCAGACAAAGCTGGAATTCTGGGTTATTTAGCCTAGAGTAGACTCTAGGGGACCTTCTCGCTCTCTACAACTACCTGAAGGGAGGTTGTAGACAGTAGAGGTCAGGATCTTCTCCCAGGCAGCTAGCAACAGGACAAGAGAGCTGGGCCTGAAGCTGGGCCAGGGGAGGGTTAGGTTGGATGTCAGGAAGCCCCTCCTCACAGAAAGGCTGATCAGACACTGGAATGGACTGCCCAGGGCAGTGATGGAACGCCATGGTCTGGCTGATTGTGGTGATGTTAGGTCATGGGCTGGGCTGGATGATCTCAGAGGTCTTTTGCAGCCTCAATAACTTTATGATTCTGTCTGGTTGAGGCTGACATGATATGTGACTGAGCTCTCTGCATGGATGTGTTTGTCACTGCATATAGAATCATGGGGTTGGAAGGGACCTCCAAAGATCATCTACTCCGAACGCCCTACAACCAGCAAGGATGTCACTCACTGGACCAGACTGCCCAGAGCCCCGTCAAGCCTGACCTTGCGCGTCTCCAGGGATGCTTTGTTTGTGTCGCTGCAGTTGAGATTGGTCAGCACTGTCATGGTGTCATTCTCCTGGCACTGATGCCACTCACGGAAGTTCTACCTCTACATGTAAGACCTACATTTGTATCAGTGGCTCTTCAGTTTCGAGGCCACTGACAATAGCTGGTGAATCAAAATCCAAGAGCCTACTGCTGATCATGATGAGAGATCAGTATCAGATCATTGCTCTTAAACTCACTTCTCAGTCCAGCTGTGGTGCAGGATGTTTCAAACATATTTGGTACCATTTGAGCCAAGCAGAGGAGGAGCCACTGATGCTGAGCAGCAAAGAGCTAAGAACATGCTGTAAGGTATGTTGTGCCCTGCCAGCATATCCTCCCTGTGTGTCTCTGACCAGCACCAGAACTTCAGTGATACCATGAAAGCCCTCGGCAGACCTCGCTTGAGTGGTCTGGTTGGATGCAATGCCAAGTGGTGCTGGACCTGTCTCTACCTCTTCTCCTCTCCTGCAGCTGCCCTGAGGCACTCTGGCATTCCAGAGAGTGTGTAGAAAACTGTGCATGGTAGAAGCACAGACTGTGTAGGGGATTTACTGGAACTAAGAGCATTCTGATTGATTTCCAAAACATGGTAAAGACCTGTGTTCAGTAGCAGTGCGCTATGAGCATCCAACGCAGGTTTGAGATGAATTGTTAGATTTAGAGGTGTGTGTGGAAGACAAGCAGCAGTTATGTCATTAAAATGTTGTTTTTATGGGAGAAACTGCAAGTTCTAAAGGATGTAAATCACCTGACCACGGGGATCCTCTGGAGTTTTCTTTATTGCTAGACAGAGTGGCTCTATCTCAGAACCTGAACTCTTCGGTTACTGTTTTCAGACAGCATTTCAGAGTGTTTTCACGTTTCCTTTCAAGCCTTTGATAACTCCCGTCACATACTGCCAAACGCAGTCTAGCTTGGCTGTGTCAGATTTATTGGATGATTAGGCTGCTGCAGAAAACTCTTTGTTTTACTTGCTGTAAATAATCAAGAAGAGTTTGAAAATCAGCGCGCTTTGCCGTTCTGCGATCTCCACGACACCACCAAGTGCTGTCTGCAAACGCTCTGTGTGGCAGTGAACTGCAAAACACGGGCTTTGGACTCCACCAGAAGCCAGTAAAATACACTGTCTGAAAGAAGTACCCTGGGGAACCCAAAGGTCTGTGGCCAATCGACCCCATGATGTGCAGAGACTCACATAAAAAAAGCTTTGTGGGGCTTTTCTCTCCCCTTCTGGGTAATCTGCAGGATAGGATAACGTGGGCAGAGGGAGGTGGGGAAGAAGCCCTGGCTGGGGAAACTGGGTTTTTTAGAATCTGTTCCTTGTAACCTCACAGTTTTCCTAAACACATCCTGAGAAACAGGCAACCAAAGCCATCAGCTGCCTTTGTCCAGAGCTCCTTTCCTGCTGTTAACTGCACAGTAAACAAAACAAGTGAAAACACTGAAGAAACAGCATCTACAGGAAGACTTTATGATGAGATCTCTTGTTTGAAGTTTGGTGACCTCTGCTCACAGTTAGACCTACTGGTAGTATGTGAATAGGATTTGGAAGGAGGGATGTTATTTCAGCAATGACAGATTTTCCCCTGTGAAAAATATCTCTTGCTCATCCCACCAGGTTCTTATTCAGCCTTTGGGATCACAGCATCACAGAACATTAGGGATCAGAAGGGGCCTCAAAAGATCATCTAGTCCAATCCCCAGGCCACAGCAGGATCCCCTAGACCCAGTCACCCAGGAACATGTCCAGGCAGGTTTTAAATGTCTACAGAGAAGGAGGCTCCACGACTCCCCTGGGCAGCCTGTTCCAACGCTCCATCACCCTCACTGTGAAGAAGCTCCTTCTTATATTGATGTGGAACCTCCTAAGTTCCAGCTTACACCCATTGCCCTGTGTCCTATCATTAGATGATACTGAGCAGGCTCCGTCCTCCTGACACCCACCCTTCATGTGTTTGTCAACATTAATGGGGTCACCCTTCAGTCTCCTTTTTTCCAATCTAAAGAGACCCAGTTCCCTCAGCCTTTCCTCATAAAGGAGATGATCCAGGGTGAAGGCAGCAGAAAAACAACTTGGGAAAAAGGACACAATTTTTTGGATTAAATAGTACTCTAACGAGGAATATTGCCACGGAGGGATTACACAGTGAACGCTGGGCTCCCAAGAGTAAAGTAGCAAGAAAACCAAAACAATACCTTTCTTTTTGTCTCACGGCAGCCGTGTGGTTCACGTTCCTCTGAAACTGCTGTGATAGTTTCTGGAAGAGTCCAGATGTGTTCTGAGGAATGGAAAATGCTGTGGGTGCTGCTGAATCTTGAAAACGAAAGGTGCCAGAATAGGCCTGTTGGTTGCACTTTCTNCTCAAGTTGCATCAGGGGAGGTTTAGACTGGATGTTAGGAAGAAGTTCTTTACTGAGAGGGTGGTCAGGAGCTGGAATGGATTGCCCAGGGAGGTGGTGATGTCACCATCCCTGGAGGTGTTTAAGGAACGGGTGGATGCGGCGCTTGGGGATATGGTCTAGCGGTTAGACACTAGGAGAAAGGGCTGGACTTGATGACCCTGGAGGTCCTTTCCAGCCATGATGATTCTATGATTCTTACTGACAGGAGGTAAACCTTTCATTTGAGTTTCAGTCTCACAACAGGAAATCTAGAGAGTTAACAGAAGCTCATAAATCCAAGATTCTCATTTGTTCTAGCCAGTATCACTAAAAAACAGCCAGAAAATGAAAAGTCTGTTCAGTTCTGAGAATGTGCCCCGTCATGTGTTGCCTTTGTTCTAAATGGCTGGGATGGAGCCTTGTTCCTGTCCACAAACAGAAAGGCAGGCTGCATTTTGAATCAGCCCACTTGCTTACTTCAGAGCAGACGCAGGGAAGTCTGAATATATGTAAACAGAGTCCCTCGTGATCACTGTGAACCGTCACACGAAGTCTGTCCTGCGTAACGCTGTGATGAGTTGCTTTAGGCTTCTTTCTTTTTCTCTCTTGAGACCTGGAATCATCTTCCCCTATCATTCTCCCCCGACCTGGGCACTAGGGAGGTCTCCCCTCAAGTACTGGGGGCAGTTCTGAGTCCCTCACACCAGGGAGGGGCAGGAGCAGGTCCAGAGGAGCAATGAGCCTGGGGAAGGGACTGGAGGGAAAGGGTCTGATCAGGAGAGGCTGAGGGAGCTCGGGGTGTTTAGCCTGGAGGAGATTCAAGGGGGACCTTCTCTCTCTCTACAACTCCCCAAAGGGAGATTGTAGTCAGGTGAGGTTCGGGTTCTTCTCCCAGGCATCAGGACAAGAGAGCAAAGCCTGAAGCTGCACCAGGGGAGGGTTAGGTTGGATGTTAGGAAGCCCTTCCTCACAGAAACACTGATCAGACCCTGGAATGGACTGCCCAGGGAGGTAGAGGAGTCCCCATCACTGAGGGTGTTTAAGAACAGACTGGCTGTCACCCTTAATGCCCTGGTCTACCTGATTGTGGTGATGTTAGTCATGGGCTGGGTTTGATGATCTTAGAGGTCTTTTCCAGCCTCCGTAATTCTGTGATCTGCAGGGAGGGATTCAGCTTTTGAAGTCTTGAATTGCAGTCTGGAGATGTCTCTTCTCTCCGTAAATGTGAGGTCTTGTGTCAGTTAGGCAGGAGGAATATTACACCTTCTTGCATAACACAGGGATTTGTCTCTTGAGTGAGTTGAGCTTATCAGATACATTTCTTCAGTGTTTCAGGAGAAGTGGTGCCCGTTGAGGGTTCGTACACATTGTTAGAGGAGGCAGCCCTGGCTGCTATCTCTGAGCAGCAGGCAAAGCAGTGTTCTACCACTGTTTCCAACCTGTACTGTAGGTAGGCTCCACTCAGTAGTGAGAGGAGGACAGTTATGCTCTGACACACTGCAGACCATGATTGGCAGTGGCATATCTGATCACCTGCAGGTCAGCAGGATAAATCACTCCAATAATAAATAAGCTGATTAGATGTAGACAGGGGTCTTTCTTGCTCTTCTGTCAGGTTTCCTTAAATCTTTTCCAACACAGTTGTTTCTGTCCTCCCCCTCTGCCGCTTAATACAGTTGACATTTTAAGCTTCTGTTTGGGTGCCACACTAACACGCTGCCAGGTCCAGTCCTGGCCTGTGTCACTGGTTCACGTGGCATGGAGTAAATTGGGAGGCAAGCTGTCAATACGTGTCATGGAGAGGAAGGCTTTGCCGTGGTAATGCAGCACAACGAGAAGAAAAACATCTTTGTCTGGATACACTATAAATCATTGCTCTTTCTTTTCTCTGAGCATTCTCCAGATGTTTCTTCAAGGAATGTTCCTGTTCCGACATCGACCCTGTTGTGAATTCCCACAGGATCCTTCTAGATCATCAGCTAGAAAAGCCACGTGACGAGAACTGTACCGTCAGCCCACTGCTGCAGGCAGGATTCATCCGTGTCCACGTGATGCTCTCTGACTGCTGATTATGCCACATTATGGTTACAGGACCAAGAAATGTTCCCGCAGAGAGAGCAGAGGTTCATAAAAAATTTCATCAGTTCAGTGAGGGGGTTTTTTTCCTAAATCATCCCTAGAATACTGTTGTAAAACCAAACTGCTTGTAAAGTTTTTTTCCCAGTCTGCTGAAAAGTGAAAAGAGAAATGATCACAGCATGACAGGATCATTAAGGTTGGAAAGGATCTCAAAGATCCTCAAGTCCAACCTTCAGCCCAACACCTCCGTGACCAGTAGACCACATCCCAGAGTGCCTCATCTACTGCCTTTTGAACACTTCCAGGGATGATGACTCCAGGACTTCCCTGGGCAACCTGTTCCAATGCTTAGCTGCTTTTTCACTAAGGAGATTTTTCCTAATTGCCAGTCTGACCTTCTCCTGGTGCAATCTGTGGCCATTTCCTCTTGTCCTGTCATGAGTTCTTTAGAAGAGGCCAATGCTAGCCTCCCTACAGCCTCCTTTCACGTAGCTGTAAAGGGCAATAAGGCCTTCTCAGCCTTCTGTTCTTCAGGGTAACCAATCCCAACTCCCTCAGCCTCTCTTCACAGGACATGTTCTCAAATGCCTGTGTTGCTCTTCTCTGAAGAAGAAGAATACAATCAGATAAATGAGATGCAAGAATGGGAAGGACAAAGACATACGCAAAGTAGCGTGATGGAGGATATTCAGGAAGAAGAAAGACAGAGACTAAAGATCATTTACAGGAGCCAGAAGGTTATTGTTTGGTTGATGACCAGTACAACAATTAAAAGCCTTGGGAAAAAAATCAAGAGCAACTTTAAAATGAAGAAGCAAGTAAAAAATTAGTGGAAAACCCCCTAGAAAATGTGAGATGAACATGATTCATTTCACATAACCTTACAGTCACGTGCCCAAAGTTGTGCTCATGCTTGCAGCAGAGTATGGAAGTCTTGTGTTCTTAATGGAAAGGTGTAGGATTAACTGTTTTCAAAATTGGCAATACGTGCCAGGCAATAATTCTCACGCAAAGTTCATCTCCTGTGAACTGACTGGAGGACACAGGAGGGCAGAGCAGGAAATCCAGTTCCTCCACATGGTGTGGCTAGCTAGGTGTGAGGGACACGCCGTGCCTGGTGCTGCTGTAGCATGAACAGTCACATAACCCTCCACATAATACAGGAAGATTTATGAGCAGTAGATATAGAATCACAGAATGGCTAAGGATGTAAGGGACCTTAGAGATCATCTACTCCAACCTCCCTGCCATGGAGTTAGTTTAAGCAGAACTCAACAAAATTTGAGTTTAGTTTAAAAAAGTTAAGCATTAACATTCCTACCTGTGGCCTGGCTTTATTTCCCTGGCAGGTACCAACAATCCACTGTCTGGAAGCAGAGGGGCTGATCCTCGTTCTCCTCAGCCAGCAATACAGTGAGCAGATAAAGGGATGTGAAACCACTCCAGTGATGGATGAACCTTCTCTGCGCCTGTAGAGGCCAGCCCTGATCAGAGCAAGTCATGGCAGCAGGAGAATTGTGCCACAATCTCTGCTACCCCCTGCTGGTTTTTCATGTGTCTACAGAAACTCAAGTGTGGGCTCCAACCTCGTGACTGCAGTGCTGGATCACAAAAAGAGTTCTTTCTTTGCACAGATACAAAAATTAGGGCCTGAAGCTGTGCCAGGGCAGGGTTAGGGTGGATATTAGGAAGCCCTTCCTCATGGAAAGAGTGATCAGACACTGGAATGGACTGCCCAGGGCAGTGGTGGAGTCCCCATCCTTGGAGGGGTTTAAGGACAGACTGGATGTGGCCCTTAGTGCCCTGGTCTGGCTGATTGTGGTGATGTTAGGTCCTGGGCTGGGCTTGGTGATCTTCGAGGTCTTTGCCAGCCTCAGTAATTCTGTAATTAACAAAGAAGTGAGTTGAGGTCAGTCAGCAAGCGCTGGAAATGAAATCCAGCCCTGAGAAAGAAGTGATCAGCTTGGATCACACTGTAGGATCTTCCTCTCTGGATCCATGGAACAGACAGTCTCAAGAGCTGGGTGTACCATGACATCTTTCAGCCGTGGGTGGTTTCCATGACTGGAAAGTGTAGGAGACGCTCTAAGCAGTTGATGCTGTTTTGGAAAGCTGATGGTCAAGTGTGAAGCTGTGGATACAGCAGAGAGAAGGTTGAAGGACAGATTTGTGGAGATGGCTGTGCAGAGCCAGTGGCAGCTTCTCAGCAGCACTGATTGACTAATAGGCTTGTCACAGCTCAGCTTTGCTACAAACGTGGCTTGGCAAGGAGTGCGGGGGGGCCTGGACTTCCATATGCCCGTGCACCACATGCCAGCCCTCAGCTCTGCATCCTGTACTCCCGGCGCAATTAGTGTTAATTAGATAGACCACACGTTCCATGGCTAAGAGGTCCTTGTTTATGGTCATCGTTTTGTGGCAGCAAAAACAAATTTGTCATTTCAGCCATCAGGATTCAGTCAGCGAGAGGCAGTTTGTGGCTGCTGTGGGTGTCGCTGCCGGGACTGCCCAGAGTCCTGGTTAGTTGCCTTTATCTCTCAAGACTAGGGGCTTGTTCTGTCCTTAGTTTTCTCCTTTTGTATTTGATGGATATTATGTCCACGGAAGTTGAACAGCCCTGGCAGGTGCTGTAGGTGTGCAGCACAATGAGGTTGTCACAATCCACACTAGGTGAACTCATGAAGGTTCTTTTACTGTGGTCTTCAAGTGCAAAATAACTACCTGAAGGAATGTTGTAGACAAGTGGGAGTCAGGCTCTTCTGCCAGGCAACTAGCAAAAGGACAAGAGGGCAGGGCCTGAAGCTGCCAGGATAGGGTTAGGTTGAGTGTTAGGAAGCCCTTCCTCTTGGAAAGGATGATCAGACAGTAGAATGGACTGCCCAGGGAGGTGGTGGAGTTCCCGTCACGGGAGGTGTTTCAGGACAGCCTGGATGTGGCCCTTAATGCCCTGGTCTAGATGATTGTGATGATGTTAGGTCATGGGCTGGGCTTGATGGTCTTAGAGGTCTTTGCCAGCTTCAATAATGCTGTGATTCTGTGATAAGGCAAGCGTGCCAAGAGGCTGTGCTTCAGTTAATCAAACACAGCTTGATTGTTATGTCATTCTAACTTCATGTGATAGAAAGGAAGAGTGATGAAAAAGGAGGGAAGAAAAAGGGTAAAGCAAAGAGGGGAGAGAGGATAATAGCTGCCACCACAGGGTCCCAGGCATCTCTACATCCCAGGTCCTCTGGCCCGGAAGCTCAAGAGCAGGAACAGATGGTTGCACTGGAGAGCTGTCAACTCTTCTGAAGCCTGAGTTGCTCCAGAGGTGACCATACAGGAGACAGAAAGCAGGAGTTGGGCTTTTCACATGGGTGCGTAGTTAGAAGACAAGGGGAAAGTGTTACAGACTTGAAGAGGGGAGATTAAGGTTGGACATGAGGAACAAATTCTTTCCTGTGAAGGTGCTGAGATGCTGGAACAGGTTGCCCAAGGAAGTTGTGGCTGCCCCATCCCTGGAAGTGTTGAAGGCCAGACTGGATGGTGCCCTGAGTAACCTGATCTAGTAAAGGTGTCCCTGCATGTGCAGGGGGGTTGAAACTAGAGGATCTTGAATGTCCCTTCCAACCTTGGCCACTCTGTTATTCTGATCCTCTGGCAATCCTTGGTGGGGAAGATTCAAAGTTTGATCACTAAGAAGCCATCTTTTATGGTAAGTGACACACTGTGGTCCTCCTCTGTTCCATGAGGGCCTGCCAGTCTCCGTCTCTTCAAGCCACGCTCCCACGTGTGCCCAGAGAGGAGTGTCTGAAGACATGTGCTCCGAAGGTGGGTAGCTTTTGGCCAGGAGGTGTGCTTTGGGATCAGAATGACATCATAATAAGCAACGTTTGCCTAGATTTCAGCATTTCTTGATCTTGGTAGGGAGGATGTTGAGTTCAGTCTTTCTCGATGCAACTTGGTGGATCCTGAGTTAGTGACCCATCTGGTTTCGGGTGTTTCAGTTCAGCAGTGCAGTGCCCTCTGTGCCACGCCATCGTGGCACCACATTCTGTTCTGGCACGGCACCATGCAGTTCCACAGAAACTGCTTTCCGTGCGACCCCACACCGATCCATTCTTTGGGCCAGTTTTTTGGGACACTTCAGTGAACCGGAGAGCCATGGTCCATAACAACCATGTTGAGACAATTGCAGCCGACTCTTACAAGGGTGTTGCACAGGCAGCCCCCTGAGCTCTGTGTGATTTATTTCTGATTTTGAGGAACTCTGCTTCTTTAGCCTAGAAGCCTCTTGGCCACATGCCATGTGAGCAGCTGCCTGGTAAAGACAGGGGTGAAGCCACCCACCTCTATTTATGAACAAACCAAACTCGAATCCCAGAGTTCACAGGTTAATAGAGGATCAAACATCTTGGATGCTGAAATTAGACTTGTTATCCAATGCACTGAAATTGAAATTAATTATTGCCTTAGCTTTGGTTCTGAGCACTAAGTAGCTCTAATTTCAACAGGTATTTCTGGCTGTTCCTTGAATCATAGAAGGTACTGGGTTGGAAGGGACCTCCAGAGGTTATCTAGTCCAACTGCCCCCTATACCATGCAGGGCCATCATTCACCAGACCCTATTGCCCAGAGTCCCATCCAGCCGGACCTGGAGTGTCTCCAGGGATGGGACTTCAACTACCCCTCTAGGGAACCTGTTCCAGGGATCCACCACCCTCATGGTAAAGAACTTTTTCCTGATGTCTAATCTAGATCTACCTGTTGTTACCTGCCCTATTGAATAGTTCTTCTCCAGCCTTTTCAGGGACGTGAAGGGTTCTCTAAGGTCCCCCAGAAGTCTTTTCTTCTTCAAGCTGAACAACTCTTTCAGCCTGTCCTTGTAACAGGAGGAGCTCCAGCCCTCTGAGCATTATCATGGCTTCCTCTGACCACGCTTCAACATCTCCACATCCTTCTTGTGTTGGGGGCTCCAGAGCTGGACACAAGACTCCAGGTGAGGTCTCGCCAGAGCAGAATAGAGGGGTAGAATCACCTCTCTCTGTCTGCTGGCCACACTTCTTTTGATAGCTGTGAACATCAGGGTATCCCTCTAAACAGGAATGTGTTTGTGTCACTGTGCAGTGCCATTCGTGTCCTGAAGTGATAGTTCCATTTTACCTCTCAGCATCTGGTTGCGTTGCCTTTCAAAGCAGAGCAATTAGAGACACACTTGTGCTGCAAAGAACAGGAAAGGGAGACAACACATCTGCTTTTGAAACGTGCAGTGAGTCCCATGTGCTCAATTCCAGCTGTTCCAGCTGCAGAGAACAGATTTTTACACCTACCTGGTGGATGTAGGGGAACAGAAGCTGTAGCTTTTCAGCTGGGAGGATTCTGATCAGTGATGCAAACAGTTTCCTAGTGGGAAGCTGGGTTTGTTTACGTCTAGATTACTGGAGAGAGCCGTGTCTATCAGCTTGCTGACGTGTCCGCGTTTGTCCGTGAGTGTCACTGAGTGTGGAAGTTCTTCTACTCCACATTTCCAAGTGTTAATTTCTGCCTGAGTGTTTTCTTTAAATGCTTTAATCTCTAAACTCTCCTGTACCTTTAGCATTATGAGGGAACAAGGGAAACCTTATAGCAGCCTTCTGCTACCTGAAGGGGCTACAGGAAAGCCAGAGCAGGCCTTTTTATGATGGACTGTAGGGATAGGATGAGGGCAATAGTTTCAAGCTAGAAGAGGGTAGATTTAGATTAGATCTTAGGAAAGAATTCTTCCCCGTGATGGTGCTGAGGCACTGGAACAGAACCAGGGAGGTTGTAGGCGGCTGCATCCCGGAAGTGTTCAAGGCCAGGTTGGATGAGGCTCTGGGCAGCCTGCTCTGGTAAGAGGTGTCTCTGCCCATGGCAGGAGCTTGGAACTAGACGATTTGTGAGGTCCCTTCCAGCCTAAACTGTTGTGTGATTCTATGAAGACTGGGCTGAAAAGATTTTAACATGAGTAGTCTATTACTACTTTCTCTATGGCTGTTGCTTCTTTGGGTACGTTTTTGTGAAGTCCTGTGTGCAATAACACAGAAGGATGTTAACACCACACATACTGTTGGAAATTAGCCTTTCTAATGATGCTAATCTGTTTCATTAATTACAAGATGAAGACATTTGATTTGGCAGATTTTGAGTTGGAAGTGAAGAACAGCAATGATTTAGTCATAAGGGCTGTATTAGTTAGAAGGTTGTCCACGTTTTCTCCTTGAAAGAACAAGAGGAAAGAAACCATTAGAGTAGAACAAAACTGCATTAACAATATTTTGTAGTAACATCGATGCTAGCACCATGGGCTGCATAATGGTTTGGTTGGTTTGAAGGTGAACTTAACAATCAGTGATGTTTTAGAAAAGCCAAATGGTGACATCTGAAGTCATTGGCCGTATCAGTTCCAACATTTATAGCCCACCTTTTAAAAGCCAGTTGAAATACAAAATTATGTCCCTTAGATGCCATTTCTAGAAGGAAAATTCTAGGAGTCAGCCTGTTCCCAGCTGAAGCCGTTATTTCAAGATGTAGGTAAGAGGCCAAAACAATTAAGATCATCGCTGAAGTTTTACTGTTATGGCCTTTGGAACATTAATTTTATCACAGCAGCTGGGAATCAAATAAAAACATAAATGCCTCCTTCCCTTTTTCTTTTTTTTAAGCTTTGTGTTAAAAGAGACAGTTTCCTTCAGGGAAATGAGGGATATGTGCCTCCTTTAAGAGCTGACCTTCCGGGCTTCCAACCTAGCTGAGATCAGAAAAAGAGACATATCTGCAGTTCCCCTATTTCCAGCAGGATTAAAACCCTACTGTGCTCCAAAACTGCAAAGGGTGCTTCCTAGGGGCTATAAAACAGCAACCCACTCCTTTTGCAGGGTTTGTTTCAAACTGGGGGTTTGCAAGCCTGTTATCCCTGGTAAGTTCTGTGGCTCGCTGTCTTCTCACATCTTAGGTGTCAAACTGCTCCAAGAGCTAGCTCGCACACTCAGCAACTGTGGGGAAAACCAGGAGCATGAAAAGTAAAATGTGACTTGCAGAAAAGCTGGAGGATTCCTATTTATGTGGTTGCCCTGGATGAGTCACTGAAGTGCAAGTGAGATGCCTTGTGGTGAGGGAAGGCAACTGCTCCAGGAGTTGTCATTCCAGGCTGTGTCGTGTGGCCTGTTTGGTAGAAGAGATGGGATGAGCGGTAGGGAAAAGCAGTTAGGTAAGGTGTTCCTGCTCCACACAGTATATGGGGGTAAAAGAAGACAGAAGGAAGTCTTCGGTGTAGTACCGTGATGAGCTTAGTAGCTGTGATGAAGGGAGCTGGCTGTGGCAGAGGCAACATGGCCTCCAACAGACTTGGCTCACAGGGAAGAGGAAGCTCAAAAGACTTGGGTCTGAAAGAGTAAACTACCAGATATCCTTCTTATTAATCTTCAAGCTGAATCGATCCCCATTCCTAAACCACGAGAGACATGCACTGACCTGAGAGATGGCTGACGCCAGTGTCACAGCAAGTGATTGCTGAGAAAGTCACTTAGAGAACAGATTGCTTTTGCCAAGAGTCCCTGGTATTAGAGTGACCCCTCAGAGAAATGAGTTCTGAAAGCTGCTGTCATTTCTTAATGCAGCCCTTGTTTTGCTGACTACAGCAATATGCTTTTCCCTTTGGTATGTGGCACCTGAAAATACCCACAGTTTCTGAATAGAGTGGGACTCTTGCCTTCAGATCTCTAAAGGCATTCTGGCTGACAAAGGTGCTTCTATCTTTATTCTTAGATATGAAAGCTCTCTCTCTAGGTAAAAGCATTCCAGAGGACTGATAAATACTGGTGTTGTATTGCATAAACCTTTTGTTTTAAAGCCATCTGTGGGGAAAAAACCCCAACAACAAAAAAAACCCCGATAGGCAATGGTTGTGTAAGATGCTAAAGGTGCTCCGTGCAGCCAGGTGTCTGTGTTGACCTCTTTGGGGATCTGGAGAGCCCAGGGAGCTTGTGGCCTTGCAGGACTGATATTTCACTGAGTGCTGGTCCTGTATTCCAAGCTGAATTCATGCTGAAGAATTTTTGGCTCTACCTGTAGGAAATGTGGGGAGGGAGATGGGAGGAATGAGATGGCATTGCCTTATTTAATTGTGTCCTCTTGCTGTACAATGATTGTTCCCTTTGGGGATTTCCCTGGGAATCTCCAGGGACAGTGGGCACAAACTGGAAAACAGGAGATTCAGTACGAACCTAAGGAAAAACTTGTTTTATGGTGAATGGATAACAGGCCACTGGAGCAGGCTACCCAGAGAGGTTGTGAAGTCTCCTTCTCTGGAGACAATCAAAACCTGCCTGGATGTGTGATCTGTTCTTAAAAGAAAACCTGGTCTGGCAAGGGGTTTGGACTAGCTGACCTTCAGAGGTCTCTTCCAACTCCTAATCATTCTATGATTTTCCAAATAGAAATGGGAAGCCTGTCCTAATTTTTCAGGTAGCCTGAACACAGTGCTCATAAAGCAGAAATTAACTGCACAGACATCAGTAATCTCTTAGTCTGTGCGTGCGTGTCCAACACCTCAGGCTCCAGAAAGGTTTTGTCTGTTCACTGGGTCCCGCTGTGCCCTTCCTGCTGTCTCCCTTTTCCTCCCATTGCTCCAGCAGAACAGAGCCAATGCAGGTTAGGGGGCTACTTCAACATGGACTGTCAGGGGTACAACTAGAAAAACCCTCTTAGAAGCCCTAAATCTAAATGGGTATCCAAGTCCTGCAGTTCATTGCTTCCCAAGAGAAGGAATGGTGAAGGGAGGGGGCAAACAAAGAGGAAAGGGGACAAACTGAGGATGCAGAAGGCATGGGACTCACCATGGGCTTTTGGAGCGGAACAGGAGTCTGCTAGAGCAAGAGGGAAAGAAGTTGAAATTGCAAGGCAAGGATGTCCCAGCTCTGTTGGGCACATCTCTTGTGGTAGAGCACTGCCCTCCTGAGCAGAGGGTGATAATGCCAGACTGTTGCCAAGGCACAGGCCTTGGAAACAAAAAGGAAGCGACTTCTTATCAGAGTGTTGTGTGCGGCCAGTTTAAATGGATTCTGTAGCCAGTATTTGTACTCCTGATTGAAATGCACAGGCTGCTACATCCACAGTAGTTCTGACATTGCTGCCCTTGGAAGCTTTCCCAAATCTGATGGTTTATATTATTCTCCATCCATCTTTTCTTCTTTGAAAAATCAACCCAAACCCCTCCTGCAGAGAAGAGTCCATGTAGACACAGCGCTGAAGTGGCTTAGCTCAGTTCCATGATTATCTGATCTGAGTTTCTTTTCCGTGTCCTCTACTCCTGTAATCACAGAGAAAGTGGAGCAATATGAATGGAGATTAAGAGGGGAGGACATCTTCACATTGCTGTCATCTGCTTGATGGGAGGAGGAATCAGAAGGCAGCTCAGCCTGGGAAGGAGGAGTCTTGCTGTGGTTTTACCGAGTCGGCTAGATAAAAGAGTTGGAGAGAGGGAGAAGGTCCCCCTGAGTCTTCTCTTCTCCAGGCTAGACACCTCCAGCTCCCTCAGCCTCTCCTTACCAGACTTTCCCTCTAGTCCCTTCCCCAGCCTCATTGCTACTCTAGACCCTTAGAGTCTGCTGGGCTGGATTTCAGATCCTGGGTTATGGGCACTGTGCACACTGCTCAGACTTTGTATGGACGTGAAGATACGGAGATGAAAAGAGCTGCAGTGAGTTGATATTGTCTTTGTCTGGGACCAGCTTAGGCATTTAGGGGTAGGGAGAAGCTATAAAAGGCTGGGTTGTTGTTTTGCAGTTCTGCAGTGCTCCAGCAGAAGCTAGAAGCAGCATCCTGAATTTTTAGCTTTCCCCACCTGCAGCAAGGCAGGCTTTGCCTCTTCTCCGAGCAGCAGTCAGTGGCTAAAGAACCTATTTCCTCAGTCTGAGCAGTGAAGTAAAGCCCTGATGAATACATGAGACTATCAGCTGCAAAGGATAAAATGCTTCCTGCCAGTGTCCTGTGAGAAACCTTAGGTTGTGAATGGGGAGTGACCTTCAAAGGACAGTCAGCTCAGCTCTGATAACAACTACTGAACCAGCCAAGAAGGGGACGTTAAGTCTTCTTTGGACCAGCAAGGCTGTCTACAATGCTAGCCTCCACTATCTGCCTTCAGTAAAGAGTTTAAAATCCTAACGTTTGACTGAGTATCTCACCCACAGTGCCACTGCTTCATCGTAAAGCTTGGAAAATCTCTTCTCTGAAAACCTGGGAAACGTGGGAGCAGCAGCCTCTCAGGCTTACGAGGGGTCGTGCACCGCATCTGGAGCGTGTGTGTGCAAAAGTGTGCCCTGGCTTCAAATTTATTTGTGTTGGCTCATTCCCTGCAGCCACTCAGAAAGACACTGAATTTGCCTTCTAATGTGTTGAAGATCTCAATTACACATTAAATTGCTACCCAGAAGGCATCTTTGGCAGGAGGATGCAGTGAACATGTGGCTGCTTTAAAATTCAAAGGTATTTTAGTTAAAAGGAGGAAGTAAAGAAAGAAATTGTATCCCCAGATGGCAGTGGGGGCTATTGGGGAGTTCTGCTCCTGGTGAGATCTTTTCCAGGCATTGTAACTATAGAATTTGGATAAGAACTTCTTAAGCCTTTTTTCCCCCCCTTTCCTTTTAAATTAATCTCTGCTCGAAGCTGTAATTTAAAGACATTTGTACGGCTGCTGTAGCAGATGTAGCAGATCGGGGCCACGGCCGCAGTGAAGCAGTGATTTGCTGCATGTCAGTGTTCTCTGGGCTGCTGCTGCTGCTGCAGTTTCCCAGTCATTACAATTCTGCTGCTGCTTTTTGAGTTGAGTGGTGGGAAATCCTGAAATGGCTGAACAAAATGCAGTGGAAGTTCTTTCTGCTTCTAAAATATCTTAAACATGGTGCTGGGAGTAAAAAGCACTCTGGTGAAAGCAAGTTTAGCAGCTTCCAGGTTCAGCTGGCAGCAGAGATTATTGTAAATAATCTCGTTTTGAGTTTGTAGTGATAGGATGAGGGGAAACGGATTTAAGCTAGAAGAGGGTAGGTTTAGATTAGATATTAGAAGGAAAATCTTTACAGTGAGGGTGCTGAGGCACTGGAACAGGTTGCCCAGGGATGTTGTGGCTGCTCCATCCCTGGAAGTGTCAAGGCCAAGCTGGATGGGGCTCTGGGCCCATGGCAACCCCTGTCACTGCTCATGGCAAGGGGGTTGGAACTAGATGATCTTTAATGTCCCTTCCAACACAGACCAGCGACCAAAATCCTTGCAGTTTGCTGATGAGAATCATTAAGAGGTTGGCATTACCCTCAGCGCAGAGTTTTCCTCCTCTGGGTATGGACAGTGGTGCCTTTTGTCTCCACGTGGTTGTGCCACTCTCACGTCTGCTGGCAGGACTGGATCTGGACGGAGCTCTGCGACTGGGCATGAGAAACCTTGGTCTGGTGGGCAGCAGCAGCAGCTGCTTAGTGGATGAGCAGAAACAAACACCTCACACCACAGTGCCCGGTGCTTTCTTTTCAAATGTGCTGGGAGAGCTGTAATTTCCTCATTTTAGGGCAGTTTGGTGATTCACTGGAGCTAGAGATCAGTTTGTGATGTGAGCAACGCATTTAACCTTGGCTCTGTTACACAGAGACAGACCCTCCTGCTCCCCAGAAAAAAGCAAACGGGCAGTTTTTGATCCCTCAGCCCAGAAGTGCCTCCCTGAGCATCCTTGTCATATCTGATCTGAACAGATTCAACTCCTTAACTACAGCTTCACAAGCTCCATCTCAGTTTTAGGTTTTTCTCCAACATTTCCCTGTCTGTTGAAGTGATTTGTGTTGGGAGGAATTTAGGCTTCATTAGAACATAGAACAGGTGCTGCTGATGCAACTTGGGCCCCTAGTACAAGACATAGACCAGTTAGAACCTGTTCAGAGGAAGGCAGTCATTTTAATTAGGCTTTGGTTTCATTTGATTTGGACATCTTTTGCTCCTTTGGACAGCATTTGCTCCTTTTTCCTCCATTACACCCGTTTTACAGAAAATACCACATTTTACTTTTTTTAATGCTCACTTTGTGCATCATAGAGATTCTTTTACAGCTCTTGAATCAGTATCATTGTCTCTTTCAGGGTTTGGGGTTTTTTTTGATGAGACATTTGGAAAATAAAATAGATCTAATGACTTGGCCTAATCTGCCTCAAATCAAAGACACCTTCAATTTTTTTGGATGGCACTGTTTTCCCTTAGAAAAGTGCAGACTGATCCAAGGAAGACCCAGTAGTGTTTCCTATAAAGGTACCATAGAATCATTAGAGATTGGAAGGGACCTCGAAAGATCATCTGGTCCAATCCCCCGACACAGCAGGATCACCTAGACCAAGTCACACAGGAACTCATCCAGTCGGGTCTTAAATGTCTCCAGTGAAGGAGACTCCACAACCCCCCTGGGCAGCCTGTTCTAGTGCTCTGTCCCCCTCACTGGGAAGAAGTTCCTTCTGACATTCATATGGAGCCTCCTATGTTCCAGCTTACAATCATTGCCCCTCGTCCTATCACTAGATGACACTGAGAAGAGCCCATCTCCATCCTCCTGACATTCACCTCTCACATATTTGTAGACATTAATGAGGTCACCCCTCAGTCTCCTCTTCTCCAAGAGACCCAGCTCCCTCAGCCTCTTATCACAAGGGAGCTGCTTCACCTCCTTCATCATGTCTCTCCAGCAGCTCCACATCCCTCTTGAACTGAGGGGCCCAGAACTGGACACAATACTCCAGGTGTGGTCTCACCAGGGCAGAGTAGAGGGGGAGAAGAACCTCTCTTGATCTGCTAACCACCCCCGTTCTGACCCACCCCAGGATGCTGTTGGCCCTCTTGGCCACAAGAGCACATTGCTGGCTCATTGTCATCCTGCTGTCCACCAGGACCCCCAGGTCCCTTTCTCCTACACTGCTCTCCAACAGGTTAGTCCCCAACCTTTACTGGTACCTGGGCTTGTTCTTGCCCACTTACCCTTGTTATACTTCATTAAATTCCTCTCTTCCCAGCTCTCCAGCCTGTCCAGGTCCCGGCTCTCTTATTCTAATCAAACTCCATGCTGTAAGTCAGTGTTATTTAGCTATCAGCAGAATCAAGGTGATGTCATCAAAATGATGTTTTTACTTCATCCTAACAACATCCCGAGATGATCTCTGATTATTCTGTTCTTTCCCTGCTCTGCCTGTCCTTCCACTTGCTTCCCACACGCTCCCTTTCTTTAAAGTTTTATTGCTCATTCTTACTCAAAAGATATGCAGATATATATAGGGATATATTATGGGATGGAAATTTTGGTTCCTGAAGAGGTGGGTTTTTTTTCTTTTCACATCTTGTAATTGATTTTCACACAGTCAGATTTAAAATGTCACTGGCCCTATCAGCTTTTCGCTAAGTTATATAACTTCTTGGTTTCTCAGCACTCTGTAAAGATGAGATGCAGTAGCTGCAGCACAGATGAAGAGGTCTGTTCTCATACATAAAATACTGTGTCTGCCCTTTCTCCACTTGTGTGTTACGTGTCTTTTTTTTGTTTTCTTGGAAGCAGATGGCTACTTTCTAAGCTTTGTATTACAGTATCACAGAATTAGTGAGCCTGGAAAAGACCCTGAAGATTATCTAGCCCAGCCCAGGACCTAACATCACCACATCAGCCAGACCAGGGCACTAAGGGCCACAGCCAGTCGGTCCTTAAACACCTCCAGGAATGGGGACTCCTCCACCTCCCTGGGCAGTCCATTCCAGTGTCTGACCACACTTTCTGTGAGGAAGGGATTCCTAACATCCAATTTACCCTCCCCTGGGCCAGCTTCAGTCCTGGTCCTCTTGTTCTGTTACTAGTTGCCTGGAAGAAGAGCCTGACCCTCACCTGACTACGACCTTCCTTCAGAGAGTTGGAGAGAGGGAGAAGGTCCCCCCTGAGTCTTCTCTTCTGCAGACTAGACACCTCCAGCTCCCTCAGCCTCTCCTTACCAGACTTTCCCTCTAGTCCCTTCCCCAGCCTCATTGCTACTCTAGACCTACTCCAGCCCCTCAATCTCTTTCTTGAAATGAGGGTCCCAGCACTGACCCAGTCCTTGAGGAGTGGCCTCCCCAGTGCCCAGTACAGGGGGAGAATGGTGTCCCTAGTCCTGCTGGCCCCATTATTGCTGATCCAAGCCAGGACATAGTCTCACTGTATGTCTGCTTCTGTGAGTTACTGAATTCCAGACCAATATTTTTTCCTGCAGAATAAATAGAATGGAAGGGCAAGAAACTATCTTTTGTTCACATAAACGATGAGTCCTACAATGGTCCAAACACTTGTCATTTGGGCACCCAGTTATCTTGGAAAAGCTGTAGGCCTGGGTCTGTCAGAGATGATTCTATGTTTCTGTGATCACTGTAGTACCGAGACAGACACCAGGGTGGTGTGTGCCGTTTGTGTTCTGTAGGAGCAAGCTTTCTGTCTCGTTTTCGGTGTCTCCACATGAATTGTTGTGTTGCTCTAAAATATTTCTATAAAAATACAAACCCCTAAGTCACCTCAATCTGGATAGCATTTACCAACCCCATGCTTTTATCTGGAGGAAGACATTCATTGAGACCAAGTATGGAGAGGATAAACATCTCCCAGTCCAAAGCTTGACTCCTTCTAGGTTTTGGCTTTAGTAGAAACTTTCATTTTTAAGCCTAAACCATTCAGAAAGTGAAAATCTTGACTGCATGAAACACTGGAGCTTTCAGGCTCTGTACTGAAAGAGCTAAGTGCGGGTACTTACACCACCAGGGTTTTAGGAGAAGACCCAGCCTGGCACATGGAGCTGGAGCAGAGACATCCATACACCAGTGGCACAAACAGGAGCTTGGAGTGTCTGCTGGCCCTTTCCCTTCTGCGCTCAGTGGACGCAGGTGGTGCTTGTGTCCAGTTTATGGTCCAGGGTTGTGAGGACCCTATTATTTTCTGTTCTTCTGAGTCTGCCATAAAACTTTACACAGGTTTTTATGGGAGTTTTTCTCAGGCTACTAATATGGTAAGAAGTTAGCTCCAACTTACTAACCATAGAATAATGCAGTGAGCTATTGAAGTGCATAGAGGGGAGCAGGATCCAGTCTCCTCATCTTTTCCTGTTGTGTGTTCCTAAATTCTTCCACTTGCTTACATTTTTCACAGGTGACTGAGAAATTTACCTTTCTGTTTGTAAGAACAATTATCAAGGCTTAGCCATAATATTTTGATTTCCTAATACTCACTTCTCACTAAAGATTAGCAGAGTTAAAAACCCCACATTGTGAGATCAGTCGAATGCATGTAGTGATAGGACAAGGGGCAATGGTTGTAAGCTGGAACATAGGAGGTTCCACATCAACCTGAGAAGGAACTTCTTCACGGTGAGGGTAACGGAGCACTGGATCAGACTGCCCAGGGGGGTTGTGGAGTCTCCCTCACTGGAGATATTCAAGACCCAACTGGACGGGTTCCTGTGTGACTTGGTTTAGGTGATCCTGCTGTTGCAGGGGGATTGGACTAGATGATCTTTCAAGGTCCCTCGTAATGATTCTATGATTCTATGGAATCCTGCCAGTGCTCCCTGAAAATACAACGTGATTTACTGATCCTTGGTCTGCATTTAGATGAAAAATCTCTGATTTATACGGTAGGACTTCTAAAATCTTGATAACTTTATTGCAGCTTTCATGTTGTAGTTTGTGTGTTGCTTTTGTGCAGATGCTGGTCAGCTGGCTGTTCAATGGTTCTGCCTCTCCAGAGCTGAGCTCTGCTTAGGAAGCTAAGTAGAAAAGTGTTATCAGACTCACTGGCCTCATTTGGCTGTGCCTCACTTGTCTTCTGGCCTTTGGATCTGATCACTTCCATGTACATTTACATCTCTCCTTGGCTTCTCTCTTTCATGACTGTGAGGGTCTAGCTCCTCTTGCCACCTCAGCCATCTCTGTTCAGCTGTCTGTCATGGCCTGTGGCTGATCATGGGGATCTTACTGTGGCAATGCCAGACCAGCCTTGAGCTGCTCTGTATTCTTTACTCTAAGGGGAAAGAAAAGTCCTTGTGCTTTGGAAAGCCTGGTAGAGTTCTTTTTGATCCGGTTCTTCTTGAAATAATGACATTTGCTATGATGCCTGTAGATTGCTTGTATCTGGCAGTGGGTGTAGCTGCAGTGCTTCTAGCAATTCCGCACTGATTGATTTAAAAATATTGATAAACCCACCCTGCAGGGTAAGTGTGTCCCACAATCTCTTGTTTCTCTGTTTGTCCCACTCCATTTTGTGTCACAGTGAGGGAAAACATAAACATTAGGGAAAGATTGTTGCTCGTCATAGGCATAAATCTAAATGGTTGTTCAAGGGAAAGGTCATCCTTTTCCACTGGTGAGGACATCTCTTCAGCAGGAAACTGAATTATGGCTTCAGGTTGTCTTCTTGAATCAGTCTGTGCTGCCTGCAAGCCCTACCTGCAGAAGGAAGGAGCAGTAAGTGGTGATGAGGCTCTTTGTACTGTATCTGGGTGCAAGCTGCAGCCCAAGCAACAGAGCCTGGCAGCCATCACTGTCACCACTGACGGGTGGGTGGTTGCCCGGGACTGCTGCTAGTCTTCCCCTGCTTTCCTGTTTTCCCTTTCTCACCCCCGCATCTGCAGCTGAAAGGTTAAGAAAAAACACCCAATCTGTGCATAAAACTTAATGATCTCTTTCCTCCTGCTGTAATGTCACTGCAGTGTTTGTGAGGACTGCCTTTCCAGGTTCTTAACTCCTGGCTCAACACACATTCCTCCCCGTGATCTGCTCAGGTTGTAGTGGCAACTGCCCCTAATGTTCAAGCAGCTTAGCTGTAAATCACTGAGAGGGAGGAATAAACCACCACCGGTCCTTGCTGCCAAACGCAGAGCCAGGAGCCAAGGGCCCCAAATCCCCCTCATGCTGATGACCAAGTGCCAGTCAAGCACAGGGGCACAGATTCAAGATGCATCCTGAACAAAAGGGAGGGATTGCTCTGCTTTGGTGCTATGCAGGACTTTGCCTCCCGGTTGTTGAGCCTTAAGGAGAGGATCTGAACAAGCTTCTACTGTCCTGGGCACTTAAGTGCCTCTGAGGCATGAACTGCTTCGTGTTTATTGATTCAGTTCCTTACAAGGCTTTAGATGCTCTGCAACATCAACAGGTTTTGATATTCATATGTATTTATGGGGTAGTGGCTTGGTAGAAAATTCTACAGAACTGCAGTAGCTGTCTCCTCTTGAATCATCGTAGAGAGGTAGGTGCTGGCCTCTTCTCACAAGTAAACGCTAGGATCAGAGGGAACAGCCTAAAGCTGCATCAAGGGAGGTTTCGGAAACACTTTTCTAAAAGAGGGTTGTAAAGCACTGGAGCAGGCTGCCCATGGAGGATGTTGAGTCACCACCCCTTGATGGGTTTAAAAGTCCTATAGATGAGGTGCTCAGAGATCTGGTTTAGAGGTGATAAGAGAAGGGTTAAAGATTGCACTTGATGATCTTATAGGTCTTTTTCCACCTAAATGTTCCTGTGATTCTGTGAATCCCAACATGTACATGTGCCTGTTGAGCTGACTGCTCCTTGGCAAGTGGTGACCTGCCTCCACAGAACCAGAAATAGGGTTCTGTGATACTACAGTGCTGAAAGGAGTCTGGTTACCTGGACTCATACAAATCTGATCTTTCTTTTAACTGTTGGCATTAAAGGACAAGAGATGCACGTTGTGCATGTAAAATAAAAACCAGTTGGATGCCATCTGTTGATAAACTGTGCTGTGCACTGATGGTCACCTCCTACCCAGGATGGAGACAGCTGAGCCACCATCTAAAGATGCCACTTAATCAGGGCCCCATTTGGGAGGCAGGGAGAGCCTTAAAAATGCACAGGGAGTTTATTAAGGGCTGAGAAGTAACAGGCAACACTTGTCAGAAGAAAGTTCAGCTTCCGAGAAAACACTGGCAAACTTGGTAACTGCAGCACTTGATGTCAGCGTGGGTTTATGAAACACACAAGTTCAGAATCAAACCTTCAGTTTATGCTGAACAAAGTGAAATTTGCTGCTTATTAGAAAACTTTTTCAATATTTATTGATATAATTTCTTTAGCTAAAAATCGTCAGAGTGCCTTCCTGTGTTAGGCTATTTCCTTCCCTAGTGCTGAAGTTTCTCTCTGTGGGACAGAAGCAGACGATGCCTCTTTACGATGTTCTGAAAAATGCCATTTTGTTATTTTAATTCTTTTAAAAGTGTGAATCTTTTGGAACATGCACTTTGAGTCCTAATCTTTATCTAAAGCTGAACTGTGGAAAAACTGTTTTGTCTGTAAGCTGTAAGTGGAAGGACCACCCTGTCTGCTCGAAGCTCAGGACACGGGGATGCCTGTGCCACCCCCAGGCAGCCTGCAGCCTTGGCTCTGTGCTCAGACGCAGCATCCAGGGCACTTTCTGTCTGGTGGTGGCAAAATTTTGTGGCGTCTAGAAGTGCCTTTATGTTCAGGAAGTGGAAGAAATCAAAATGAATGATGCACATCTGTTAAACAGGTATTTTAAAATAATAGTGAGAATCTGCTGTCTAAGTCTCTGGCGGCTTCCTGGAGCCCGTGACTTGTTTTGGCCATTGGGTCATCACAGGACGGTGGCTTGCTCATGGGAACAAAAACGGGTGTTACAAGGGAGGACCTGAAAGGACCCAGAAGAAAGTCATCTTAAGAGGCAAGAGGGAGTTTTATTTGTAAGTAAATGTGAAAAGAGGAACCGACTGCCATAATTCCTGGTTTAAACCAAAGGTTAGGACAAAGGATGAACTGCCCTGAAGGGAATGAAGTGATCCTTCATGGCCCAGATGAAGTTTGTAGATACTGCCCATTGCCAGCCAATATCCAAATAAAAAAATATGTGGTTAGTGTGGGGTAGACACCAGCAGTCCCTCCTGCTTGCACAGCAGGAGCTGGGTAGGCTCTGCAGACCTAGAATTTACCCAGAGGGAGAATTTTTGCTGTGAGCACCTCACATTTATTTTCTGCCCCTGCAGCTGGAAGATGTTGAAATTGTGGTGGAAATCTCAAACATTCTCATGATATAAAAAACTTTCATGGTCTTGAAGGACTTTCTTTGCCCTTGTTTTAGCAGGGTTTGTTGTGCCCAGAATATGTTTGCTTGGGTTCAGTTTGAGTGGAAACCTCTGTGCTTGCCTGAGCTGCTTTATTCTCTTTTGGGGATGCTCAGGCCCTCCTTCTTGCTCCTGCAGCTCCTGCTGCTCTCTCCAACACAGCTTCCCCCACTGTATCATCCTTTCTGTGACCAGATACCAACTGGTGTATCATCAGTGCTTGTGGGCTGTGCCCGGAGGATGAAGATGTAAAGAAACATCTTTACAACCTTTACCCTCTTGTAGGCACAAAGTAAAAAGTCGTTCTAAATGTTCCTCCTACTGCCACAGAACTGAGGAACAAACTAGTTGTGTGGGCTTTCTGTTTTTAAAATAAGTAGGCTCTATTTCATAACCTGTCTGCTCAGATGTGTGCTTCTCCTTTATTTATAGAGTCTCCTTGGTACAAGCTGTTATTAATGGGCTTATCGAGTGGCACTGCTTACTTTTGGAGATGACAAGACGTGGAAACATACACGCTCAAGATAGTGTTTTCTCAGTAGGGCCAATTAACAGACTTCCCATCTTCTAATTGTGCCTGATGGGACATTAACAAGGTTCTGGATCTCTGTCTACTGCGTGGCTGCAGCTTTCAAGTGGAAAGCTTCATCCTCAGTCAGCCCTCTACACTGTTTCTGGGGCTCTGGAGCAGATGCCTGTAGCTGCTTTGCCTCTGAGTGAAAAGGGAAGCTGCTCAGGGTTAGCTGGAGCTGAACGCTTAGGGCAAGGGGGTCTCCTGACAGAAGACTTGCTTTGAAACATCTTTGAAGCTATTTCTCTCCCATCTCACCAAAGCTTGGCTAGCCTCATTTATTAATCAGAAGTGCAAAAAGAACAAGACGAACTATGGCTAGTGCCCAGTGAAACTCCCTTAAGAGAACATGGCTCAACTGAACATGTTCTCGGCGGGGGATGTGGTGTATCTGTGGAGTAGTGGACCAGAAAGCCAACCCACACAAAGGTCATTTCATACAGGCTACACCTTTTCTGCACTGAAGTACTCTGTTCAAAATGCTTGGGCTATGCATGAGCTGAAAGGGAAAAGCTCAATTCTGCTTTGGCTGTGATGATGAAAGATTTCTCATTTCCTCCAGTTTCTAACTTGCATTTGACAAGTTAGGTGTTTCCAGAGAGATTTATCTGGTATTATTATATCCTGCAGAGCACTCTGAGAACCAATTTATGTTCCTCACAAAATGCTGCATGTTTTAGTCTCCTCAAGGAACAGATTTTGTCTCTCGCTTCACTCTAACGAGTCTGCCCTTTGTGAGATGGTGCTAATTGCTTCATTTTATGACAGTTGCTTTCTGCCCTGTGAGGACTTCTAGAAGAATACATTATGCATACATTGCAGATCTGTCTAATCTTTACTTCATTGCTAACCTACATTGCAAAAGGATGAAGATGTGGTACCTGTACAAACTGGCAAACGTGGTTGCCTAGGATAGATACCCTTTGGCTCTAGCCTTTGTCCAGTCTTTTGACTGACCTGTGGTCAATGAAGACAGATGGATGCTTCCACAGATTTTGAGATATTAAGTCTTTTTCAGCCCTAACCTCTGTGCTGTGTCTGGTTCTCCGAGCAATGAAACAGCAGTAATGGCTTTCCTAGTGCAGCTCCACAGTCCCCATGCCTGATGGGAAGCATCCTTGCCCAAAGGGGAATTTGAACTTCAGTATCATAGAATCATTATGGATTGGAAGGGACCTCAAAAGATCACCCAGTCCAATCCCCTTGCAACATCAGGATCACCTAGACCAAGTCACACAGGAACTCATCCAGTCGGGTCTTAAACATCTCCAGTGAAGGAGACTCCACAACCCCCCTGGGCAGCCTGTTCCAGTGCTCCATCACCCTCACCGTGAAGAAGTTCCTTCTCAGGTTGATGTGGAACCTCCTATGTTCCAGCTTACAACCATTGCCCCTCGTCCTATCACTACTTGACACCGAGAACAGCCCAGCTCCATCCTCCTGACACCCACCCCTCAAATATTTGTAGACATTAATGAGATCACCCCTCAGTCTCCTCCAAGCTCAAGAGACCCAACTCCCTCAGCCTTTCCTCGTAAGGGAGGTGCTTCACCTACTTCAACATCTTCCTTGCCCTACGCTGGACCTTCTCGAGTATGAGGATGAGCCATGTGGATTTGTGTCTTCTCTGCCCTGCTCAGACCCCCCTCATCAGCCCCATGGTCTGGTGGCGTCTCACAGAGGTCTTTGCACTCTCTGCAGCATGTCCAAATGCTTCAACTAAAGATGGAGTGAGACCCTCTGGTGCCATGACTGGCACTGGTCAGGCTGCCCAGCTGCAGCAGGAAGGACCTGCTCAGATGTACCACAGCCATGGGCTAGTTGTATCTGCCTGGGCTGAGATGCTGTGGGCTGCGTCTCACTCCCTGTACATTTATTATCCTTTACCACGTCACAAAACACCTTTAGGACTCACTGAGTTCTCAGTGATGAGGTCAGGATGTCTCAGCCCCTGTGCATAAAGTAGAATGACGGTCATAATGATGTGTAAATGTAGTTTATAGTTCAAAAGAAGAAATCTTACCTCTTTTTTGCTGGGTACATTTCAAGTTGTAACAGCCTCTGGGCAGGGCAGGAGGTTTGCAGATTTGCACTGCCATGCCTTAAGAAGAGCCTATTGACGGTGGGTTCCTCAGACCCGAGCTGTGGTTGCCTGCTATGCTGATGCTTTCTGTTGAGGTGGTTGAACACAGAATTCTGCAGCATCGTAAGAGCATTGTAACTTCTAACCGACTCTGCTGTCTCTTTGAGGGGTTAAAAAAGCCCTTTTGCTCCAAAATTTGACTACATGAATATGTGTGTTATGACTTCACGCCCTGCAGCAGTCTCAGGCATGCAAAGTGCCCAGGGATGTTGCAGCTGCCTTGTAAACAACTCGCAGAACAGTGAAGCCTGCGGCTGCAATCAGAAATGTAAATGCAGTTGCCCAAATGAAAGGCTATGGAGAAAAGTGCTTTGTTGATGTGTAATTACTTGCAGTTAGCATCGAAAGGCATTTATATCGTGACAAAGTTAATTATGTGGAAAAACGCTACGAGTTTATATGGCTTCGCTGGAGGTGAGGTGTTCCGTACGCCTCGGGCTATGCTGTGCAGCTGCAAGGCCACCAGCCTTTGAAAACCCTGAATTTGGTGTTCAGGAGAGATAAGTTGTTATTATAGGTCCTGCATAATCCAGGATGTGTGAAAATCTCACAGTAATTGTCAGGGGAATAGGATCTGGGTGCTGGTTGCGTAGCCTATAATAAAAGGATTTCAGAAATAGCTCCTTCTAACCAGGGGGAGTAAAGACTTTCTTTAGAGCTACTACCTTAAAATAGTTTGGGCAGTTTGAATCCAGCCTCACAAATAAAGTTGCATCAGAAATAATGCTCCAGCATTCATGAGACAAATAAGAAGGAAAAAGAAATTACCATCTCTTTAAAAGCCTTATGCAAAATTTCCCTGTGCCTGAATATGACAGAGCTGGAAATTTCGAGACCCGTGCGAGTGGTACTGACGTAGATTTGCATAAAGCTTTGGGAGAGCTTTTGTGAAGATGGAACTAGTGGGAGTTATTTAAATAACAGCAAAGCAGCTATTAACAAAATAGCAGGATTCAAAATAGTAATTTACTTTACACGTCTCTTCTCAAACATGTCCAGGATCTAGATAACTGTCAGCAAATAGTACAGCGTTGCAACCCACCCTCTCAAAGTCCTGAAGGGAATTGATCAAGAGATTCTCGTCCCTGACAAAACACGCTTCCCAGTTGTAGAACGTGTTCACTTCCACCACATAAAGCAACTGTAAGACATTGTACAGCTGTGGAGAAGCCATATGATCTCGAGCTTTTAACCCTAATAAAAAGCTTAGTCAGGAAAGGAGTGAATTGTATATGCTGCGACTGTCTCGGTTACAGTTTGTGTTTGGCGTGACCACTGCCATCTCTCTACCACCATCATCATCACCTCCTTCCCTACTTGTGCCCTGCCTCATCGTCGTGTGAATGTACATCTCCAGGCCCATCTGTGGTGTGTAGAGCACACTGACTCACTAGTGCTTCTCTCCCAGGCAGTGAGAATGCCTTGTCACACTTGAACCACAAGTGGCTTCTGGATTCTCCCGCTTGGAGTTCATGGATGTAACCTGGCAGCAACCAATCTGTATGTCTTCTGTAAATGGTCCTCCAAGGGTTTACCTGTAGCAGTGCTGTCATGCTCCCAGGAATAATCACAAGGTTTGTGTTTATTTTCCTAAGTCTTTATTCTGTGATGTGCCCTTGCAACCCGTGAGGATCCAGGGTGGTCTGGATGCGTTCCTCTGTGATCTGTGTTAGATAGTTTTGTCCTGCTCCGGCAGGGGCGTTGGACTCGATGATCTCTTGGGTCCCTTCCAACCCCTAACATCCTATGATCCTATAATCTCGTTAGAAGGGTGTGGATTGCCTGTCTCCTGTAGCACAAAATCAACTTTTTAATCGTTTTGATGATCTTGCTTTTCTAACCCTGATGCCTGTTGAAAACTTCTTGTCTGGCACTGACTTTTCTTACAGAACGAGGGATGGTGGCAGTCTTCCTGCATGTGCTGGGATCACTTCCATAGGGTTGGCTGGGGGTGGACAGAGGGTGGTTTTGGTCTGCTTTCCAGTACCCTGACGTTTAACAAATGGTGTGTGCTTGGTAGTTTTTGGTAGGGTGTGTAAAGGAGCAGTAAGGACCGCTTGTTTGCTTGCTGCGTGTGCTCACACACATGCTGGGGGTTTGGAGCTAAGGGTGGTACTCAAAGGCCACTAATTTCTTGCAAATCGCTCTCGTGCCGGCAGCTTTCGTTTGTGAGGCTGGGCTGGTTGTTGTGTTGTTTGTACGTACCCGCCGCTTCTAATTACATTCCGGGCTGTGTAGGTGTGAACTCACTGCTAATCCTTTTGTATTGTCACGTGTGTGCAGGTTGTCACGTTCTTGTCTTCTGCTATCACACGGTCGGTCTCGTAAGCCGCTTGCACTGTCAGAACCCTCCTGCATGATCGACACTGAAGTAATGGTCTGAAGGGCTTTTCCATGGCTTTGTTTGTTAACTGGCAGACACTGATTTTACCGAGTCCCCTTTTCCAGCTGCTTTGTGGTGGTTGGTTTGTTTCCCTCTGCAATTCATAGTGACCAATTCACATTTGGATTGCAGGTACCTTGTGCTCAGCTGTGTGTAAGACTTACACAGCAGTAGATACTTAGGAATAATATGAGAGACAGAGCATGCACTGGGTGTCTCTTTCCCTGTGGAACCCTTCCAACCTTCCAGCAATCCTTGGCTCAAGAAACTTTGCTTCAGGCACCTGCATGCGTCACCGCCCTAAGGGACTTTTTGTGCCTGACCCGGGTCATCCTTTGTACCGAGCGCTTCTCGTGGCCTGCACGGTTTTTTCCATCATGCAGTTATACACCATTCGAACCAGTACTTCTTTGTGTTTATTTCACACGCTGTAAAACCATTTGCCACTCCTCTTTCCCATGGCTGATGGCTGTAGAGGTCCCTGTGCTGGAGCTCCCATCCCCAGTGTGTTTGTCTCACGCCATGAGGAGCTGATTCATTGCCATCACGGGTGGTTTTGGTCTGTATCAGCCCAATCTCACTCTCTGCTTTTTGGGAGGGGATAACTTCAGTTCAAATCACATTTCTTCCTACAAAGAAACCAAATTCGTAGCCAGCTCTTGTGGGCATTCAGAGATATTAAATCTGTCTCTGCAGAGTAAGCATCACTCTGCAAATGAATGATTTTGTTTCTCCAGTTAACTGTGCAGTCAAATCTCTGCGACAGTCACAAGGGAGGGTTTTTGTGTTCAGTAGATAAGAATGAGCCAGGCTTTCCTCCAAATCTTTGTTGCAGTAAAAGATTTTTACTTAGAAATTCACGAAGGATTCTAATGCAGATTCTCAGCCCCTGGGATGCTTCTTGTGTTTGTTTGTTTCCGCCATAAATGGTTTTAATGGGGGATTTTTTTGCCTTTTCTTTCAGCTGGGACTGCTGGCCATGCTCATTTGGGGTGATTTGAAGATCTGTTTAGAGAACATTGCCTTTCTTTTTTTTTAGCATGCTTCTTCAAAAGAATTCAGTTTGCAATCATAATAGGAACAAGTGCATGGAGGGCATTAGGAACAGGCTAGATTTGTGATAGCGAATGCCGGGGACAAAATCCTAATCATCTCAAAATCTGTAGCAGACCTCTCAGGGAATTCAGAAACGCTAAGATTTCAGGGCTTCCCATATGGATGGACAGCCAGAGCATTTGGTGATCAACACCCAAGCACCCAACACCATTTTCTTTTTGAGGGAAGTGGTAAGAACCCATTCAAAGTGACCCATTCTGCTGGGCAGCTCATGGCATTAGCTGGTCAGGCAGAGCTGGATCTCTTGCTTAGGCTGTTTTTAAGATGCAGTAGAACACTTCGCACTTGTGTGCAGAGGATGGCAGTGCAAGGTCAAAAGCTGCTCAGTGTCTCTGCCTTCAGGTATTTCATCTCACACAGCTTGGAGATGGACATTCCTCCTGGGTTAGCTAAATAGCACCAGTTCCCCTGCTATCAGAAACTGGCAGGATGCTGAGAGGCAGATGAGGGCTTTGTGCCTCTGTGCAGATGACTGGAGGCACCGAGGAGTGGCTGCATAGAGCTCGGGTGGTTGGAGGTACTGGGGTGAGCAACATCTGTTCTAGGAAAATACAGCGAGATACAAATGGAGCAGATGGGGGTTTTAAGGGGTTTATCCAACCCCTAACATCCTATGATCCTATGATTAGCGCAAGTGCGATTGAATGACACCGATCCACGTGTGCCGTGTGCCTCTCCGCAGGGTTATCTAAGACCGGGGTGCTGCTCGGCCATGTTCCAAGCAAGCCTGGCATTTCCAGATCCAGTCAGCAGCAGCTGAGAAAGCCTTCCTCTGACCCTTCCTGAACCTCTACCCAGAATGGGATGTCTCAAATAATTAATTATTGACTGTCCAGCTTAGAGAAGAGAAGGCTGAGGGGACAACTCTCTACAACTACCTGAAGGGAGGATTTACTGAGGTGGATGTTGACCTCTTCTCCCTAGTGACAAGTGATAGCACGAGAGGAAATGGGGTCAAGTTGTGCCAGGAGAGGTTCAGATTGGATCTTAGGAAAAGCTTCCTCCCAGAAGGAGTGGGGAGGCCCTGGAACAGGCTGCCCAGGGAGGGGGTGGAGGCACTGTGAATGGAGGGTTTCAAAGAATGGGCAGCCATAGTGTTCCAGGAGACAGTTTCGTGGTTAGGGTTGTAGGGTAGATGGTTGGACTTGATGATCTTGAAGGTCTTTTCTAACCTTGATTATTCTGTGATTCTATGACTTGTCAAAAACTGGACCTTCACAGTTGTTCCATGTTAGGCCCTCCTCTGCACATAGTGCTTTTGCTGTGGAGGTGCTTGTCTGGTTTAACACTCAATGAGAGCACAACCATATTTCACAGAAGCCACCAGTAGCCAGAAGACAACAATAGTGACCAGCTTAGGACTTCACACCCCTCAAAGGCTGCAGACTTTCCCTTTATTTTGTTGCATAGACTTCCCTGCCCTGGAACTCCCGTAACTTAAGGATCACTTCAGAGAAAGGCATTTCTCCCTCTCCTGCTTTTCAGTCAAGTGAGGACTTTGTCCTTCGTGCCAGGTGAACATTGCCAAGTCTGCTGCAGTGCTGACTTCCAAGTCCTGGCTGGATGTGCAGGGTGTGTGCAGCAGCAGCAGCATCACTTTGGGTCACATCAGGCGATACTGAAAGACCTCCGTTGCCCCTTGTTGAAAAGTTAGACGAAAGCTGCTAAAGAGTACACAGAGATAAAAAAGATTTGCCTTGGTATGTCTCCTATGTTTTATTTATTTCTCTACAAGCAGACAGCCTTAAACAAAGCGAGAGTGAGGAACACGATCCTGAGGCATTTTGCATTCAGACTCTTCCCTGTTGAATAGTTATACAGCCCAGCTGTGAAGCTTTAATGTAAAAATGTTTATTAAAAGCCCACCCCAAACCCCTAAATGCAGCAAAAAGCTGGTGCTAAGGCAGGATGGTAGAAGAGGGTCAAGCTTAAACTGAATTTATTCTCTTGCCTTCAAAACGTACTCAGAACTCAGCTTTTCTCTAGTGAAGATGCAGTTCAAAGACCACAGTGTTTTTCCAAACTGCTCACCGGCCCTGACTGTATTAAGGTGCAGCTCAGGTGGGCTGAAGGAAGATGCATGTGAGGAAGCTGCTTGTTTTGTCAAGTCATTCCTACAAAGCTTTGTCCTCATTTGAACCTATGTCCTGCTCAGCTGACCCTGTTATCGCAGGATCTGGAGAGCCTGTATCTTTCCATCTTTCCCAGCAGCAAAAGCACCATCACCATGGTCTCTCATGTCCAGTTTGACCCTATGATGTGCAGCTGTTTATCTTTCAAGCTCCTGTTCTTTACTACTCGAGTACTTACAACTCTGGAATGCTCACATTTAAACTATTCTGGACTGCAGTGGTAGGTCACGTCTTGGACGCGGATTTGCTGTCGGCATTTCAGCTGAGTCTTTCACTAATCGTAAGTCACCTGAAAAAGGCCATGTGACCTTTTTACTGCTCCGGTGAGAGGTATCATCCTTTTATTCCTATGTGATCCTAGAATAGACAAGTGATATTTGTAACAACAATCTGGTGTTCCCCACAGTGCAGCGAGTTATTTCATTAGCTTCCTCCACACCGTGAGTCGCAGCTTTATGCATTGGGCTGTCCTTCCGACAGCTTTGGTGGCAAAGAATGTCTTCACGACTGTGGTTGAGAATAAAAATCCTAATGGTATTTTTCAATTTGTAGAATTTATTTCATCTCACCTGCTCTCTGTTTTCCTCTGGGGCAGAGCACAGAAATATGTAAGACAGGACACACATAAATCTTTACGCTTCTCTTAGTTTGAGATCACAGAGGTACTAAACCCTTCGTAGCTTCTTGGCCCACAACTGTTTTGCTCAACTCAGAAGCAAGGCGTTGTAATCACTTGTGGAGCTTAGGTCTGAGGTAGAGCATTACTTATTGAAAACTAGTAATTTTCTTCCCAACATTCATCCTTTAAATCTTCAAAGATTGTAAGTGATAAAGAATTAATAGAGACTTTTTATATCGCCTAAAATATGGATATTGGACAAGAGGCAGTGGGTGTCAGCTGGAACACAGGAGATTCCACATAAATATGAGAAGGAACTTCTTCACAGTGAGGGTGGAACAGGCCGCCCAGGGAGATTGTTGAGTCTCCTTTTCTGGAGACGTTTAAAACCCGCCTGGACATGTTCTTTTGTGATTTGATCTAGAGGATCCTGCTGTGGCAGGTGGGTTGAACTGGATGATGAGGTGTGGGATGGAAGAGCAGACAGTGAGGTGGGTTAGGAACTGGTTGCAGGATAGAGTTCAGAGGGTGGTGATCAATGGTGCCAGCTCCAGCTGGAGAGCTATGACTAGTGGTGTCCCTCAGGGATCGGTGCTGGGACCGGTCTTGTTCAACATGTTCATCAATGACATTGATGAGGGCACAGAGTGTCTACTCAGCAAGTTTGCCAATGACACCAAGCTAGGTTCCCTCTACTCTGCCCTGGTGAGGCCTCATCNTCCTATGATCTTTTCAGGTCCCTTCCAGTCTCTAATGTTCTGTGATTCTGTGCTTTGGTGTATTTTGTCAGATGTCATCATGGAACAGCATTTCAGCATCAAGGATTCAGTGAAATATTCCAGCCTTCATTTTAGTTAGAGGTGTTTGAGAAGCTTGCAAGCTAGGAACTAGGCTCGAAGCTAGGTCTCACTTTCTGGAGCATCGTTTCAAACAGAAGAGATTTATTCTCTTCACACACACTTTACTCAGAGAGGATGCTCTGTGCAGACTCATCTAGATTTTTGTGTCTGTCAGTGCTCACAGAAGTCTTCAGTTCATCTCAAGCTGTTCCAGTCTACCAGTAGCAGCAATTACTCCTGCCACATTCAATCAGTTAATCTCTTAAACTAGCAGATTGCCTTCTCAGTGCACGAATCCATGCTGTTTAATTACAGCCAAAATGTATTAAAAATAAGGAAGCACAGAGTTAAGAGGGAGGCTGCTTAGCATTAAATTGTTACTCTAATAAAGTCATCCTTTCACATTATAGAACTTCATCATTTTACTTCAAAATGTCAGAATTATTATGATCCCTTCATCTCAAATCAGTATCTCACTGCAGTACTATAAACAACTCATTTCCAGGGCCAGATAATGTAGTGAATTACATATATTTATGAAGACTTAATTAAAGAAGCGTGTTGATGAATCCATTGCAGTGAGCTTCATCATAAGTGCAAAGCACTGCACTTTGTTCAGTAACTCTAGTAGCCTAATAGCCTTTATTTTATGGTGCTATAAGTAGAGGAGGTGCCAGAACTACAGTGACTCAGTGACTGGAGTGTACTCACCACCACTCCGAAGCAGGATCTGAGAGCTTTTCTAGACCAGATTTAGGGAGTTACACAGAGCAATAGTCATTTCCCTGGACTTGAGCAAAGCTTTTGACAGCGTTGTGATGTTACCCAAATGATGATGGTTATATCTAGATGTATGAGCAACTAGGTGGATAAATAGCTTATTGAATCATTGGGCTCAGAGGTCAGCGGATGAGTCATCATACCTGAATGCTAGTAATGGCCTGAGGAACACTGATTTCTTCTGTAGGACACAGAATCTCCTTTCCTCTGCCCACTGCTGTTGCAGTGCACATAGCGATACCTGGGGTTAGTGAGACTCCAGAATTTCAATGAGAAGCAACACCTTCAAAGGACTGCAGACTGAGAAATGCAGTTGTGGAGCTGCATTGGAATTCAGATGACTGTAAATCAGTTCTTTTCTCTTTGGGGCTTTCAGAACTCTGTGCAGATGATTTAATTTCTTTGTACTCCACTGATCTGTGGAAACATAAGCCAGGCAACTTAATGGTAGGTTAATTGTCAGCAGCTCCTCTTCTCTGAACTAGATTAGGGACTGATCCTTGAAGCAGCTCAGCAGGCTGATCCGAAGGCAGTTGACTATTTGTAGCTCCATGTGAGCTGGAAGTGCTGTAACTGATTTAGCAGGAGCTAAAAGGGGACATTAACACGAGGCCTATTTTACCAGGCTGTTCCGTGTTCTGCCGTGACGTGCGTAAGGCGTTGTACAATGAACATATTGCTGTTATTCTGTGCATCATCAAGGTACAGAGTGATGATTAGTAATACTGTTCTGCCTGAAATTTCCTTTAGATTAAAGAAAAAGTCCCAGTCGGTGGATATTAGTGGGCCAGGATGCAACCCAGTGGCAGCTGAAGCTCCAGCACCTCAGCCCAGTAAGTCTTTGCTTGCCACTAAGACAGCTGCTTCCGAGGAGGAACAGAACAACGCCGCGAACACCCAGAAGCGCAACCCACGGAGGAGTGAGTTGAAGAGATACTACACAATTGGTGAGTGTCCTTACGCAGGGGAAGATTCAATATTTAAAAGGCAAGGTCTTCCTGTTTCTTTGTGGCTTGTTTCTTTGGGTGAATGGCAGTTGGTTACTAAGACTACAAACACCCACCGGGAGCATTACGATGTCGTGTCTTAATGCCGGTGTCAAAATACCTTGAAGAATTAACCTGCTTTATTTATCTGGCACTGCGTACAAGATTTCTTTCTTCTGCCTTGTTTGATTAAGTGTTGATGAAAGCATTCAGGTAATGCTGGGACAAAGGGTATAGGAAGAACAGAATTGCCTTTGGCAATGGGTTGTATCCAAATTTACGCAGGGGTTTAGAAGTTAGAAAGGATTTCCACTCTGGAGAGGGACAAGACCTGCTGAGTGTGAAGGATTAATTAGGAGCACTTCTGAGTATCTTTTTCTGACTGATTTGGTTTTCTAGATATTCCTCTGTGATTTCAGCATTTAAGTGACTCTTATAAAACCATCGTAGGCACCCTTTAAAATGCTTCATAACTTGCTTTCCCGTAAGTTATTTTGAGACTAGATGGAGCCAGGCTCTGCTCGGTGTCATCCAATGACAGGACAAGGGGCAGTGGGCGTGAGCTGGAACACAGGAGTTTCCACATAAACAGGAGAAGGAGCACTGGAAGGGACTGCCCATGGAGGTTGTGGAGTCTCCTTCTCTGGAGACATTTAAAACCCACCTGGACATGTTCCTATGCAACTTGATCTAGGTGATCCTGCTGTTGCAGGGGGATTGGACTGGACGATCTTTCAAGATCCCTTCCAATCCTTAATGTTCTGTGATTCTGTGTGTGTGATCCTGTGACTTGACCTGACTGGTTCTGTTTTACTTCTCACTTGATTGATTGGAGAATAGCCTTGTGCTTTCACCAGGATCATTGGTGCTTGTGAGAGGTAGCTGGAAGTGGTGCAAACAAGAGGGATGGAGGCTAATGCGGTGCTTTGAAGAGCCAAGATGTCGGTCAATTTCAGATAAAGAAGTTGCATATATAAGTTGCACATAATTTTTGCACTGTTCTATTGCTGCAGTTTGATTGAATCCATTTTCTTTTCCAAGGTGACAAGTTCTGTGTCTTTAACTTGACCAAAAGGTGAAGGAAAAGGTGTCGTCAGAAGTTCTCCTGTTTTTAAAGAAGGGCACTGCAATCTGCATGCTTTAGTAGTGCTGGTTGTGCGGTGAATGTTTGTGTGTGTTTGCTGTTTTACAAATGCCTTCTGAAAATCTCAGTGATCACTTAATCCTCTCTAGCCCAAATAAGTGAAAATGAAGCAAAGTGAGGGCAGCGATGGGTTCATTAACATCTTGGACAATCCATTTAGTATTTTATTTTTAAAATCTCAAATTGTGAAATCCTTCTACAGAAAAGATTCTATCGTATCATGTGTAAGAATAACACCTTAAAATAAAACACTTTGTACTTCATACTTCACCTTCTAATCTGTGATTCCAGTAGTTAGAGTCTAATCAAATCTTATGGTACTTAAGCATTTTAACCCCCTGTAGCTACAGGCTGGGGGACGAGTGGCTGGAGAGAAACCTGGTAGAGAGGGACCTGGCAGTGCTGGTTGATAACCGGCTGAAAAGGAGCCAGCAGGGTGCCCAGGTGACATGAAAAGCCAGTGGCATCCTGGCTTGTGTCAGCAATAGTGTGGCCAGCAGGACTAGGAATGTTATTGTCCCTGTGTACTGGGCACTGGGGAGGCCTCCCCTTGAGTACTGGGGGCAGTGCTGGACCCCTCACTTCAAGAAAGAGATTGACAGGGTGGAGTGGTTCCAGAGGAGCAGTGAGGCTGAGGAAGGGACTGGAGGGAAAGGCTGATGAGGAGAGGTTGAGGGAGCTGGGGGTGTTTAGCCTGGAGGAGACTCAAGGGGGACCTGTGCAGCCTGATCAGTGGCATCCTGCTGTGGCAGGAGGATTGGACTGGGTGATCTTTTGAGGTTCCTGCCAATCCCTAATGTTCTGTGATTATGTGTGAGATCAAGCAACATGAACTAATCACTACTAAGGTGATTAGATTAAGAAAATGAGTTAGAAAAGGAACCTTCTCAGCTGGCTTTGCATCTTTTTGCCAGTTTAATATTCTCTTGCATTGTCCTCAGACCAGATTGGCAAATGAGTGTTTACAGTAGTGACCAACAGAGCTCAAGCAAACAAATGCCAGTTGTGTTTTGTGTTACTCTTATTTTATTTAATAAATTTTCAGTAATTATCATAATCTTCAAAGTACTTTAAAGCTGTGAGAACTGAGTTTGAATTGGGATATACAGAAGTCCAACTACCTTTAGACATACACATAGAGAGAGTTGATACGGTTTAAAATGTCCTTGTTAGCATTTCCTTGCCTGCTAAAAGTTCAGGCCCTGCTGAATTTGTTCATGGCTACCACAGCCTTTAACGTGTTGAACAGCCATGCAGCTTAAAATTGTCTGTGAAGAAATGTGTGACTGGCTTTACTGTATCGGCTGAGAGAGTAAAATCAAATTCATTTTAAAAACACAGTCTCTTGGGTAGAAACCATTTCAGAGGTCAGTATAATATATATATATATTCCCCCTCTACTCTGCCCTGGTGAGACCACATCTGCAGTATTGTGTCCAGTTCTGGGCCCCTCAGTTCAAGAGGGATGTGGAGCTGCTGGAGAGAGTCCAGTGTAAGGCAACAAGGATGATGAGGGAGGTGGAACACCTCCCTTAAGAGGAGAGGCTGAGGGAGCTGGGTCTCTTTAGCTTGGAGAAGAGGAGACTGAGGGGTGACCTCATTAATGTCTATAAATATGTGAGGGGTGGGTGTCCGGAGGATGGAGGCAGGCTCTGCTCAGTGTCTTCTGGCGATAGGGCGAGGGGCAATGGGTGTAAGTGGAACATAGGAGGTTCCACATGGATATGAGAAGGAACTTCTTCCCAGTGAGGGTGACAGAGCACTGGAACAGGCGCCCAGGGTGGTTGTGGAGTCTCCTTCACTGGAGATGTTCAAGACCCGCCTGGATGTGTTCCTGTGTGACTTGTTCTAGGTGATCCTGCTGTGGCAGGGGGATTGGACTAGATGATCTTTTGTGGTCCCTTCCAATCCCTAATGATTCTATGATTCTATGATAAACCTCACTTTGCTTCGTAGTCCCAAAGGCACGTGTGCACCTATCCCGCACACACATTGTACAGAAGAATTTGTAGCAGCTGGTTTATCCTTGCAGCTACTGTGGGCAAATACAGGCAATTGCTGTGTTCCTAAATTCTCTGTGTTCCTACCATGCTCCTAAATACTCTGTTTCTACTATCTTCCTAACTATTCATCAGAGTTCTTTTACTTTTTGTGTCACCATATGTGTGCACAGATTTACCTCGGGCCTTTCGACGTTGAATGTGTAATGAGGAATTAAATCCAAGAGTTCTTACAATTCCTTCAGCACAGCTCTTGTTTTGGATGGTTATCCACAAGATAATTATTCTGCATTTCATCTCTCCCACAGACTGCATCTCAGATGCTTCCCATACTTAACAAGCACAGTTCCGCTTTGTAAAAGTGAAGGAAAAGTAGGTAAGAGAGAAAAGAACTAAGAGAAGCAAGCAATGGGGAACAAATTGTGCGCTCAGATGAAATGACACGGAAAATGGAGAGTCTAGACAGGGAGAAGTATCTCTTCCATATGGCAGGCTCAGCAGGCAGGAAGGCTCCTGCACCTCCAGTGCTGAACTGGTGTGAAGAAACTGAGTGGGAACTCCCAGATTAATAAGGAAAATGTACGAAAAACAGTCTGCATGGTGGGTTGGATGAAGTTTTTTGGAGAACTCTGGAAACAGCACCCAAGACACTTAAAAACCTAAAATTAGACTTTTAGACGCTTCAGGCACTTACAAATTCAGGCCACTCTTTTCTGAAAGTGCTTATTGTTGAGCAACTCCCTTGGAAGAGAGAAAGAAGGTATCTGGGTCTCCAGCAGGCTGGGTTATTACACAATGGGCAGTTATGCGGGTAACCTCAATTCCAAGCAGTGAGGCTCTTTGGTCTTAGCCAAAAGTCAACATTTCTTAGCCAGAGCTGCCTGCGGGACCTAGCCGTAGGGTTGTGGGACCACGCTTCATATAATCATTGAATCATTAAGGGAGGAAGAGACCTACAAGATCATTCAGTGTAACCATCAACCCAACCCCACCCTGCCCACTAACCCATGTCCGACAGGGCCACATCTACTCGTTTTTGAACACCTCAAGGGACAGTAACTCCACCGCATCCCTGGGCAGCCTGTTCCAACCCCTGGCCACTCTGTCAGGGAAGAAGTTTTCCCCATGTGCAATCTAAACCTCCCCGACACAACTTGAGGTCATTTTCTCTTGTTCTATCACTAGTGACTTGGGAGAAGAGACCAACCCCCAGGCTCTCTACACCCTCCTTTCAGGTTTTTGTAAAGAGCAATAAGGTCTCCCCTCAACCTCCTTTTCTCCAGACTGAACCCTGGTTTTGTGGACATAAATGGACCTTTTTTGTTCTATTTGCCATTAAAAGCAGATTTTTTTGTTCTATTTGCATTAAAATAGAACTGCAGCTCTGGTAAATATGTTGTTTCAAAATGTCTTCCTGAGTGTAGGAATCAGGCAGAAGAAATCAGGAAGCAGTAGTTCTACCAGATCGTGTTGTTACAGCACGGTGCTGGTGAGGACAGGAGGAGTGCAGCAGTTCCTAGTGTATCTCCTGATGAAAGCCTTAGTGCAAACATTGCTGTGCAGGCTTCTACCTCCACAGCTTATTTCATTTAGAAGACGAACTGTCAACTGTCTCAGGAGGCATCTTCTGTTTGTATAGGCTCTGTCATCAGTGGAAGGTATCGCTGCTCTGGTGGTTCTGTTGAGACAGAAAACATGTCAGCTATTCAGAGCAGTGGAATTAACATATCCCATCATTGTGGCAGAGAAACGAAGCTTTTGGGATAAGGAGCTCTGAATAAATACATTTAAAATTAATAAGTCAAGTTTTTTGACAAGTTTTTATTTTTTAAAAGGATTTTTGATGAGGGACTCTAGTGATCAGACAAGGGGGATGGGTTCAAGCTAAAAGAGAGGAGATTTAGATTGGATCTGAGGAAGAAATTCCTCACAGTGAGGGTGCTGAGGCACTGGAACAGGTTGCCCGGGGAGGTTGTGGCTGCTCCATCACTAGAAGCATTCAGTGCCAGGTTGGATGAGGCTTACCTGGTCTGGTGAGGGCTGTCACCACCCCTGGCAGTGGGGTTGGAAGTAGATGGTGTTTGAGGTCCCTTCTAACCTAAGCCATTCTATGATTGTGTAAGTTTCCAAAACAAGTGTCTCCTAGTTAATGCCGTAGTGGTCTAGGTGATCCTGCTCCTGCAGGGGGATTGGACTAGATGATCTTTCGAGGTCCCTTCCAATCCATAGTGATTCTAATAAATATATTAAATCATACTTTCTTGTGGGCTCCTAATCTTCTTTGTAAAAGAAAATGTCATTGGGTAGGCACTTTTAAATTCATTTGGGATTAGCTACATCGCTGCTACTAACTCAGTACTTCAGAATGCATTGGGAGAAGTTGTTAGATCTTCCTAAGAATTTCATGGCATATAAATGTAAGCAAACGCTGGTCACAGTAATCATTATCACACAAGCCAGTGTTTATAGAGTGATAGACACTATAATGATTAAAGATTTTATGGAGAAACCTCAAAATTCCCATTTATTTCTGTGTGATTGATGTTATATGGGAGAGCTAAGTGAAAACTGATCAGCTGCTGCCATTTCATGGTTGTAACTAAACGTGACCCTTGGTTTATGTGCTCTCAAGTGCATCCATCTATGTTAAGACTTTTACAGTGATTTGGAAACACAAATAAATATCACATTGTTTACACGTGCAGCAGATTCACCTTCTATCTGTTTGCACACACGCCAGGCTACTCCCAAAAACTGATCACTCTCTTTAGGTGTGTCAGAGCTACGAGAGTCAGTGTGAACGCATCCCCATTTGTTCCTACGTTTATAGGGTGTCACAGTATCAGCCAATGTAAAATTGTTATGAGAGACTAATATCAGTTCAGGTGGTGATTCCATACAGCAGAGATTTTTTTATTTTTATGGAGTTTTTTTACTTATGGAGCTGCTTGGCCATTTGGGGCAGCTGGTGTGAGCGAGTCAGACTGCTGATCAGACATCACAGTCTGGAGCATCACTGGACGGGAGAGGAGCATCACGGCACCTGAAATGATACCCTGTTTGCAATCAAGCTGAGAACCTGGGGTTAATCTCATGGGAGTACTTGCTGTTATAGTCCCTGAATAAAAACAAAGTCAGGGGGCTGTCTCTTGCTTTCTCCTCTGAAGCATAAAACTTGTTTGAAGGGCCAACATTAGGCCACTGTGGCCGTTTCTTCTTTAAATGCTCAAATCCCTTCCTGCTCTGAGATATTTTATTTGAGGTGCTCTAGAAATATTCCTTTTTGGAGACATGATATGAGACTATCTGGTGAATTTACCGCAGACAGGCTTTCCTGTAAAAAACTTTTCTCCAGACATGGCTTTGAAAGGTGTTTCCTATCATCAGGCAGTTGAATAGAAGTTATTCTCTTTTGCAGAATTAGATGTGGTTCCTTTCTGTTGTAGCTCTCCAACTATCCAGTTTTTCTTCGATTTACACAATTTCCTTTGTTATCAGGTGCCAACGCTGGCAAAGCACGAAGCGTAGGCCGGTGTGTTAGAGGTTGGTAGGTAAGTGGTGGGGTTTGGTGCAGGGGATGCTGTAAATCCGGGCTGCCCTCTCCCTTTCAGAAGACAGGTGAAGCTGCAGCTCTCTCAGAGGATCCCAATGCTCTTCACACACTCTTGCAGGGTCAGACTCTGCAAATCTGACCCCACAGAGTTCCAGTTTCCTCACTGAACACACACCTCTTTGTGAGAAACATCATTCTGACCCTTCTTTTCAAAAATGAGCTTGGAAACTTCTAAAGAAGGAGGCCATTTCCAGGCACCTCATTACCTGATTCTGAGAGATAAGGAAGGGGAAATAATTTGTGGGATGTGTGGGTAAGGAGGACAGTGACTTCATAGCAACAGTAACTATGCAACTTTTTTATTCATTCACCTTTCCTGAATATTTTGGTTAGTGATTCAGATCACATAACGGCTCTGGATCGGCACGCAAGCATTTGCTCATGCTTTTGTTTTCCTCTGTTTTAGAAGTTAAAACTTGGAGCCATTAAAAGCCAGTTTTTAATGTTGTACCCTTCTTTTGTCCTTTACAGATACTCTGTGTATCCTTTGAATACAAATGAGTTCTGAGCTATGGAGACAGAATCCACCAGAAGAGTGATGCTCATTAATGTCCTTTCATCTCAGCATGTCCCTTTGGTAGCGTCTGGTTTTGGTTTTAATCATATAGATCACTATCGGATCATCAGCTGAGTCGTTGTGGGCAAGAATATTTGAGGGTTTTAGCATTTCCTTGCTTTACATCAGGATGAAGCTGAAATGTTTTATAGCTCTCTAGGCAAGTTACTTGACTTTGGACAGAACTGCTTGAGAGAGCCCAGTGCAGAGCCACAAAGAGGATGAAGGGAGTGGAACATCTCCCTGATGAGGAAAGGCTGAGGGAGCTGGGTCTCTTGAGCTTGGAGAAAAGGAGACTGAGGGGTGACCTCATTAGTATTTATAAATATGGACTTGGTGGGTGTCAGGAGGGTGGAGCAAGGCTCTGCTCAGTGGCACCCAATGATAGCACAAGGGGCAACGGGTGTGAGCTGGAACATAGGAGATGCCACATCAATATGAAAAGGAGCCTTTTCCCAGTGAGGGTGACAGAGCACTGGAACGGGCTGCCCAGAAGGGTTGTGGAGTCTCCTTTTCAGGAGACCTTTAAAACCCACCTGGACATGTTCCTGTGTGATTTGATCTAGGTGATCCTGCTGTGATGATGGGGATTGGAGAAGATGGTCTTTCAAGGTCCCTTCCAATCCCTAACATTCTGTGATTGTGATTCTGTGACTGGACCTGACTGGTTCTGTTTTACTTCTCACTTGACTGAGTGGAGAGTGGCCTTGTGCTTGCACCAAGTTCATGAGTGCTTCTGAGTGGCAGATGGGTGTGAACAAGAGGGATGGATGCTCATGCAGTGCTTTGAAGAGTCAATAGGACAGTAAATTTAGGAAAAAGAAGTTACATATTTTAACATGTGGATTCGTACGCTGTTCACTTTTCCACGGTAACAAGTTCTGTGTCTTCAGTTTGATCAAAATGTAAAAGAAGGAGTGATTGGACTGGATGCTCTTCCACGATCCCTTCTAATCCCTAATGTCCTGTTCTATTCTGTCCTGTGACTCTCCAGATCAGCTAATAATAGTGTGTAATCTTGGGGTACTAAAATTTTAATCTCTGGGGGAGAAAAAAATGAGAATCCGATCTAACCTGTAAGCTTGAGGCTGACAGGGAGAATCACCTCAACTGTGTGTTGAGTGCCAGTCTTTTGAGTCTTGTGGAGCAGCAGGGGCTTCCTTCCAACAGTGAAAGAACAAACAAGGCAAATGTGGATTCAGGGCTGAAATAACTGGGTGATTTAGTGACAGCAGACACAGATAGGACTGGGGATTTTAAGCCTAGAGACAGGGTTCAGAGAGGACAGCAATTACTGGTAGTTGGGAAAAGGCTAAGTCAGGGAGCTCTTCAGAAAAATCTTGATCCACAGTAGTTCATGAGACCAAATGGGATACATAGGAAGGATGCTGAAGGAGTTGGCTGACATCATGGAGAGGCTGCTTTCTGCCATGTTTGAAAAGCCAAGGAGATCCATAGGAGGTCCATGATGACTGGAGAAAGGCAAATGCTGCACCCTTTTTCAAAAAAGGCAGGAAGGTTTATCCAGCCCCACTGTTAGTCCTTAGGAAAACTGTGATGCAGATGCCATTGAAGCTATTTCTGGACAAGTGCAGGCGATTTGGAAGAGCCGGTGTGGCCTTCCCATGGGTAAATGATGGTTTTTGAATTTTGTTGTCCTTTGGGATGAAATGAAGATATTTCTGGATAAAGAGAGGCTGATAGATTCCATTATCCATGACTTCATGGTCATCAACTTCCAGAGCATCCTTGTATCCACGCAGGGGCATTATGGCCTAGGTGCTTGGACTGCTGGAAAATCTCAAACTGTGATAGGGAGCCCCATGAGGAAAGACTGAAGGGGCTGGAGAAAAGACAGTCTTCAAGGAGGCTGCCTAGAAGACACTTGGCAGTCTGCTCTTTGCAGTGGTTCGTGGCAGGATGATGGGACACAACTGGCCTGAACTGAAGTGCAAGAAGCTTACACTTGATATCAAGAGAAACGTCCCTATGAGGAGAGTCAGGCATTTCATCAGGGTGTACAGAGAAGTTGTGCAGTCTTTCGAGGTTCCAAGACCCAACAGGATAGAGCACTGAAGATCCTAGTCTGATCTGAAAGGTGACTGTCTTTTAAGCAGGTGATTAGACTTTAGACCACCCGTGGTTCTTCTGAGCCTGAATCAAGCCTGAAATTTGGGGATGTCAGTTTCCCTGCACAGGCAGAGGGCAGCTGCAAACTTACCCCTCTCGCTGGCAGAGAACACAATCTTCAGCCAGTATAAGAGCCCAGACTTTGAAGTCTTCATGGTTAACCGCTAGGCTACGGTGAGTTCCAGTGATTTTATCTGGTAAAGCTTTTTATGAAAAGAGGGTTTATTATCACACCAAAGCACCTGTTGTGACTGTTCATGTTTTATTCATTCTGAAGTCAAATGTGAGCTTCCCAGACAGCTCGATCATTCCATAGCTAAAAAAAAATGCTCTAAAACTGATTAAAAAAAAAAAAGTGATTTCTTTAAATTAAAAAGGAAAACAGCTGAATTCATTACCTGCTCTCTGATTCCCCACTCGTAAACACTCCTTTTTTTAGGCTCTTAAAATATCACAGAAGAGCAAGGAGAGTCGTAGTATTTCTGGTTTAGGGATAATTTCTGTTCTCTGATTTTAGATGTCAAATCTGAGACCCAAGTTTATTGATAGTGTCAAATGTTTTGGATTATTTTCCATTTGTTCCCTGAAGGTTTATTTAAATCCATTAAAAACCTGCAGAGATGAGGGGCAGGGGTGGAAAAAGACAGAGGGCCAATTGCAAGTAACTGCAGTTTGGAAGGTGACTTCCCTTCTCTTTGAAGCCAACACTGAGATGAGGAAGCCAGTAAGTTTTGTGGCAACGATCTTATTCACCCCATTCATAATGTACTGGGACAGACATTACCCAGTGCTTAATATTTCTGGGTCCTGGACATGAGGGGCTACCAGACATCCTGGGCACCAAATAAGCTGTTTGAAAAGCTTTCTCTTCTGCTGCCTATTTGTTTTTTCTTGTTTTCAACTTTGTTACACCCTTTCCTCTATTCAAGCTTTCTATTGCCAGCTAGATAAGTAAGCATGAGATGTGGTTTTCAGGGCCAGAGCTGCTGTGTCAGGTTCATCTCCAAGACTTCTTGCTACGACAGTCCTTTTGGATTTTAACAAACTGGCTTGGCATTGTGCTCTTCCCTCCAAAAACCTATGTGTTGTTGTTAAACCCTGATTTTTATCTTGGGCCAAGAAGAACAGTTGGATTTTATCATGGAGTTACTGTACTGTGGAGAGTCCCACAATCGCAGAGCATCTGGATGCACACAGGGGTACGCAAAGACTTCACTAGCATAAAATCAGTGTCTGCAGGGGGCCTACAAAGGGGCTGGGGAGGGACTATTTAGGGTGTCAGGTAGTGACAGGACTAGGGGGAACAGAGCAAAGCTGGAGATGGGTAGATTTAGACTGGATGTGAGGAGGAAGTTCTTCACCGTGAGAGTGGTGAGAGCCTGGAATGGGTTGCCCAGGAAGGTGGTGGAGGCCAGGCTGGATGAGGCTCTGACCAGCCTGATCTAGGGTGGGGTGTCCCTGCCCATGGTAGGGGAGTTGGAACTGGATGATCCTGTGGTCCCTTCTAACCCAGACTGACTGTATGACTTGGTGTAGGTGGTCCTGCTGTGGCAGGGGAATTGGACTAGATGATCTTTTGAGGTCCCTTCCAATCCCTAATGATTCTATGAAAATACTCAACATTTATGAGAAGAGCCTTTTTATACATTTAGGTACTAACTGGCCAGATAAGCTCATGAAAACTAAACAGTGGCAACAGCCCTCTATGTTTCCAATGAAACTCTCTAATTAATATGCTTGGGAGAGTCTTTTATTCCTTTCATTTGCAGAAGATAGAGTGACAGTCCTTTACCTCTGCCAGAGAGAATGTGGCAAGCATGATGTATTGGGAGAGCCGCTGGTTTGCAGCTTCTCGGGCACCTTAGCTACACATTTGTTTTAGGTCCTGTGTGAAACATTGGATGTGTAATGAGGTGCCTTTGTCATCTACCTACAGTTCAAATGATGTTGTTATGTCTTGTATTTGTGTGTAAAACGGGCCTGAGATTGGTTGGGCTGGGTCTGATACTCCTGCTCTGGGTAAGTCTGAGGATAGGTCTGCTGGATACTACTTAAATGTACTAAGAAAATTAAGTGATGTTTTGAGAAATTGTGTTAAATTCATTCTAGAAATTAAATGACAGATGTTCCAAGAACAACAAATTCTTGTTTTAGTAAAACGTGAGACTCAGACTGTTCACAAGTCAAAAGAGCTG
>VXBP01002914.1:7745-17983 GCA_013400115.1 Rhinopomastus cyanomelas | reverse complement strand
CTCTCCAGCAGCTCCACATCCCTCTTGTACTGAGGAGCCCAGAACCGGACACAATACTCCAGGTGTGGTCTCACGAGGGCAGAGTAGAGGGGGAGAAGAACCTCTCTTGATCTGCTAACCATTTCCGTTCTGATCCACCCCAGGATGCTGTTGGCCCTCTTGGCCACAAGAGCACATTGCTGGCTCATAGTCATCTTGCTATCCCTCAGGACCTGCAAGATTCTGCAAATCCTTCTCTCCTACACTACTCTCCAACAGGTGAGTCCCCAGTCTATACTGGTAGCTGGGGTTGTTTTTGCCCTCATGCAAGATTCTACACTTACCCTTGTTACGCTTCATTGCATTTCTATCTGCTCAGCTCTCTAGCCTGTCCAGGTCCCCAGCTTTGTGTCATCAGCAAACTTGCTGACAGTGCATGCCAATCCCTCATCCCAGTCATCAAAGAATAGATTGAACAGGACTGGTCCCAGCACTGATCCCTGGGGCACTCCACTAGATACAGGCCTCCAACCAGACTCCATCCCATTGACCACTAGTCTCTGGCTTCTATCCTGCAGACAGTTCACAATCCACCTTACTACCCGATCATCTAGACCACACTGCCTCAGTTTTTCTTCGAGGATACTGTGAGAGACTGTGTCGAAAGCCTTTCTTAAGTCAAGATAGATGACATCCACGGCTTTGCCATCATCCATCCACCTAGTTACACCTCATCAAAGGCTATCAGGTTGGTCAAGCACTACGTTCCCTTTGTGAAGCCACGCTGACTGTCCCTAATGACCCTCTTGTCCTTGATGTGCCTGGAGAAAGCCTCTAGAATAAATTGTTCCATCATCTCTACAGGAATGGAGGTGAGATTTACCGGTCTATAGTTACCTTGGTCCTCTTTCTTTCCCTTTTTGCAGATTGGATTTTTATCTGTTATCTGTTTGCAGATTTGCATTTTATCTGTTATCCAGTCCCTAGGCACCTCTCCTGATTCCCATGACTTAGCAAAGATGACGGAGAGTGGCTTAGTAATGACTTCTGCCATCTCCCTTTGTATGCGTGGGGGCATCCCATCTGGGCCCATGTTACTATAAGTCCAGCTAGAAAACCTGCTCCAGCGTGTGCTAATGTCCCTCCATGGGACCATAGATCCTACCAGAATCTATTACCTATTCCTTGGCTTCCCAATGAGTCACAGCCTCATTTAGGTACACCCAGCTGCTCTGGTGTGTGTTTCTTCATGGGTGCAGCTGGATATCTATTCCACATTTGACCTACATGAGCTGAAGAGCGAGACTCTGCCTCATCATAGTCTTGTCTACAGGCTTCAGGTGAATCTCATCTCCATGACTTGTAGCAGCTCTTCCCCATTCTTATTCACAGACCTTGGTGTCTTCAGACTTGTTTCTGTCTCATCGTCTCACACGTCTTTTTGACAGGAATTGCAGTTTTGGCATTTTTGTCCCTGCTTTTTAAATATTTCAACACATATTACCACAACTGCTGCTGGCCTTAGCCTTAGCCAGTGGCAGGTCCAGTTTGTACTCACTGGATATGGGGAAAGCCTAGCAGCTTTTCACAGAAGGCACCCTTGTAGTTCCCCCACTACCAAAACCTTGCCATGCAAACCACATATGGTATGGAAAAAGCCTTTGTATAAAGACAAAACTCCTGAAGACACATAAACGTCTTCTCTCTTTCATCCCACTACAAAGGAAGCTTTTCCACATTGAATCACTTTAGGTTCCATTAGCTTACACTTTTCAGCTGTGGTGGGCAAATCCTAGCATGCATTTTTGTACCATTCCAAAATGTATTTTGGCTCATTACCAGAACCATTATTAAATAATTTCTTTTTCTAGTTAATGGATCAGTAAAATAGTAAAGGAACACAGTCGTTTTACTCGACTGCAGCAAGAATCTCCTTTTGCAGAAAGCAGCGGTTGTTTTGAGCCTAAAGACTTTTACTGTATAGGTACACTGTTATGTAAAACTTTGTATTGCTCTGTGTCAGAGAATTGAGTATAGAGTCTGGGTTCTGGAGTGATTAATATTTATATATAAAAGATATTCTGATTTCAGAAGTAATTCAGGAGCTATTTCATAAATTGATAACTGACTCTTGGGATTATTTTTTTTTTATTTTCACTATTAATGCTTTATGAGATGTCATTTTCATTTTATTTCCTGAAACACCTTTGATCTCATTGCAAGCACATACGCCATTAAAAAGGACTTATCTGTAACAGCATTTCTAAAGCAAAATATTTTGCAGCTAGTGAACAAAAAGAACCCCAAAACAACTCTGTCTTTGTTGAAGTTTCCATTTCTGATGCATTGAAATCAATTTTCCTAAAGGAGGAAAAAATTATCACAATGAAATTTACAAGAATATTGCTTTTCTTTTTTTACGTGTATAACTAGTTTGCTTGGTAGTAATATTGACTAATATCTGAATGAATTATCATTATCTCTGATGCAGCACTCTAAATCTGACAATGAAGTATATAAAAATGCTCAAAATTTTGTCTTTAATAAGAGAATGTGCAATTAATTATTTTTGTGGCATGATCTGGACATGCTGGGACATTTTTTACAGTATAATCTCATTCTTAGATCCATTCTGTTTATATAGCTAATACATTTTAAAAATAATTTTTAAAGGAAAAATCATCTTGAGCCCAATTCTTCAATCAAAGCAGGCTTTGTTATTCTTCTTAGACTATTGAATGCAGACTGCTCACTTTGCCATCAAACGGAAATGCCTTTGAATTATTCTCTTTCTTGACCCATCTTCGTAATATCATAACAAGAGTTATATCTGATACCAAAATGTAAATGAAAGAAGGACCTGAAGTTTAGGGGTGTGTCTGGATATAAACATGGGTAAAAGTTTATGTTTGTCTCTGATAGTTCAATAAGTTGCAATCTAACTTCCCATCACTATCATAACATTATGTGCTGAGCACATACTAGAACTGAGAGGACACAATTTTAGAGGTTGATAGCAATAAATTGTACTATAGCTTATTTATTCCACATTCTATTTTTCAATCATATCATTCAGGACCCATGCTATATTTTTAATATTTCAGAAGAATCGGAGAAAAACATGATCCTCATTTGAAGTATTAATATTTTCTTTTTTTCAGGTTGCTGTGTTTTAACATTCTCAAAACAATCAAACTGCTGAGGTAGTCACCAGTACAACACTGATAAACCAGGTAGCATTATACATACTCCTCTTTACTGTGGTCTTTGTGTAGTGGGTGCAATACACATGTCTATAAATTTATGTCTGAAATGCATATCTGCTGTAACAGTAGACACTACAGTCTATGTATGTACTCAGCTGAACTATAATCAGGCCTCCATCAACCACGGAGTCTCATAAATAAGACTCACAGGAATCCATGTAATGTTTACTGTAGCAGTGATACCATGAAAATCTTATGACTTTGTTTATCAGGAAATATAAACTCAAAGTTTTTATATTTTAAATAACATTTTGAAAGTAGAAAATCAGAGAAGATTTTCAGAAACACAGTATCTCTATATATGGACACTACCTCAGAAAGAGGTACACCTTTGCTTTCTTGCTGGCAAAACCACCTTATTCCAATTAAATATGCATTTCTTGTACTTTAAGACAAGAAATCTACCTACTGTATAGAGAAGAGATGTTCTTTTCAACAAACTATAGTGTCTTAAAATTGTGGAAATTGCCTGAAGATTCATAAATGTTTACAATCAACATGTGTGCACTACAAAGAAAGGCTCATCATTGTGCAGTAACTGTTTTGAACATTACCAGAAGTGTGAAAAACATTTCCTGGCAGCTTGTTTGCGATAGGATTTATTTAGTGTTGACATTTGTTCTATTCAACTCTTTCAAAGCCAGTACTCTGTAAGTTGTGTGTGTTACATACCAAAGAGAACAGCATCAAGGGGAGACAGAACTTGGACTGAAGCTGTATAAAATTTAGCACTTTCTGCAGCTGACAATTTCCTGATCATTTAACTTCAGTATTTTTCCTATAGACCAGGGAAGATAATCACTATACCATAAGCTTGGATAAGTTTAATTCAGTCTCTGAATTAAGTCCTTATTTGTCTTTATATGTTCATTAAAGGAATAGAATTTTATTGCTGAGCACAGGGATATACTAACACAGCTTCCATTGTAGTAAATGAGACAAAATCACCCAGTAGCTTCTTTACCATTTGTGTAATTTGATGACAGATTTTGAACTTGTGTAAGGCATATCATTGTACAGCCCTGAATTGCTCACTACATTTCAGACTTGTCAAGTAGCTACAAGAAGCTAAGCAGAAAGCAATACTGTCTTCAGGACACCTTTTCTCATTGGTATGATAGAAAGGTTCAGCCCTTTCTCAGAGCCATTTTCTCAACTTCAGCCTGTATGAATAACAAAACAGTGTCTACTTAGTAGATTTGGATCCATCAGATAAGAATGTCAAGCATTTGCCTAAAGAGTGTTTTAACTCCCTCAATCTTTATTTGGCAGTTTTCATGGGATAGTGAGATATTTGGGACACTATAAAAAAATGAATGTCTGATAAAATGGTACCTAGATTTTAATTTAACAGAGCACTCTCCTCATCTGGAATGTTAGTTAGATTTCTCTCTTAGTAAGGACATAATGAAACCTACATATCCCTCCTCCTTTTGGCAGAAATAATCCATCCAGATTGTTGCATAGAAGAAAGTGAGTGAGTGAGTGAGTGAGTGAGTGAGTGAGTGAGTAGCATTATAGCTTCCTGATATCCATCAAAAGCAAACAAGCCAGAAGTAAAAAGCTATTTTGAAGAAACACTGCAAACTTTCTGTTTGACATGAAATGCCTTTGCCCAGAGGTACTAAGCTCAGAAAGGGCTGCTAGTCCAGACGGAAGGTTTTTCTCCCTGCACTGCAGTCTGGTTACTATTAATTGCCCTATGAGATCTCTATTTTACCCTAAATATTGTATAAATACATACTATTATGAATATTATGTGAAATTTCATAATTGAGACCAGATGCTAAATATTATTTAGAATTTACATTGAACAGACTGTAAGGTGAAAAAAAAAAAAAAAACAACCCTTGTCTGTTCTGCAATTTCATGCATTGGAGTTTTGTGATTCTAAGGCTGTCTCAACATCTAGCCAGTAAAATGAAGAAACAATTATCAACAGCCATTTTAAAATTTATTTCACTCAAATAAAGTAAAATTACTGGATTACCTATAGTGCAAATAAGAAAGGATTGTCTGACAGTTTTGACATATTGGTACATATATTCCTAACAAAATTTCATGTTTACATCTGTGGATATTTGCAGATGCACAGATTAAAATTTTACCAAGAAAACAAATAATATGATTATCAAGTTTCGATAAAGCCAGAGAATATATCTGTATTTTCAGCATATCCTGTTATATGCTTGTGGCTTAGTAAAGATGCAAATACTGTAAAACCCACTGATTTCTGTAATTTAACTGTCAATGACTTTTTTCAACTGTAATATGCTGTACTAATCAGTTAACAATCAGTGAATATTTAGACAAACAACAACAAGTAGTTTATTCTTGTTAGATTTATGTCTTCTAATAGTGGTGTAAACATAGATGGAACCAGGACCTTTAACATTACTGAAATAACTGACATAGAAGTACAATTTATGTAACTCCAATTCTGAGTGTTGTCTGCAGAACTCATTAGCTAAAATACATAATGTTGAAGACGCACATAAAGTATGAACACATGAAGTAAAACAAATCCAAAGACATAAAATCACATGCATATTTGAGCAATGTAAAAAAGCTTACTGGAGGAAAGGATAGTTTTTAATTTGTGTTACATCTTTTTATAACAGTTCTCATATATATTATTATTATGAATGTACATATACACACAATATCAGATACACATTTTATTATAATCATTAACAAGTAACATAAGAAGCTTCCTAATCTACAAATACAATATAAAGATAGGTAAAATATAGAGCATAAAGTAGTGATTAGACATCTCATTGAACTTCTGTATGTAATGCCAAACAACGCTACTGTTAATTATATTGGAATTATAAAGCTATATCCTATCCATCAAAGAAAAAAATATCAAGGCTAAGTACTTGTTCAGTATTTTACTTTATCTGACTAGCCTAAAGAGTATAAAGATATAAGCATTTGTTGCAATGGATGGGAAAGCATCTTGGGAGTTCCAAGGGTATAGGGAAGAGAAAGGAGAAGGATGAAAGGTAAGTTTCTTGTTCATTAGAGCTAGAACAAGAAGAAGTGGCCTCAAGTTGTGCAGGGGAGGTTTGGATTACACATTAGGAAAAATTTATTCACCGAGAGAGGAGTGAAGTATTGGAACAGCTGTTCAGAGAGGTGGTGCAATCACTATCCCTGAAGTTATTAAAAAAAACCATGTAGATGTGGCCCTAGGGAACAAGACTTGGTGAGCATAGTGGGATCAGGTTAATGGTTGATCTGGATGACCCTGTAGGTCTGTTTCAACCTTAATGGTTCTATGATTTCGTGATTTCTTACTTTTATGTTTTCCTTTTGACATTTAAAAATTTTGGAATTCCTTTTTAGGCATTGTTTGGTGTTTGAGAGTGAGGTAAGAGATAACACTGAATATACTGTGACCATCTTCTCCTCTTCAGCAATCTCACAGTTGTAAGACTTACACCCTGAAGACGCCTTCCTCTTTCTGCACTCAGTCCTCACCACAGGGGAGAAAATTAGAAAAGAAAATGTGAAAAAAATTGTAAGTTGACACAAAGACAGTTCAATAGGTAAAAAAAAACCCATGAACACAAGCGAAGTAAAGCAAAATAAAGGTAAAAATTATTTCACCACTTCCTACAGACGGATAATGTGCAATCATTACTCACAAAGACTAATTTCATAAGCATGAATGCCCACCACTTCCTTCTTCTACCTGTAGCTTTATATGCAAGGCATGACTTCACATGATGTTAAATAGCACTTCAGTCAGTTGTGTCCTCTCCCAACTTCTTGTATAAATCCAGTCTACTTGCTGGTGGGATGGCCTTGACTCTGTGTAGGTTCTGCTTACCAGTAACTAAACCAGTTCTGTATTACAAACCCTTGACAGCGCAAATCCAAAGCGTAGAACCTTTTAAACTACTGTGAAGAAAGTGCTATCTCACACACAAGCAGCACACCAATTACATTTAAGTAAATGAAGAAAAAACTTTCCTTACAGCATTCTCTACTTGACAATGTAAAGTTGACAAGAATGGATCATAAGCTACCATTTAAAGTTGCAATATTAGATCTTTCTAACAACTTCGGGAAAGTTGCAAATTGCAAAGTAAATTAAGAGATCTGTAGTTGCATGTGGTGTGAACTTCAGCAGTACAAAGTTTCAGAAAACAGTACATTAAATTATGCTAGACTACCCTATCAAATCAAATCCTACCTTATTCATCACCATGGCAATGAAGACATTGAAGTTGGAATGGTGGACAGGTGGTGTCTTGAAGAAAATTATTGTCTCATTTACAATTTAAGGACCTTGTTTCTATGTATAAAGTACAGTGGTTTTTTACCCTGACTCTGGTATGACATTTATACTCTCACATAAAATATGAATGCAGTTATGTTTCCAAGTTTTGGACTATAACAGAGGTATTACATATAAAATGGGAAAAAATTAAGAGTATCATTACCACCTTTTTAACCTTATCTTTAAACACATTATCAGTGAGACACAAAGTGGAAGGAAGATGTAGACATTAAGTGCAGAATGACAGAAGCATATCCAGAAGTTGTTTGGGCAGCATTTAGACCACAAAGTTGCGACTTATCTAGCAGTGATTGACTCCTTTCTTAAGTAGTGTGAGGATCTCTTGAGGAGTGTCCAATGACAAAATGGATTTTTGTAGCTTCACTTATTTGTCTTCTGAAATCTTCCATGTATAAGTGTGGGGGGTCAAGACCACAATTAAAGATAAAGGAAAAAAAGCAAATCAGTGAGGTCTCAATGGCACGTCAGATAAATTTGCCAGACAATGGATACCACAGAGAAACTGGAAAAGGGTTTATTTACTTTATAACTGTATACAGAAAAGAAAAGTTTAAGCAAGTTAGTGCACACAAACTAGAAACTGTGTCACAAATGCCATTACACAGTCTGAGAAAAATACGAGAGATCACTATCGTATCTGTCCTTGGGTCTTCTTTCACATTAGAGATCTGGGGGAAAAAAGCGTGTCAGTCAAGTAGAGACAAGTACCACCACCCACTCTATTATTCATGCATCACCCCCATCTGCGGTACAGCTGCACCCAGGCTGTTTGCAGACTGGCGAACTCTTCAATTCTTCAGCATAGCTTCTCCAGATCAATGCTCTTGGGTTGGCCTTATTCCTGAGTGCCTGAGCTGCATTCATCAGTGCAGGAGACATGTGTTTGAAACAAAGAATCCAGACTCTGTCTTTCATGCCCAAGGATTAAGGATTCTCAAGTCCTGCTTTCTTCAGCTAATCACGAAGGAATTCTCCTCCAATACTTAAGCACCCCCAGTCTTTCTCAGTGGCAGAAATGACAGTCTCTCTTCCTGCTGATCAGTCTGTCTAAAATGGCAGCAAGGAGCTGCATGTCCCTGGCCATATGCGGGATCCAAGATGGAGACTGACCGCATGGCTGTGTCAGCAGGGCCATCCCCCCACACTCTGCACATGGCCAAGAGGGTTTTCCAGGACCCTCTACTCCCTCTCCTCTCTAGTAGGAGGAAGAAAGAGGAGTACCTCAGCTCACTGCGATGCTGAAGGGCTGCTCTTCGGTGGGTGGTGATGGTAAATCTGCATCAGGTCTTGCTTCTTCGATCCATGGACAGGATCATGCAGTGTCAGGTCTGGGCCGGGCCAAGCAGAGCCATGTGGAGCCACTGCTTCTCCTTCCCGCAGGAGCAGGGCCGTAACGGTGAGACCTGGGTCCTCCAGGAGCCGCTGGAAGTTGTGGCAAGTTCTGGTTGGTACCGGGCGAAAACTGGCACTGCAAGGGGCTGTCCTCCTCCACCCTGCCGTTTACAGGAGGAACGGAGCCAGAAAGCACCCTTTCTACCATATCCAATGGGGAAAAAAGGGGGAGGAAGCTGCTGGAAGCCGCAGACGAGCTGCCTTCCCCATCCCCACCACCCAGGGAAGAGGGGGTTGGGGTTAGCATGGGACAACAGCCCCATGCTGGGCTGAAAGAACTCAGCCAAAGAGGAGGAGCAAGGTTGGGGTCCACTTTTATGTACTAAACCTTGAAACACCTCCTAGGGCAGATCTTGGAAGAGTGTCAACTTCCCAGGACAGATAACTGGGGGGAGGGGTCCTCTCACTAGGAGAGGAGCACTGCTGGATCTTGTACTCACCAACAGGGTGGGTCTGGTTGAAGCAGTGAAGGTTGAGGGTTGCCTTGGTTGCAGCGACCATGAGATGGTAGAGTTCAGGGTCTCGTGTGGTAGGGACAGAATAGCTAGCAGAAACACAACCCTAGACATCAGGAGGGCCAACTTTGGCCTTTTCAAGCAACTGCTAGGGGAAATCACATGGGACAGGGTAATGGCAGTCAATGGAGATCAGGATAGATTGTCAACATTCAAAGACCGCTTTCTTGCAACACAAGAAATGAGTATCCCAACAAGGAATAAGTCAAGGAAGGGAGCCCAAAGACCTGTGTGGTTAACTACTAGGTAAATTGAAGAAGAAGAAGAAAGTCTATATGTCACGGGAGGAGGGGATGGCCACTTGGGGTGATTATAAGTCTCTGGTGAGAGAAGGTAGGGATGCAACTAGAAAGTCCAAGGCCTCCTTGGAATTCAACCTTGCAAGGGAGGTCAAGGGCAACAAAAAGAGTTTCTTCAAGTACATAGCAGGTAAAACTAACACTAGAGGTAACGTATGCCCCCTGCTGAATGAGGTGGGTGCCCTGGAGACAGAGGATGCAGAGAAGGCAGAGATACTCAACACTTTCTTTGCCTCTGTCTATATATATATATACTCTGGGGGGCAGTCTTGATATTAAGCCCCAGACTGCAGAGGACATTGAGGCAAGAGATGAGCCTGCCTCGGTTGACGAGGACTGGGTTAGGGATAAGTTGAGCAAACTGGATCCGTGGCCCAGATGGGATGCACCCGCGTGTACTAACGTATATGGCAGAAGTCATTGCTAAGCCACTCTCCATCATCTTTGCTAGGTCCTGGGGGACAGGAGAGGTGCC